>VZTM01006278.1:5856-45616 GCA_013400555.1 Jacana jacana | reverse complement strand
CTTTAAAGAAAGTAAATCCTAATTAGTAGATCTGGGATGGACAAAATGTTTAGACTTTCTTTTCCCACATTTCCTTCAGTTAAAAAAACCTCAACAAAATAACAAAAGCTAAAAATCCCAAGAAAAGCACCTACAAAACCCCCATAAACAATAAATTAAATATGCATATATATTTTTAATACAGGTTGCTTTTAACACTAACGACCACAAAGCATTCAGCATGACGCCAGATGACCTTTTGATCCTGTTTCTTTAATGGTTTTCTCCCTTGGCTGCAAATCTTCTGAATCACAAACCTGCATTGCAAGTCATTTATATAATCTCAGCAGAAGAGAATTTTTATAAAGCTCCAATTCTGACTAAACTATAATAATACAGAGGGTATACTGAAGTAGTCTTGTTGTTACTGTGCTTCTGGAAGTTGCAAATCCATTCCTTTATATAAGACATCATCCTAATAACAATACATCTGTCCTGTATGCACAGATGCACTTTTATATTTCCTCAGAAAAATTCTATGTCCCTTCTGAAAATTTCCCACAGATTTTCAACCTACATTATTACTGCTCTGTGGAGCGTTAGCGCTAACTTGACAGACTGCAATGGCATTTATGAAACCCTTACAATATATTAGCTTAAAAATCTTTGAATTTGAGAGATAGCCAAGTAATGTAACTAGACTGCTATCAGGAATTTGGGTTAGAAAAAAAATACTTAGTGACGTATTGTCTATTTGAAGTATTGTCTTTTTAAAATTAAGTTGCTTTTTTCATTCTGTGCTCAGAAGCCACTGTCAGTCACTCATGTGCCTGCTATGATAATTCTATATGTGCATATGTATATTTAATATTAATATAAAAACATTAATTAAAAAAAGAAAGAAAATATCTAGACTCCAGCTATAGTCAGGTCATTTTCAAAGGTAGCTATTTTCTAGGATGTATGTAATCATAAAGAAAATACTGACACTAAGAGAAATGGGCCCCAATTCTCTATAAATAAAATAAAGTCTCATCTCTTCTTATCAATTCTGGATGAAGTGGCTCCTGAAAACTGACTGTCATGCCACCAAACACATTTTTTTGAACTTGTAATTATAGTGTTCAATTAGCTGCAAAACTCTGATACTTTTAATACTTCCAAAATGTCTTGTGCTAAGATTGCATTAAAACATTCTTAAACCACAAATTTAATCTTTTTTCTCCTGGGAAAAATTAATGAAATAATATTAAAAAGTCCTCCTTTAATATAAACCCAGAGAATTTCATACCAGGTGTGAACCAACCTTTTATTTTTGAATCAAACTCCATAAATACTTTTTTCTGCAAATTCATTTTAGGTTGACACCTGTGGTTTTTGCAACCTTTTGCAAATGTAGAAGCTTCTGACCTCTCTCAAAAGGCTTGAACTCAAAGCTAGAGTTGTTTTTTGAGGTAGTTTGTTCAAGGTGCAGCCAGATGGCAAAATGGTAAGACTCTGTATGAGCTTCTGAAATACTGAAGCAATACACTGTTTCAGGAGATAAACTTTTCAAGTTTACAAAAATGTTCCCAAGCTAATATCCACAACATCTGAAACACATATATTTAAAAATGATACTATTAGCTAACTTCAGAAACCAGATTCGATTTGTCTTACTGACTAGTCTTCCCTATTAGTGATTACATTTAACAACAACAGCCTGACACTGTGTCCAGTGTAAGAGTCTGTGTAATTGGGTGGAAAGTATTGATAATGAGACCGTATTCTAATTAGGCAGTGCTGAACTCACTGGATCAGCAAAATGTGTTCAGGTACATTTCAAGGACACTTGGCACCCTGAAGTACACATGCACTCTCATACATACAGGAATTTCTTCCTTCGCAAAACTTTAGCCTTTCTAATGTAATGAAAGATAACTATAAATTAACATAAAATCAAATCTAAATATCAAAGAAATTAATGAAATGGCAATCTTAAGATACCTCCAGCCTTATTTGTTCAAACTGCATACAAAGAAGTGCTTTCTAGTTATACTTTATTAAACATCCATCTAAATAATCTGGCTGTGATAAAAACATGCCATAGAATGCACAGTATGACAAAATGTAGCCTTTGGAAATTCAATGAGTGCATTTCTTAACTTTCTAATTTCAACATCAGTATTTTAAGATTTAATATCATTTCATCTCCTTGAAAGAAAGAAAAAGAAAAACCAAAACCATTTGAGATTTGTTAGCATCTAAATTTTCTTAATTTGGAACTATTTTGCATTTGTTGCTCAGGTTGATGAGGTTAATGCACAGAGATTTTAGAAATTCATAAAACTGTTCTGTAATAATATCACATGCTTTCAAACAATACTTCCAAGCATCAGCTTGAAATCTTCCTATAGCTAGGTTTATATCATATCTAGAACTGTGCTATTAACAACCATATTTCAGTGCTATGTAAGCTTCAGACATTTAATAGTAGTGTGCAAAATACTACTAGTTTCCTAAAGCTACCTTGCATCAGAAACTCCCTTCAGGGAGCAACTCTGACTCAGCAAAGCCCTAACTTTAGACAGAGCTTCAAATAAAAGAGTTCCCTCTCCAACAAAATTATAATTTCTCAAACACCATGCAGGGGAGACCAAACTTTCTAATCGTAAATTACCTTTCAAAATCATGTTGCAAAGAGCTATAAACTTGTTATACAACACGCCATATGTGTTGGAAAACTGAAGGGCTGAGGAGGGGCTGTGAGAACTGCTTGCAGGTGAGCTGTGACAGTGATTTTGTAGAGGACTACTAGTAGCACTGAGGGGTGACACTAGACCCACTGATGACTCTGTGGTGAACTGCCAATACTGGCTTTGAAAGCCCTTTCAGCCTCACTGTCTGCCATGGATCCTGTGCCCTGGATTGCATGGTGGACTGCATTACTCCCAGGAGAAAACAGCCTTCCAATAAGTCACGTAATATGGCGAAAGCATGTGACCTACATGACTGGGATACAGATCTGTGCATTTCAAGTGGTTCAGGAGGTGCAGGTTAGCCACTCCTGCTGATGGCAGCTACTGAGCTTGTCTACATCAAAATGGAAGGGTCATTGTGACCCTTTGTATAGTCCAACAGATCAATTGGTAGGTTTCTTTGCTTATGCTGATAGAGAAACTGCCTCCAGAATATTTCTTACTGAACTGAAACAGTACATACCTCCAAACATGATTTTAGTACTTCTCAAATGACCTCTGCACCAGAAACATCAGCATCTAGCACTGAGAGCAACGTTTGTATTCTTGGTCAGAATGGCACATGTGAGGGCAGACTACAGAAAGTACCAGCCCAAACTTCTTTCCCCACTTCTCTTCCCATGCATTCAAGCCTGGGAACCCTACTGTGTGTATTTGACCTACGAAAATACTTTAATAAAAGCAAACAATAAAGGTTGTTCTGTTTCCACACAGTTCTGCTGAATTCTAAACACTGACGGCACAGATGTTTGCTGCCTTGACTCCTTGAACCATGCACCAAAGAGGGCATAAATAACCCCCCCATAGCCAGAAAGTCGTGAGCAGGGTCTACCAGCAATCAAGGGGACAACAGCAACTAACCCAGCTAGATATGATGGTGCGCGGGCCAGGGTGGCTCTAGGACAAACTGATTTCATCTCTAGCTCACTAGATAAGACTCAAAGTTAGGCAGGGATGAAGTACACATGGGTCAGTCTGAGCACAGACTGGTCCCATTTCTTTTGATCAAGGGATGGTTGAGTCAGTATTTACCTATATTTCGTGCTTCACCAGCATCGGAGGTACAACAATGTTTTCCTGTACTCAGAACATAAACATAGGAGCATCTCTGACTGAGAAATCAGGTTGTACCTATGAGGTACCATGCACTCAAATAACTTATTTTAACAAACTGGCCTAGATTCTCATCTCATTTCTTGAGAAATGCTGTATTATTTCATAAAAGAACTCTTGCAACACCCACTTATGTCAAAGTAAGATCATAATATAGACTTGCACTCAAGGATGGTCAAAATTTCTCTCAAAAAAAAATTCTGGGTTATGTTTTCATCTTGAGAAGTGTGCCAGCATTGGGGTCAAAATTTCAAAGTTAGCAGTTTGTGAGGGAATATTTATTTCTTTATCCTTGACGTATTAACAGAATTAAAACTTGGCTTTCAACATTTTCAAAGGTGGGCATAAATTCATTTTATTTCTGCCTTTACAGTGTAAAGGAATGGGTGCAATGCTATCAAGCTATATGCATATGTGGTGGAGGCACAGTGGCCTGTGCTTTTTCTGGCGATTTTCAGCTGAGGAATTAGGTCAGAATAAATGCATCTCTCTCCTCTGCCTCCAAGAGAAAAGAGATGTGATAACTAACATTGCTCCGAATTCCTTCAGGCATTTAAATCTTTAACTATTTCATATTTTGATAAGAATTACATACACATGACAGTGACAAGTAGGAGTCTGCATTAGATTTCCATTAGTTGTAATTCCATCATAAGACCTACAGTCTCACCGAGCAAGATACTTTTTCATGTCACAAACCTGGAAAGGCTTAGAAGTTCACAATGCTTAACCCACCCCCAAAATGGCTTCATACTGCAGGCACAAACATTGGGAAAAAAAATGGGTTTTGCTCATGTAGGACTGAACTATCAAACTGAAGAACTGGGCTACAAGTCTTCCAGGAACAGACTACTAGAAAGAGATGTTTTTGTTATTTCCTGCTGGGCCAGTAATACTACAAAGAGTAAGATGAATAAGCAGAAATATTCCAAAAACATAAGAACGGGTTGATCTTTGAACACTGCACCCAGGTGCACAGCAGAAGCAAATGGTGCAATCTGTGCCTTGGAGTAGCGTGGAGAAGGCCAGCCAAAGTGGAAAACAGTAGCCTGGATTCCAGTGTGCATTTTGCATGAAAGTGAGGTTTCCATCTGTATCCAGAATAGCTTTCTCCATCTATACCCCAAAATTGAGCAAATTCTGATTGCCATATTCAATAACAGCCCTGTAAGCATTTTCTAAGATGACATGCTGTGTATCGCATAGCCCGGTTCTCATGAAACATTTGTGAGCTGTTGACAGAAAATACATCTTGAGAAAATATCCAGGTTTCTTCAAAAGAAAACAGAATGATTTCACTTCTACTATGTGACCCCTGTTGTTAGGATACTGTGTGCCAAGTTTAGCAGTTACCAGTTCAATGCTAATGTTTACAGTACTAAAAGCCAGATCTGCTACTCCTAGTGGTCAGCAGCAGGATTCCCAAGTCCCTAAGATCCATATTTTAAACCTTGATTACAAAAGATGAAAGTGCCACTGCAAACGTTATGTCAGAAAAGCAACAAAGCTAAAGAAAGAGAATAAATCTTTCAAAAAAATAGTCTTGCTCTCTCCAAAGCATGTTGAGTTCATGTATTGGGACTTTTTTACAGTCATAACAAAAGCTGTATGGTTAGCTAATATCTGACATGCACTGACAATTTAGCACTATCATTCATCCTTTACAATATACTTTAAGCAGATGAATCGATTCACCCTAGTTTCTCTTTGTCCTACTTACGACTGTAATAACTTTTTAGCAGTTGGTAAGCTTTGCACACACTGCTACACTCTTGAGCATGAGTCCCACCATATCTGATCTTGTTCTAACAGAAGCCCAAATCAAAGTAGCAAATAAATATGAACTTGTTCCTAGCGAGAACCTGTCTGTCACTTGACTTAGTATTTGTTGGGCTGACTTTTTTCCCTAATTCCCTACTGTGGAGCTGGGATCAGCGATCAGGGGGGTGCCCTGAGCACCCTTGGAGCTGTAACCTCTGAGAAAGGACATCACAATGAGTTTCTATTTTACCAACTGGACTGTTTCTGCCCTAGGGTATCGAATTAGTTGTAAGACCTCCGTGCCTACCATGCTGCCCTACTGCCTCATATTACAAACTTGTGAGGCAGTCAGGTTTGTTAGAAAACTCTCAATTTTTTGGAAAAACAGTTTGGGACCGGATTAGTGACAGCACAATCTCCTAAGGGGAGCAGCAGAAACTAGTATGGATTACAACTAGGATGGCCCCAGCTGGGAATCTCGTCACAAATACTTGATATGTATAGAGTACATGATCTCATGGCTGGTGACGTTAATCCCCATCTGTCAGGACGGAGCAGTTCCTGTTCTCAAGTTGGCTGGCCCCGTGCCCTGGCACACAGGTGCCTGGCATTAACAATTTTGTGGCCAGCCTGCAAAACACAGCAAGCAGCATTGCTTCTCCAGGAGGTTGTCCTCACACACCAGCACTGAAAAACCAGATAAAGTAAATAGTACATGAGAAGGCATAAATTCTTCATTTGGTGTCTAATTCTCAGCAAAAGTTAGACAACGGTCATGAGTTCTTAAATGTAAAAGAGGATGGCAAGTACTGGCTTTTGCTAAGAAACACCAGCTTTTATTTAAATACATATGCCAGCAACCTGTGAAATGGGTTAGGGACAGAACCACCATCTGGCCGCAGACAGTCCTTGAGTTTGCCCTTTTGTGGCTGGGCTGTCAGCAGTGGCTGCGTGTGCACCCCTCCTCTGCTCCAGCAGTGCAGCACACTGAAGCAGACTCATTAGCAAGATCAACGAGACAACTACATATGTACCTCCCATTTGTGGTGACATAAAGCACTGGTGTTTGTAACATTGTCATTGTATCGCTTCCTCAGAGCTGGTTCTCGCCAAGGTACCCTAATTGGGATCAATTTTATGGCAATGTTACCTTGTTAGTTATTAATTTCTTTCCCTAAAGTTTCTTTATCTGTCATAAACAACTAACCATTCCCTACCTGTAGAAATACCTGTATTTTGTTAATTATAAGGCAGTTTACAGGGGAATTATTTTTGTGTAGTCTAGAGCACTGAAACGACGGTGTTGTTTAATAATGAAATCCATTCTGCTACAAATAATGTAGGTCTTTTATTTAAAAAAAAAAGAAAAGTCTCGGGTTTCCTGCCAGTAACTGACCATTTCTGCTAAATTTTGTAGGACAAATGTTAATGTTCCTCTCTACACATACAGGTTATTCCTTCTGGGTTGTGTTCTCAGAGCCTATCTATCATGGGACCATATCCAGGGTCTACAAGTTCAAGGTAGGGACCATACAATTACCTGTGTGAACTTGCAGGGATTACTTTGATCTTTCCTAGTGACTTTTATTTTTCCTATCCCCACTTACCATTTATTAGAGATTGTGCATATAACATATAAGCAAGGTGTTTACATTAGCCTTTGTTTAACTTTTCCACAACCATGGTTATTCTGCATCCCCATGACAATTTATTTTGTGAATACATATTTGTGTGGAGCACCATAATGTTTCCTATGACTTAGTATCCTGTATACCAAGGTAGCACAGGAAGAGTCTTGTTCCTGAAATCTCAAACTTAGCTCTTGCCGAAATCCATGCTGTGTTTTAAGGTCAGGATGTTAAGTATCTCTTTTAAGATGTTGATAAAGTAGGCGTATTAACAGGGACAAAGTCCTGCCTGTTTTCACAGGTGCTTTCCTGCAAAAGTAACTTTATTTTTTCCCCTTCCATGAAATTTCCTGATCTTTGTTTTTACACCTCTCCAGAGCTTTGAGGGTCACAGGACCACACTATTGACTTTCCCCACAATAGTTCTAGGAATAGCTCCAAAATATGAATCATTATCTCCTGCCTTGATCATCAGATGCTTATACGTGCTGTGTTATGCCCCATCTGGATAAGTCTAATTCATACATTTGGGGGCCTTCCTGCTATTTCCCTGGAGCTGCCTGTAGCTTGTGCATGACTGTTGCCAATACAGTAACCAGAGCCAAAATCTCAGTGTGAACTTGGTGCTGAAAGAGTTCATTGCCTTGTAATGACATTGAAGATCCAATTCTAAGGCTCACACAGTGTCGCCAGCCACATACATAGAAGTTGGTTTGTTCACAATCCCTGTGGCTTTTCCATCACTCTAGGTGAGGAAATGCAGGCCAGTCAGAGCTACAAAACAGATATTATTACTCCTTGTTGTTATTCCCAAACTTATGGTCCGCCCTTGTTAATACTGTCTGAACGCCTATACCTTACTGTTCCACAATATGGATCTGATTTCAGCTTTATGCTTCATGGAACGCTGATTTATTCGGGCACAGGGGGCTACAAGAGGGCAGGAACACGTGCTTTCTTCATACTATAGGACACCTGTTTGCCCTCGCCTGCCAAGTAACATTTTGTTCATGGACAATTCTGGTTGCCACCAAGACAGATTGAATTACAGCAGGTGCCTGGGAAACCCAGGAACTTTTTGGGGATAGAAGTCTTACAGGAAAGCACTTAATGTGTTTGAAGCCAGCCTATACTTGGAAAGACTAGCAGGGACAAAATGAGCCGCAAGGAAAGAAGCCTAATGGAGCTTGTGAAGGAAACATTCCCACAGAGGGTGAGCCATCAGCTGCATCCAACTAGATGAAAATGGGGTTTCAGATGCCTTCTCTGCTTGGGAGAGGACTGAAATAATGTTTCCATGTCTGAATATGGGGAACAAAGCAATGTGACAACCGGGTTGGAGAGAAGCAGGTGTGGTGGATCTGTGGCTGGTGCTGCACGGCCGTGTCCTGTGCTTGTCCACCAGCACCAGCTGGTGGTGCTCTTAGCAGCGTTTTGAAGCATCTAAAAAACGTATAGAAAATATAGATTTCCTCATTCTGATGAACAACCACTCAAATACCAGCAGGTTTTTTCATAACTGGTTCAGACTACTGCCTGAAAACCCACTGTCACAAAAAAAAACCCCAAACCATCTGAAATCCCCCAAACATTATTGATGCTACTTGTAGCACTTCTCTAGATCATCAAAAAGCCATAACAGATGCCACCTACCATGAGAAGTGGAAGTAGCATTCCCAGGCAGCATTTAAATATCAGGGGAAGATAGGATACAGCAAGGTGCAGACTGCTTTCATGATGACTGCTTTTAGATAGAATAATTTACACAATGGAGACTGTGCTGATGGTAAGGATGTGCTTGATAAACAAAATAAATTCACAAAGTAATTGAGATGGATGAAATGGAATTAACCCAGAACCCTGGAAGAATGATAATCTGTAGGATCTAAAAGATCTAAGAGTGATGAACCAATACAGTTACCATATAATGTGAACTATCATTTAAAGTGGCAAGTAGCAAGCAAGCAATCTTATTTTTTAAAAAATGTTTTAGTGTGTGCCCATATATGTATATTATGGCACATATAAGTCTGTAAAAAAAAACCCTTGGATGTAAGCTGTAAAATGATAATTGTTTAAACCAGATACATAATTAGTAATTCTGCTTTTTCAAGGATATATCAAATCCTGTTGTTACAGGCTCTGTGGATCATTGAGGTTGAGGAAAATTCTTCCTTGAAAATTTCATTTTTGCCAAAAGAAATCATTCTTCTGATTAAAAGTTTTGTCTTCACTCCATTGCTTCATTTTTGGTAATTTTAAAAAAGAAAAGTATCTTTAAAAAATCCCAACCCTTTATTTTAAAACAGACTATTCTGTGCTTTCTCCTAACATCCATTATCAAAGGCCAAAAAGATATAGTAGCACAAAATAAACTTTCAAAACAGTTCCACAATAAATTCATAACAGGTCTTTTTTTCCCCCCCAGTATGTTACTCTTGGCAATTTTGACAACCAAGTTAGGCACCTTTCTAAAATATACGTGTGTTTAAACATTAATATATGAATAATCTCCTGAGAGCATCAGTGAAACCACTGGTGTGAGTAAAGCTCATGACAAGCCTATGGTTTTGCAGGATGAGGGAGCCAGCTGTCTTTTGCTGCATTTGCACCCCAGTTCACTGCTGTGCTGCTCTTTAGAGACATGGCACATGCTGGCTGGTTTGGAAGTGACATGCACATACCATTTATTTTTAGCAGAGTATCAAAGTTTGTGGTCTGAATCAGAAGTACAGAGTTCGTTTAGCTCTCGTTGACTTTGGCTGAAGCACACGGCAGCACTTCAGAAGAATCAGGCTCTTTGTTTATTTTCTTTTTAAAATTATACCGTACAACCTGGGTAAAATATGTGACTCCTGGTAAATCTCAGAATGGAAAAACTGTGCACACCTAGGACTCATGTGCTCTAATAAAGAAGAAGATGTGAAACATAAAGAAACTTTCATGGGACAGTTTACAGCATGCAGTGGTTTTTAACTGTCGCATCAAATTTAATAGGCAATTATACCACAGAATAAGATGTCAAAGTACATTTAAAAACACTGATAAAAAATAACATTTTTCTTGAATTATAGGACCCTGAAGAATAATATAATCTGGTTTAGATGCATGCGTGAAATTTTAAAAGGAACTTCTCTGTGCCAGGAAAAATAATAATAGAAAACAGGTGTAAAGCACTTTAAAGAAGAGATTGAGCTGAATTTACAGAAGTGACTGAATTTAAGGAACAAGACCTGGATAAATTAGTATGAATGTAGGTGTATGGTGAATTCTTCTATGAAGATGGTAAATTATATTTTAGCTATTAATATATAGTATTCAACAGTAACAGATAAATGTTATCTATATTTATCTATTACTAATAACCTATTTGACCTTTGGGTTTATGTTGATGCCAATGGCTTTTTTTACACACACATCTTTAATCTCTGCTTCTACCACCCAAAACATTATAGGCTAGATATAATGATTTTCTTTGATATTTTATTGATAAGTCTTCTGGCCTTCCTCAAATTTTAATAGCAATCATAATAACAGAATTAGAACTTACTTAATGAAATAGCAATTTGGGGCATAATATTTTTCTTGCCAAATGAACCTTTCTTATTCATTAGTCTTAAAGAGGAGAAATAGGGCAGAGTTCTTAGCTGGGCTTTAATGTCAAATTATTTTTAAATAATGATTTTTTCAGATCCAAGAAGAAAAATCCCTTAAATCTTTAGGGAAATGGGATTAAGTGAAGGTAATTCAAGTGATATCAGCCTTGAAGTAATAGAAGCTTTCCTGATAGCCTGAGATTAGAAGGGACAAAAGAGCAGAGCCTGTTCTCAGGTTGGGAAGAATATGAGGCAGAAGAGATAAGTACTTATTCATTACACAAGAGGCATCACTTAATATGATTTTTGGAAATCAGAGAAGGGCTTGAGAATCCCTAGTCACTGACTAAATTACTTAGGAAGATGATGTTTTTTCAATACATAATTGGAAAAAAACAGGCAGAGAGAGAGCTTGAGTGGGTATTAAAACTAAAGGTATAATTTGTTAACTAAAACACCCAGTCATTTCAGTGATGGACAAAGAAAAAAAAAAAGGTTGTGTACCCACAAAATACAGAGGAATATTTAGTGTCCCCTTCAGGATGGAGTTGAGTATGGTAGGACCCTGTATGGACAAGGCTTAAAATGGGAGCCTGAAAGTCAGATCTATTCTAGTTTCACAAGCTTAACTGAGATGCCACAGGATCTACTTCATCAACTGCTTAAATAAATTTCAAGAAGCAGTAACATCAACGTGTTTAAGTTTTTTTTTTTCCCCAAGCCTACTACAATTGGTTTCACACCTTTCCTCAACAGAAACGAAGATGCTAACAAGTGAGTCACACAAAACTGTGCTTCCTAAAGAAATGTACAAACTTATTTTAACGCCTACATTTATTTGTCTTTATGGTGATGAATGCGGGAATCTTTCAGAATTGTTTACAGGCATCATTCTAAGACCTGGATGATGTTTCTGTAAAGAAAATTTATCGCCGAGGTTCGGGAGCTGAGACACCAAAGCTCTTCTGTTATACATTAACAGAAGCCCTGCAACAATTTCAAATCCTTCTGAAGCCCCTTCTAAAGAAATTTGGATGGAGTTTTTGGGGTGTTTGGTTTTTTGCATAGGGGTGTTTTGGTTTGGTTTTGGGTTTTTATTTTGTAGTTTGTTTTGTTGGTTTTGGTTTTTTGTTTTGGTTTGGTTTTTTGTTTGTTTGTTTGGGTTTTGGGGGTTTTTTTTTAATGTCTAGCAAGTATCTGAGAGTGATGTTTGCTTTAAAACCAAAGCTGAAAAACTTGCAAGAAAGAAGAAATGTATTAATATAATTATATGGTCACAAATTGAGAGAGAAACTAAGTAGGCTCAAGTTTTAGACTTGGTTACATGACTTAGATCTAGTAATAGCTTACACTTTCTAGCAAAGGCTGCGGCCCAAATCCATAGAGGCTGTGATACACAGGGGTGGAATTTCCCTCCTTCTCTCCCAGTGGGGCCTGCTGCACCCTGCGAGGGCTTATTTGCAGGAAAAAGCAGATGGTGTTTGCAGTGCTGCATTCCAGCTGGGCCTCTGCCAGGGGAGGGCAGCTTTAATTTTGGTCCCCTTTTCACCATGACAACTTCCCCAACCTGGCTCTCAACACTTGTTTTTTTTGTGGCAGTGTTAGCTAGAGAAGGATTATGGGGCAGCGATGTTGACTTCTAGTGCTACAGTTTTTCTTCAGATGAGGGCAGAATTTCTCTTGAACTAAGCAGAGAAGATGCAGGCAAATTGATTTATTATTCATTTACAAAACAAAACAAAACAAAACAATCAACTGAACCCAAAAGATGAAGCAATTGAGATCACAAGAACTTGACAAATTCCTCACTCAAATTAGCATTAATATTAACATTAGGGCCAAAGTCAGCTACCCTGTGAAGCACCCTGGCTGACCCCAGAGAGCCTTCACTTGGAAGAAACTTGACTTTTCCGAGTTTCTGAGACAGTTTCCTGATGTATGGAACAGAGGTAATACTGTTGCCCTACATAGAGCTATAAATGCATTATAATCAGCGTATCCTTGGATTTTAATGTGATAAAAATAATTTCCCTGATTTAGAGAGGCAGAAACTGAGAATGAGAGGTTAAGTGATATGTATTCTCTTTGCAAATTGTCTAACATGTATTTGGCGAGTATGCTGGAGTGAGCACAGCCTGCCTGCAAGAGATTGCATGGGAGTTTGGCTCCAACCGTTCCAGCACTCTGTGAATAGACCTAACATTGCAGGCTGTATAACTAGAGAATTGTGTTGCTGTTCACTTTAAAGCATATCCCTTTGTCACCCATCACTTCAAGAACTACTTATTTCATGAAATGAGCTTTTCTAGTGTCAATCCTTCTAGCTAAACAAAAAAGGAGATGAAAAAAGGAGTATTTCAAAGTCTGTTCTTCATATACGAACAAATGATGTAGAGTGAAATACACTTTTCTTCAAACTCGAGAGGTGAATTGGTATCCAGCTAGGACTGAAGCAGCCCTTAACAATAATACCTGATAGTTCTCATTACGCTGCAAATGAAAGTGTTTCACAAGGATCACTTGAAAGGCTCAAGTAAGATATATTGTTAGCATTTTTCTATTTGGAAGACCAGTGGGATAAGAAACAGATTAAACTACCAGAACCTGTTAAAGGGACTAAATTTCACAAGCATGAATGAGCTGGATGAGCCAAAATAACCTCTGTCTGTCCTGTTTTCCCAAACTCAGAGACCAAACTGTACTTTCATTCTAGATGACATTTGTTTTGGCAAGAAGAAAATACCCCAGGAGCGCAGTCACCCCAGGAGAGGCTTGGCTGTGTTTCCACACAGCACGGGCGGGCCCAGACCTGCTTCTCCATGGTGTGCCTGTCCCAGGAAGGAACTTCCTGGGGTGCCAAGCCTCAGCAAGGATAGTGCAGGTTTCAGGAAGGTGTTGAGGAACATGGCAGGACAGAGCAAGAGCAGTTCTTTGAGTATGGGAGGCAGCAGGTGGGGGCTCAGCCCCCCTCTCTGCATCCACTGACCTCCTGTGTCAGGAGTTTGGGGTTGAACAGGGCATTCTACAAGGATCCCGAAGAGAAGAAAGGGAGATGTGATCCTACTACAGCTTTAGGGTTTGTTTTGGGGGTTTTTTCATGTTTTCTTGACCAGTTTCTTTTTCTTTTTTGATGTGGTTTTACGTGTTTTACCTGGGACACCATAACAGACCATACTGCCTCCCTTGTGACTACTAGCAAGCAGGAAGACAAAGAAATTGCAAGAGGATCCATTTTGCAGATCTAGAGGGTATTTGGATTTTAGCAAGCAGATTACTGGATGCTGTCTGCAGGGAACCTTCTCAGCATGTCCTTCACAAAATACAACCCATATAATAAAGAGTTCAAGCTCTGGCTGACTAATTTGCATAAAATCAGGCTCTCTTGTCCCTGCAGAAGGAACTGAAAACAGGGGTTTTTTGCCTCCTCCATGCCCTCTAGCCATCTCAACACCAGAACATCAATAAAAAGACACAATTCTATGTGCTGCCCTTCAAAGCATGCTCAGTCTGGACGGCACTCATGAGTAGAAAGAGAGCTGGTATTCATCTGGCCTTTGGACTCACTGCCAACTGGAGCTCTAGTATCGGTGAACATCCAGAGAGCACTTCAACCATCAGCTGTCACACCACACCACCAATCCTATTTGTTTTAAGAAAGTCCATGCAGATCTAGAAGTACTTTGCAAGCACCCTTTTTGTTAAAAAAATTAAACACACTGGGAGATACCAAAAAAGCATTGGTTTGCAGGAACCAGGTGTTAAGGAAACAGAAAACAGGTTTTAACGAAAAACCCTACTGAAATGCTTAATGTGGCATTGCTTCAAATTGTTTCAACATGAATCATCTAGGCATTGTATGTGAAAAACAGAGATCCCTCTTTTTTGCTTTTAAACTAAAGAGTGAAAAGTAGAACCAGCTTAATGTCATTTGATTTATTGCTTGAATAGAAACTAAGCAGGAAGAATAATTAATCCTCTTTGCCAAACAGAACATATAAAATCTTAATAATTCTTTAAATGGCACTTATTGCTGAAAGAAAACTGTTTTGGTGGTTCTAAATGGAAGGAGAGGCACAGAGATGACATTTTTCCATTTTATACCATACTTACAGCATCAGCTCATGGCTTAGAGATTACTACCTCTGTGTTTGCTTTGAATTAAAATCTTAGTAAAAGCTCAAGCTTCAGTCTTGTGGGAATGCCAGTGTAGTTTCAATGACATTATGCAGAGGATGGAGGGTAAGTGAGGCTGCATGGTAGCTGTCTCAGGGACAATAAAACAGGGATCTTCACAGAGAAAACAGTAGCTTCAGGAAATAACGTCATGAAATAATAACAAATGTGCTAGGTTTTTCTCCAAGAGGTTCTGGAGGAGAATAGCATTTGAAATTAATCAATGTTTAGCTTATTATTTAAATGGCCTTGTTATTGCTCTAGCAAAAAAAAAAAACAAAAAACAACACATTGTTTGACAACTGATTTCACACAGTCAGTGGCTGAAGCCCTGCTTTGGCAGGTGATCGTTGCTGAATAGGGACTAATGGTGTGGTCATAGAAATGCTCAGGACAATTTCTGGGTCTAGGCCAGGACTCAACCCATTTGTCTCATTCGGGAAAGCTTGCAGTGAAAGGAGCAGCCGCCAGCATCGTGGCTGAGCTCACTGCATGAGGCCGTCCCTAGGGAACGGCAACCCTTTCATACTGTTGTCTTGCTCAACATCTCTTTCTCCTGTTACAACTGAAGGAGTGGCTGGAATACCTTTATAAACATTTTATAATTATGAGTTTGTATGCATAATAAGAACGTCACAGTACTGTAAGCTAAGCCAGGCTGCACCTGCCCTTCTGCCTGGACCAAAGAGATGGTCATCTGTTCAAGGTGGACTCCATGACCCAGAGTATAAAGGGACAATAGTCATCCTCCACCCTGGGAAGGAAGGGAATGAAATCAGCACCCTGCATTACCACAGCTGACACATTCAACTCAGGATTAGTATTGTCAGGACTTGGGAAAAATAAAAGCTTTAGCCAAGGTGGTGGTTTTTATTAGAGCTTTTATTTCCCACATTTACTCCTTTTAAACTTGGTCACAAGTACAAGGCTGAAGCATATAAGGACATGAATAGCTCAAGTCACTTCTGAGAATCAAATGTAGAGTCTTAAATCACTTCAGCATTTTTAAAATGTTATCCTCTGCTTTGCAGCTCTGCTCCTGTAAAGAATAGGATATAACAAGGATAACTTCATCCCTGTAAGTCACAATCCTCTTAGGATAGATCCATCTTTTTCTTGGAGCAGACATATCCAATTTCAAAGCTCAGGTCTTTCATCACTCAAATGCTATCTGCGAGACTTAGATAAGCTAAATGAAAAATTCTGTAATACACAATAATCGATATTTTCCAGAAATATGTACATTGGCTAAAATGCTCGCTGAATGGAGGAAGATGCTATAACGCCCTAAAAGCAGATGACATTGGAGTTTGGGTGACCACCTCTGTATTCTGGTTTGGCTTTCTGTTGAAGGTGTGCAGCATGGCCTCATTGGCAGCCATGCTGCTGAGCTCCCCAGCAGGAAGGGCTCCCTGCTCAGGCTGCAGAGAACGTTTCCCTTTCCGGAGAAATTATTTCCTCCTACAAAGGCAAACACTCAGCAAGAGACTGCACTAACATCTACGCTTTCACATCAGCAACTTCTTTTTCTCCCCTGTCACTTTCTTTTGCTCCCCATTTCAGCTTTGTATACAATACCTTTGTTTGCAAAGCGTATAATAGCTGATGGAAGTTAGTATAAGGGGAAACTTCATTTTTGGGAACATTTGTAATCAGGTATACAGATTTATGTTCAAGAGGTTTTCACTCTTGTTAGGAAAAAACGAGGTAACTCCTTTTTTTTTATTATTTATTTTCTAGTTTTCCTCTAAAATGAGCATTTCTTTTTCTACTTGAAAAGAAAAAAAATAATCTCTCACTATTACTCATTTTCTACCAAATTTTGTAATCCTCTGCATTATGGTCTATCAATACCCATAATGACTTACGCTGCAAGCAGTCCTGTTGAAATCTGCTTTGTCAAGAGGAACAGTATTTTGAGCAAGTCTATCTAGGAAATTTAGAAATCTTCAATTCTTTGAGAATGGGACACGTACAAATTTACTTCCTCTGTTGTTTGCTATATAACTTCCATTACCTA
Source organism: Jacana jacana (assembly GCA_013400555.1). Lineage (NCBI taxonomy): Eukaryota > Metazoa > Chordata > Aves > Charadriiformes > Jacanidae > Jacana > Jacana jacana. Next base: position 28,608 of record VZTM01006278.1, on the reverse strand, counting down.
TTTCAGGCATGAGTCAATGTGTATGCAACAAAATGCATGCTTTGATTTCCCAATAATTATTTTCCAGGTTAACAGATCAGACCTAGCTAGATGAAATAGTTTTACCTAAACACTAAGTCTACTGTTAAATTAAATCTTGTGCTTTACTTGTGTTACACTTTGAATAGGGATATTAGCCAATACTTTCTTTTAAAAGACTGATGTTGTTTTTTGGTTCACCTACTTGTTGGGTCTTCCACGTGGCTAACAAGCAAGACTCACCAACTTGGGTACTCTGGAGAGCCCTATACGAGGTGCTTGTAAAGTGCCCTTGAGCAGCATGTTCCCTTGCAGAGAGGGAAAGCAAAAAAATTTAGCTGGCTTTCAACTTGGACAACAGTACACAGGTCTAGACTTTTTAAAGCAGAACTTTTGACAAATGTGAAAAATGGTCAGTCTGATGTCAAACTGCCAAGAAACTGCAGCCTGAGCAACCTCATATGTTAACTGTTGAGTGAATTTGCATTCTTGCTATGTGATTTTCTGTTTGCAATACTTTTGCTTCATTTTTCCTTCCTGACTATTCAAACATTCTTCTTTACTAGTTTATTAGGTGCTTGCTGAGAGGTGAAAACATCAGGTATTGGTACAGTCACTAACCCGTTTTATATGCTGCACAGGTCTAAAGATACTTACAGGAATGAAGTTGCAGAAGTCACATTTACAGAAGACTTTTAAAAGTCTTTAAAAAACCCACTGTTGAAATCCAAAGCTCCACATGTCAAAAAAAAAAAAATCAAAATACAGAAGCATCACACATAACTTACTTATGTAAAAGCTTATTTATAACAAATAGATCTAGGAACTTAAATGCATTTTGTGCTTAAATACCGTGTGTAAGGTAACTACTGTAATTCACAGCCATTTCATCATCAAAAGAAGCTACAGAAAAAATATAGAACAAGTTCAGCGTAGAGTAACGGGCAAGTAGACCCTAAAGCCTTTGACCACTTGAGAACGAACAAGTGAGAAGTCAGCAAAAGTTTAAACACCAGTCCTTATATAGATGTTTATCGTAATTTTCTCTGCCTAATAGAAAGGTTTGTCTGCCTGTTCAGACTGTCATTATCATTGTCATCCACACTGTACACTGTTGAGGGTAATTAACCAGTACCTGCCCTAAGTTTTTAGTTCCTCAGTGATCTTATAGCACACTTCACTTATGAATCTTATATTTAAAACCTTTCCAGACAACAGAAAAGGCCTTAGAAATTTTGTCATGGATCATTTCATAACCACTCTCCTGCTTATTACTGGCTGAACTCAAGTGTAAAACCTGACCTTGTTCATTAAGAACAGAGAGGGTCTGTAGCATAGGTCTTGATATACTTAGGACTATCCTGTCATTTCCCAGGAAGCAGCCCCTTGTTCTGCTTTCCATTCCTCCTGCAGTCATCGGCCATGCTGAGCAGGTGGCAGCAGAGCCCCAACACATGCCGCCTCCATCCCACTAGCCACATGGCCTTTCTGATGGTGGTAATGGAGACATCACCTAGCACTGGGACTGAGCTGCCCAGGAGGGCATGGAGGGAGGCCCCAGCAGCACCAGGTAAGGAAAGCACTGTCTTTATTCATGCTCAGGACTATATCCCTTCCAGTTATTTTAGGGGAAGGGAGGCAGCAGTGAGTGGGCTGTTTTTATTTACTTCAGAATAATTTTTTTTTTCTTTAATTATACTACTACTGTCATCATAATTTAGGTAATCTGAGCCAGGCAGTAATTACATAATATTAAAAAACCCTAAATATTTTAAATCCTGTTAATCACCCTTCTCCTCCTGACTACAGCTTTTATTCCAACAGGGTGGCTGCTGGGAAAAAAGTAAATATGCTCCACTGAGGCAAGTTTATGATGCCATTTCTAACTAGCTGATTACTTTACTGTGTGACTAATGCATCTAAATAGAAGTCCCTAATTTTGTTTCCGCCTCACTAGCTCATCTCAGTGTATTAGGCAAAAGGAAGTGAAAAAGCATGATAAAATTATAAGTATATATCTCTGTGCACCATGAAACACAACGACAAATGGTAAGTGGCACTTCAGTGTTAGGTATTCCTCTAAATCTCTCTTCTGAAGAGTTTAAAAATGTGCCTTGTTGATGAAATAAGAGTGATATCACAAAAAAAAATCTAAAGGAAATCTTTAAGTATATCATTTATTCCCTGTAAACCAGCATATTTTTGTTCATTATTATTCAGTGAGCTATTTTTTGTTACTCTTATGGTCTTTGGATCAACAGGGCTTCTAAAAGCATTCACTGAAGATGTTACACTTGCAGATTGCTGTACAGCATATAAATAACCTGTATATATCATATGGCATATAGAGTCTTTATTTGCTTTGATGGACCCCAAGAAAATCTATCTGTGTTGAAAACCATTATGTCTATTCAAAGGCAGATTTTTAAAGCTGGTGAAAAATTAATTTACACGTTGAACTTAAATCCAAACTCTTATTTCAGGCTGTGATTTTAGGTTCAGAGCTCAGTTTAAGACAGTTGCATTAATTAGAATCATAGAAGGGTTTGTGTTGGAAGGGACCGTAAAGATCATTGAGTTCCAACAAAAACCTGCCACAGGCAGGGACACCTCCCTGTAGACTAGGTTGCCCATAGTTCCATCCAGCCTATCCTTGAGCACCTCCAGGGATGGGGCATACACGACTTCTCTGGGCAATCTGTTCCACTGTCTCACCACCCTCACAGTAAAGAATTTTTTCATGATATCTGATCTAAATCTTCCCTCTTTCAGTTTGAAGCCGTTACCCCATGTCCTATCACTACAATCCCTCATAAAGAGTCCCTCCCCAGCTCTCCTATAGGCTCCCGCTATGTGTTGAAAAACTGCTATAAGGTCTCCCCAGAGCCTTCTCTTCTCTTTTCCAGGTGGCACAACTCAATCTCTTTCAGCCTTTCCTCATAGGAGAGGTACTCTAGCCCTCTAATCACCTTTGTGGCCCTTCTCTGGGCTCATTCCAACAAGTCTATGTCCTTTCTGTGCTGATAAGGCCTCTTGTTCTCAGCTCATGGTTGAGCATGCCTTGAAGGAGAATATACAGTCACATACCATTGATGAAATTTGTGTCTATAAATACAAGTGATCACAGCCCACATGCTCTATGTCCTCATCTCAGCTTCAGGACTAAAAAATTATTGTTTCAGGAGGTCTTAAACAGTAACATTAGTGTAAAGAAGGGTATCCCTCTACCATCTCAGAGTTACTTTCTTTTTGCTGAAATAAGGTCTGAAGGGTAAAGGCCTATGCAAGCGATATGCCCTGTGTTCCTCTGCATTTTTTCCAGGTAGCTCCTTCCCTAAAGAGTTTACACACCACCGACTTCATTCACAGAATTTTAGAGCAAGTGACTCTGTGGTTCAGGATGCACTGGGGGCATTCTGGTCAGGAGTTTGGGACCTGAGATGGTGGAAGCTTGAGTGTTAAGAATGTTTCTGTACTGTTCTACATGTAGCATTACACATTATATACATGATGTTACTCCAACATATCTCATGAGGACCAATCATTTTTGTTTTGAAGGCTAGTGAGCATTCCGTAGGAACAATGTCCAAAACATTGTCATTTCTTACTATGCAGGAGAAAGTAAATACATCACTAAAAGCTATATAGAATCATAGAATCATTTAGGTTTAAAGAGACCCTTAGGATCATCACGTCCAACCATGAGCTCTACTCTACAAAGTTTTCCCCTACACCATATCCCTCACTGTAAGAACACTGTCTGCTCTGTTTCCACAGATCCCAGTTGGCCAAGAAAATGACAATGCCACAGGAAAAAGTTACTAATTTAAAATACTGCAATTTAAATAACAAAATTAAAGAAATTAAATTTACTATTCTAATAGTATTCAAAAGATTTTAATATTTTTCAGAAAATTGTAAATGACATTCAGTATATGCACAAGATTATTCTGTTGAGAAAATATATTTAGATTTCCAGTTTCACCACTAAAACCATACTAAAATTAGGATCAGAGCAATATATTTTAGTTACAGTAGAGCTTTGAAAGACAATATATATCAAGGTTTGTTATTGTAAGGCACAGTGGGACTCAGCTCCTCAGCTGTGTAGAGCACAGCTTCTGCTTTGTGAGCAGAGACTTTAAATCAAGTGGACACTAATGAATTTATGGTAAGGAAACAAATTCCATCTTTTCTTTCTCAGTGCCATCGTTATGAGATGCCTGCTAATGACATGCAACTCAGCGAAGAGAAGAGAAGAGAAGAGAAGAGAAGAGAAGAGAAGAGAAGAGAAGAGAAGAGAAGAGAAGAGAAGAGAAGAGAAGAGAAAAGAAGAGAAGAGAAGAGAAGAGAAGAGAAGAGAAGAGAAGAGAAGAGAAGAGAAGAGAAGAGAAGAGAAGAGAAGAGAAGAGAAGAGAAGCAAGGGTTTGACCTCCTTCCCGGTGGGACTTTGGGATTTGCTGCAGGCCCATACCACCACCATCTTCTAAATGGATGCATTAACTTTAGGGCTGACTATGCTTCCCTCTCCATCCTCTAACTGCTGGGTCTTTGGTACCAGGCTGTTAAAGCCCCATTTCTGCCTTCTCTAAGTAAAATGCTTTCCAGCATCATTACCTGAACATCCCTCCAATCTATACTGTAGTATTGCTCGGATCCCAAAAAAGACTTGTGGCACATGGTTTATATGCTTCATTGTTTAAGTAATATTTGTTTAAGGGCAACTAAAGCCAGCTAGGTCCTGAAGTACATTTGTGCACTTAACACCCGCTATATCTTATCCTCCATTTTGTGCTTTCTGAGGATAGAGCATTCAAAGTCTTAAATAGGATGACTCTGACTCTTACAGCAAACAGCTGAAAAGAGCTGCCATCCAGAAGAAGCAGTAGAGAATAGATGCTATTAAAAAAAATTCTCAGTCTGCTCCAGGTGGTATCTAGGGGTTGTCCTGCAGTAGAATCTAGCTTCACAGATTTTAAGCTTCACAGAAGGTGTTTTTTTTATTACCAATATGGGAGATGCAGCTGAACCTGTCCTGTAAATGATTTTGCCAAGAGGAAAGACAAAAGGCAAGCCATGTATGGTGGTAGTTCAGCAGCTGACACCAGTTTTTAGCAGAGGATTATTTTGTAGGATACATAAGCCCTAAGGGCCAGGTTTTCAAAGGAACTCTCACCCAGCAGCTCCAGCTGAGACACTTAGAGCCAGTGTTTGCAAGTGTGCTGAATCTGCATTCAGACCAAGTCCTGATGCTGAGAGATGCCCAGCACCCGCAGCTCCAGTGAATTTCTAGGGCTTTTGAGAGCATTCTGAATTAACATCAAGCTTACTATCAGCTCTTCTTTTCTCTCCCACCTCCCTCCTGTTTTATTACCAACAGTAATCCCATTCTGGGAATGCTAAATCATGTTACATGATTTTCTCTGTCCTATTATCAGTTTCCCTCTGTGGGAATAGCTGGCAAGTGCCAAATTTATCCTGTACAAATTGTTTTAAGGGAAGACTGATGTTCTTCAATCTTTCTTTAAATTGAACATTGTATCTCACTGGTGAGGACTGCCTATCGGAGGCGTTTGACTTGCCTTGCTCCTACCCTGAGCAGAGAATTAGATTGATGCTCCATATTATGGAATAGATGTACTGAACATCTGGGAACACAGCTCACAGCCACTTAGTGCATTTCTTCATTTTTAATATCTCTTCTGTTACCCTTTAACAAACTGCAGCCCAATTACTCTAGGGGGCAGGTAAAGGGTTGACCCTCTCACACTGCTTCATCAATCACGATCGATACTGTTGTTTGCACTAAATATGGCTTAAAAGACAGTGTGTACTCTGCAAGGGGAGGAGAGCAGGACAGATACCCAGTTGTACCGCAGCATTTACCACGAGAAATGTCAAATTGCAAGGCAGTGAATGAGAGCACAATCATACTATTTGTCCTGACTACTCTAAATATTACTGGACTACAAAATGAGAGAAAAAAATGTGCTGCTTTCTTAAATTGTTTTTTCATCCCCGCATTTCCTCTGCCTTCCCTCTCACACACGTGCATGCACATGTCCATGCACACATACAGCTTTCCTCTTGAAGCTTGCCAATTGCCATAGATTCATCTTTCTAAGTACATAATTCAATCCACTGAGCATTACGCTGTGGTAATGCTGATGAGCTCTTAATTCTTCTGTATTTATTGCAGCAAATTTATCACTGACCTTAATGAATCTTCCATTATGACAAAAATGTCAGTACCAAATCTCTTAAGAAGGTCTGGCATACAGTGGTTTTAAAAGGTCAACGTGTTATTTTTTTTTTTTAATGGGTCATTTAAAAAATAGGCACCTACATTAAAAAAGACAAGATTACACACACACAAAAAAATATCACTGACTCATCTGTTTGGGTTCTAACAGATTAACACTGTTACTTAACTAATGCTCTGAAAGGACATGGGAAAATTGTTTTTCAGAAGCTATGCTTTCATGTGCTGGCAGAAGTCATCGAGAACCACGTGGTCACATCTACATGTTTATGAGGACCCACTATTCCTGAGACCACGATCCAGAAGCAGAAGACAGGATGAGGAAATGGGGCAGGTGTTGGGAGAAACGTGGTGGGACTCAAGTCTGCCTGAGGACAGCCATGAAGCCCTCTGCCTTTGGCTGCCGACAACTATCAGCAAAACTCTTTGACCAAGAAGCTCATGGATATGGTGGAGGATATTTTAAAAATAGTTTTACTGAGTTATTGCTGTTTGCTACAGGTGAAATTATTTGCCTATGAGATGCACAGTAGTAATAGTACCTATATAAAACTCTGCAGCTTTTGAAAACTCTCAGGGGGCTGAACAAAAGGCAGACATCATCATTGCTCTGGTTTTATGGGTAGAGAAGAAGAGACAGAAAGTAAAAGTAATTCCTAGGGTGAAGTGGCAGCTGAGTAGCAGAGGAAAGAAAAACCAATGCTCATGTTAACTGGATTTTATAGCCTTTGCTGCTGCACTTGGGCAGTGTAAATATCAAGAGAAAACCAAGCTTTTTGAAGGAAGTATGTGTTCACTGGAAAGGTTAACCACCCAGGAGAAGGGCTTGTGAGTAGACACTGGTAGAAAAATCTTACCATGGTACATGAAAAAAACCCACACTGCTAAAATACATCTTTTTACAAAGCAGTTTCTAAGGGAAACACTGGCAGAACAGAGGACCGGAGCAACATTTCTTGCCCAGGGCTTGGCTCAGAGTAAAATTCAGGTCCCCAAAACCAAACAGAGCCACAACAGAATTCTGTCTACAGCTGGCTACAAGACCTACCCCCAGAGTTACAGATACCCATTGTCTTAATAAACCCAAATCTGGCCTTTCCCCTTCCTGTCCCAGAGCTGTCTAAAAGGAAAACATTCTTTACAACAAATCAACCTGCAGCCTGAGTGAATTACGAGGGGAAGAAATCAACACTGTCATCTGCTTGTGGAACAATAATTATCCCTTGTATGCTATTCCAGAAGCGATGCCGTTATCAAAAGCATCATGCCTGTAAAATAACACTTCTGGGAATGGTGCCAGACTGAGGGCTCATGGTTTTCCCTCAGTTCATGAAAAAACAAGTCTGCCTGGGTGTTTGTTCTGCTGCTGCCTTCCCTAACGGGAACCAGGTCCCCAGCTCACCCACACGAACCAGACCTGTGGCAAGACTAAACCTGGAACAGTATCCACTCCCAAGGTTAAGACATTATTTGCCTGACAACATTGGAGAGCACGGGTTTATTTGGGATGCTGGGACAAGCCATTGTCAGTAGCAGACTGAAGAATCACAAGCTTCCTCTCCCTCCAAATCCAGCAATGCAAGGAAAGGGACTCCACCTTCATTGTGTTGGACTGAGAGCTCTTACTGAGCAGCCAAATCCCAGGAGCCTCGGTGACAAACCCATACAGAGATGAGCAGATGTCTTAGGAGGTAGCTAGAGACTAGCACAAAAACACAAATCAATGATAACAAAAGAAAGTACTGTATCTTCAACAGTTCCTCTAGAAAACTGATGGTCCTGGGAATTTATCATTTCCTTCCCCACATCAACTGCTTCCCTCTGGGATAAAGGTCTGCTGATGCACCACGCTGACTCGGCACAAGAGAGCCTGGGGCTGAGGAGGCTGCCTGGAGGCTCTGCCAGCACAGCAGGGCTCAGGAAAAAAAATAATTTAAAAATCATCTAACAACCAGCTAATCATGCACATTTTGGGGTTCTGCTCATTACATGCGACAGATAAAATGCCCAGAAGAGGCAATACACATCCAGGAGAACTACACTTGTAATTTGGATTACGTGGGAGATAATCAGATTGCCACTGGTTTTGAGCTTGTTGAGCTCATTTCTGACATACTGTAATTCTGAAACTAAGTTGTCGTATCAGGCGGTAAGTGACAAGTTCAGCTCTAATCTATAAAAATTACAGCCTCCTTACTGCTCAGCTCATTAAACTGACTCTGTCTCCCGGCCACTCATTCATCTTCATAATCATCCCCCATTCAGCTACTAACCTCCTCTCTGTGTGCAGTTTACAGTACATCAGGAAGATAAAGTGGTCTGATATTTGCTTCTAAAGAGCAGTGGCTTTTAATTTTTACACACACTTTAAGTACAAAGATAAATAAGATAATTTGATATCACATTTTCAGTGGAAACATTAGAAAAACAATAATACATTCAAATGTTATAGCAACATTAACTTGGCTGCATGCAGAAATCTTTATTTCTATATCTCTAAATGTAGTTTTGTTTACATAACACCACTGAAATATTCACATCTGAAATGTCACGTGAAACAGCAGACTTCTCTTCCACTGTCCTACAAGAGAAACAAGGGGAGAAGCATGTGTAACAAGATAGAATTATGAGCCCAAGTTGGTATTTGTGAAACAACGTGTGTGCAGACAAGAGCACTGATGCTGTTGTGCACACAAAAACATACACCATGCCACGTGGAGCATGCCAGTCACTGCTGCCCCTCTGATCCCAGCTCTCTACTGGGGGTGCCAGGAGCTTCACCTCACAGCACAGCTGAAGGAAAAAATGTGGCTGCTCCAAAAGTGACTTTTTGTCTCTGGTTGGAAGGGGCAGTGGAACACACATAAGAGATATGCCTACATGAAAGTGCAAGTCTTACAGCTGCTCTAGGGGCAGGGGTTGTTGCCTTAGCTGCCTGCATGATTACTGATTGTTTTGACCCATGTGCTGTATAAATCCAGATGCTGTAATAGATTTAAAGAGTTTATGGGCAGATAGGACCATATGATAATGTGGGTGGACTGACGTTTAACAAATGCTAGGGTTTCTACATCAAACTCATTCAACAACGTACAGAAGACAGTAAAAATAATTTGGCAGTTTCACCATTGTTCATGTGTGCAATATCGGATTACTTACAAATGATGAAATACTAATTCTGATTTTATGTTTAGCCCTATATCACTGCCCCACTTATCTCTGCAGCAGCTCTAAACCTGGAGGAGAGGTGCCTGCACTAGGCCTTCGCTTCACCAAGAGGCTGAAGGAGTGCTCCTCCCTCAGAACCTGGCTCAAGCACAGAGACCCACCTGTCCTCCTCAGAAGGGTATGGGCTGTTCAGGACAAAGGGTGCTGTGCTGCTACGGGTGGGGAAGTGGCAAGCTGTAGACTTCAACAGCTTTCACTCCAGGGAAAGCTACACATGCTGCAGATCAGAGGAGCTTGATGATGTTTAAGAAAAAGAAAGCAGTTTCCTCTTTCATAGCATGGCAGCTGGTAATTTGATGGTGCTCAAGTATATATGATTACTGTGAGAGCTTTCAATGGTACCATCCAGGTCAAGCATACAGTGGGTTTTTTCTGACTTCGTCACATTTTCTCTGGAATGCCAGGAAATAACAAGTCTGACTGGTTTGGATGATCCAAGAAAAGTGAATTTAAGGGACTATTTTATAGTTTGGCCTTAAAAGGCAAATTTCAAAGTGAAAGGCACTGCTTCTTAGTGAATTATGTTAATTGAATTGTATATATTTACAGGGAAGAAACTGAATATTAAACTTGATCTTTAAGTGACAATCATTCTTTCCAACACTGGTATTTACTATGCTGCAAAGAACGTGTCAGCATTGGTACTGGAGCAGAAATGAAAGCCAGGAAATACAATTTTCTCAATGCATTTCAGCCAGACTGAACACAAAAGAGCTTATTGTCTGTGCATTTCTATTTTAGAGAAACTCAAGGTACAATCTGTATAAACTGAGCTTTACCAGTGACAAGAAATACCAATTTTAGTTTGAGCACAAGAAAATGGTAAATTTTTCTTTCAATAATGCAGCATATTTACAGAAAATAGACACACCAAGTATCTATCTAAAATGACAAGATTTTCCGTTTTCTCTCTTCTGTTATATTTTAAGTTAAAATAAATGAAGCATAAAGCTTGCAGACAACACATGCAGGCATATACAAAAGGGAACACAAAATACCTCTATACCTCTACAGGCATACACACTGTGGCAGATCCAGTTGCAGGCTATGGCCCAAAGGAAACCAAAAGGGAACATGATAAAGAAGAGCAGCCGAGCAGCAGTAACATTTAATGTGTTCACTAATTCCAATTTCCCTAGTCATCACCATGGTGAACACTTTTATAGTGGAGAAGAAAACTCTCTCAGCCTCAATGATGCATGTTAAGGAGCAGGCTCTATAGGGAATACAAAAAGTGACAGTGTAGCCACTGGAGAGCAAGCTCTGCAGATGCTGGAGGAGCCTGCAGAAGGAGAAAGAAGCCACCAATGAGCTGTTGTGGCTACAGAGGGATGGATGCAGGCATCCAGGCCGATTCCTACCCTGCCTGACCTGATCTCAGACTTCAGCTCAAGTGTTATGGAGATCATGGCCCATTTGCAGACATTATGCAAAGAAAAAAAAATATTAAAGTTTGAAATAAGATTTTGCATTATGTCAGGGAACCCCAAGAATAAGATACCAGCCTTAGAAAATTGTGACTTCATTCAAAATAACTACTGCAGATTTGCCTTGTGTGTTTTAGAACACTAATTTAAAAAGCCATGCTCTCATACCCCTGGCATTTACTTACCCTACAGTAAATTACGCTTTTTTTAAAATTTACTGCTTTTCAACTGAAAGTTCACTATTCATATTGCAAATGTGGAGTGGATGAGCTATATGAGAATTTATCTTGCAGAATTGTTAGAATTGAAAATTTTCCCTTTTTTATAAGGAATGAAAAAATTGTCTTTGAAAAAAATAGCCCTGAGAGCTGTGCAAAGGAAAGGAAAGGAGAGGAAGGAGCAGAGGTAGTACAATATAACATTTCCCAAAACAGCCCCTGCCCGGGTGGTAAGAGCGGCCACCAGCTGCAGACCAGACTCTGCAACCCTCCACTGCCTTCCAGCTTGGGCGCTTCTGAGACCTTGACTGAGTTCCTTGCATTTTTTCACAACAGAATTGATTAGCTTTATTTGATATGCAATGTGACTGAAAATCAGAAGAGTAACCATGGAAAAATTCACTTTGTGCATCTGTCTCTCAAGCTTATCCTTTGCTAGAGTTAATGCTCTTTTAGACAAGGAGGGTGGTGAGGACATTCACAGTTCCCCATTGAATGAAGTCCCTTCTCTTTGAAGCAGTACGGCAGCCCAACCTGCTTTTTCCAGCCCATCTTGACTCCTGACTCCTTGACAGTAGCTGTGATGAGGAAGGCACTTCTGAGGTTTAATTAATCAAGCCACTTTCTCTTTTCTGCTCCCATTCAAAGGTTTTGGCCATCAAGTGTGATCTTGTCAGAAAACCAATAGTTAATTACTTACTCCAAGTATACTGAACATATTGAATTCACTTTTCCTTCTTTGATTAAGTCAGTTTGTGGGTTTCAAATAAACATTAGACAGAACACCTCTTTGAAATGCACCTCATTCTTGCTTTACGTCCTTTGCATTGCCAAACAGAGTGGATTTCCCCACAGAGCTATCACGCAAGCCTCTTGTGTGATGAAAACCTGTTAAAAGCAATGGGGCTTATCCTGCTTTTGAGCTCGGAGCCTGCACACGCTGAATACAATCTACATTACAAACTGTAAAATATCTTAAGTGGCTTTGCCATATGCTGAAATGTAATATGAGAGTCAAAGCAAAGGTTAGAAAAGCTCAGGAATCAATACACTCCTCCTTAACCCAGGCTGACAGCTAGCACTGATGGGGAACACCCTTCTTCATCCCATTCAGTCAGACAATGATCTGGACAACTGGGCCAAGCTGGTTCCTGTCCCAGCACTCCCAACTCCCTGTGCATTCATCTAAGGGTGACACTTGGAGGGAACATATGAAGTCTGCTTAATGCTCTTTCAACACATACTGCTATAATGCAAAAAAAAATAAAAAAAAAAAAAATGCAAAGAGCCTGAAAAATAAGGAAAAATTTCAATTTCAAGAGAAATGCAGCAGAGTCAATGGTAGTAGTTCACATATTTCACTCTGCATATGTGAGCTTACTTTGAAAAGCAAGCAACGGGGCTATTCCTCGAGTGGGGTCATTCAAAGGATTAAGAATGTTCTTGCTAAGGCATCCTAAATCTATAGCAGCCTCTAGTCCTCTCAGAAAATAAAACATCCTAAAATAGTCCCAGCATTTCACAGCTGTGCTCGTATTTACCAAATATAAAATCTTTTACATGACAGTTCATGCTATCACATTTCCAATTTACATTTGGTCCTAAATTTACAAACATACTTAGTGTTGAAAACAAGTCAGCATTAAAGCCACATACTGGTCCTTTAAGTTACACAAAATCAAAATGAAAAAAATCTGAGAAGAAATTACATTCAGCTTTTAAAAACAAGAAATAATATTTTGACACAGAGAGAGTAATTCTAAATTTAAAATTGGATACCTTAATGTAGTTATGGATTATTAGCATAGTCAATAATTACTTTAAAATCATTTTGATCCGACAACTAAAAGGTGTTATAACTCCCTTTAAGTGTTTATAATCTATGATTCTATGATTCCTTTTAAGTGTGTGCAAAGATAATCTTCGATGTGCTGCTAAAGCAGTAATTTTCTGAGAAGTGAAAGAGTTACTCTGTTCTGTTATTGTTCTGGAAGCCTTATTAGTCGATTTAGAGTTACTTTTAATGTTTTTTAAATTTCTCTTTATAATGCAGAGATTATAAGAGAGATCCCCTCTCTAATGAAGTCATGCATTATGAAAACTTCTTACAATGTAAGGGTAGCCTGATGTCACAGTACCTCAGACTACATAGACTTGAGGTTTCAGGCTCTGGTGGGGCCATGCAGGACTGCTGAAATGTTTGTACCAGCTAAGCCTCTTTTTCTGCCCAAATCACACTTGGTTGCCTGCTGCAAGTGAGCCCCTTTCCTGTTCTGCCTTAGGAGACACATTGAGGAGTAGAGAAAAGGGAAAAAGAGTCCCTTTTCATCTGGCCTATTTTCAAACACAGCTGTGTTACTTTTATGCTAGAATTATTCAAGTCAGATGAGACTCTGAATCTCTTTTCTTGTACAAAGTTAGGGCTCTCAAAACTCCCATGAAACAGCAGATCTGCGTGTGCAGAATGGCAGAACTTAAATATCACCATAAAAGTCCAACTTATTTTGAAGGAAATTCCTTTACTATGGAGATGCATCTTATAACTCTAGTTTCTGGAAGGAAGCATTTTTTGCAACATTGCATATCTGATCCTTTCTCAAATTGAAGCCACCCTACAACCTGGACGCCACCTGCCAGCTCCAGGAGGACCTGCCAGGGCTTTGCTAGCACCACCAACTGACTGAGAGCATGGTAGGAATTGTTCATTCCCTGTCTCTTGTGATACAGAAAAGAAAAGCCACTGCTCCAATAACAGGCTGGTCTTAGAGCAATGTGAATAGCTTTGGCAAATGTTTATTTGGTAATAAAAACTGCAGACTCAACTGCACTAAAATTTTTTTAAGTATCTTGCTCACATTATTTTCTTCAAGGAAAAATACATGAAAAAAAAACCTCAAAATCCTCCTGATGCTGAAATATGAACTTTTCAACACCAAGCAACTTGTTTTGACATTTCCTTTGATTATTTTTTAATTTAGAAAGTCTTTAACTTGCTTAAATCCAAAGGAAATATTTAAATCATTTTTCCTTTTGATTTGCCAAACATTTCAAAAAATCTAAAGGAAGGATGGCCAATAATACAGATGAATAGAGGCTTACAACGTCAAGAACCAGCAGGAGGAAGAGATGTCTGCTGAAGACCAAGATGCCCCTGCAGAACAGCCTCACCACACTGCAGACTGAAGAGGGAACACCAGTCACATCTGGAGAGTTGCCAGAGCTGAGTAAGGCAGCCTGATCTGCTCCTTGTATAACAACCAGTGCAACTAAGGAAAGGTGATGGGTGACAGCAGTAGGTGACTCCCTCTGAAATGTATGGAGGCAACCCTTTGCTGACCTGATGGACTCTTCAGAGATGTGCTGCTTATCAGGGGCTCGTATCAGGGATGTCATCAAGAAACTACCAAGCCTTGTACAGTCCACTGCTGTGGTGTCATATGGGGACCAGTGATACCACCAGGAGCAGCCTGAGTAGTATCAAAAAGGATTACAAAGCCCTGGGAGTGAGAGTAGGCAGTTTTTTAATCAGTCCTCCTGGTCAAATGGAAAGGGTTTGAAAGGGCCTGCCAAATCTGGCAAATCAGCAAACGGTTACAGGACTGATGCCACAACCAGGGGTTCAGCTACGTAGACTATGGAACTTGCTTTGAGAAATCTGGTCTACTAAGGGCTGATAGGATCCATCTGTCAGAGAAAGGGAAGGGCATCTTCAGTCACAGACTTGCCAAGCTCATGAAGAGGGCTTTAAACTGAAGTTGCTAGGGCAGGGGAACCTTCAATCCATCCCATGCCTACCAGTTTGATGCCAGTCCCAGTAACAGAAACCCAGAGTGTGGAGAAGGATCACAGGTCAGCAGGAGGGCAGCACAAAGGAATTTCAGCCAGGAAGTCAGCTTAATCAGAGGCCTAACTAAAATACCTTCATAGAAACACACATAACGTGGTGAACAAAAAAGAGGAGTTGGGAACGTGCACACCTGCAGGGTTACGATCTTATTAACATCATGGAGGCATGGTGGGATGGGTCCTATGACTGGGATGTTGGAATGGCAGGATACAAGCTCTTCAGGAAGGACAGGCAGGGGAGATGAGGAGAGGGTGTCGCCCTCTATGTCAAAGGCCATCTACAGTGCATGGAGCTCTGCCTGCAGATGTACGAGGAATCGACCGATAGCTTATAGATCAGGCTTAAAGGAAGGACAGTGAGAGGTGACACTACAGTGGGGGTCCGCTATATGCCACTGAACCAGGAAGCCCGAGTGGATGAGGCCCTCTATAGACAGCTCTGAGGAGAAGGACTTGGGGGTATTTGGTGGATGAGAAGCTCAACATGAGCAGACAATATGCACTTGCTTCCCAGAAAGCCAACCATATCCTGGGCTGCATCACAGAAAGTGCGGCCAGAAGGTTGAGGGAGGTAATTCTGCCCCTCTACTCCACTCTTGTAAGACGCCACCCAGAGTACTGCATCCAGATCTGGAGCCCTCAGAACATGAAAGACATGGACCTGTTGGAGTTGTCCAAATGAGAGCCACAAAGATAATCAGAGGGAGAAGTGAAATCTTTAGGGATACCGTAAAGTAGCCTTCGGGTAGCTAAAGGATCCTCGAAGAAAGATAGGGAGGGACTCTTTATGAGGGAGTGTAGTGGTAGGATGAGGACTAATGGCTTCAAACTAGAAGAAGGGAGATTTAGATCAGATATCAGGAAGAAATTCTTTATTGTGAGGGTGGCAAGTCACTGAAACAGGTTCTCAGAGAAGCTGTGGATTCCTCATCCCTGGAGGTGCTCATGGCCAGGATGGATGGGGCTTTGAGCCAGATTGTCTAGTGGGAGGCATCCCTGCCCATGGCACGGGGGTGGCTGGAACTCGATGATCTTTAAGGTGCTTTCCAACCCAAACCGTTCTGTGATTCTATAAAAAATGGGCAAATTGATTTTGTTTTAAGTCACACTTGGTCATTTTCTATACAATTCTTTAGAAGCGCTGGCAAACCAAGCAGTTAAATATCCACAGGCCTTCTGGATACCCACAACCAACTTTGATGGACTCAAATTTTTACTAAATTGGAGGAGGAGTTACTCTGTCCCAGAGGACGTATCGTATTTGAACTTTGTTCTTCATGACGTGTAGGATCAGTTCCATGTCACCGTGGGGCTGAGCAACAGCCCCCGCCTTGCAGTTCTAGAGTCACCAAGATCCCAGCTGCACCACTGAAACATATTATTCAGACATCACAGTTTTACTCTTGAAGTCTTATTGTTTCCCCTTCTTAATATCCTATGGGTACCACTGAAACTAAGTGCTATGCAAATGCAAAAGAAGACACGGCTCCCTACTGTGCAGAGACTATAATCTAATAAAGTAGTGCAAAAAGGAGAAAGCGAGCAAAAGTTCTATTGTTCCTGTCACATTAAAAAAACTATGAACTTGCAATGACATAATAATAGATTGAAGTTATCAGATATGAAATCTAAAGATGTAGCAATATGTTTTTATATAAAATCATAATCAAACAATTAGTCAGGGTTGTGCTTCTATCTTCTAGAAGTCTCTACAGACATAACTATTTTTACCTCAAATATGAAATACTTGGATATTTTTGCCTTGAGCACCACTTGTGAGTAAAAATGTAGGCTGTATATTATCAAGCTACATGTTCAACTTCTGCATGATCACTAAAGAGTTCTTACTGAAAAGTTGTTCACTTTCATAATCAAGTATTCCAGTAGTATTGGAATAGGATTTGAATATTGTTTCCAATTCTGTGAGGTTAGATAGAAAACAGTGTAACAGAAAAATGTGACCAGTTACATATTTTAAATGCTAAACACAGTCTCTTCTTGAATATGTACTGGTATATATATATAGCATAAAGACAAATCTGAATAAGCACTGCTCCGCTGGCCTTACTGCTACACCTGAACACAAGAACAGTCCAAGGACCTGTAGAATTTTGAATCTTGTCCCCACTGACAATATAAGTAATTCAGCAATTTCAGAAGGTAAAACTCCTTCACAGATGCCTTGTTTCCCCCCATATCCCGTCCTATGACATGCTGCAAGGGACCTTCATTATCCACGGTGAAGTTTTATTCTTAAAAGTGATATTGCTATTTTCTGCCTTAATTTTTGCAAAATCATGTCAAGGTTTCAAAGCAGATCATAGTGAACACAGCAAAAGAAGCAACAGTCAGAAGATTGCTCCAGAAATGCTTGTATTTTCTTTAGTTTTCCATATATTTCAGGAGCTGCTTCTAATGTGTATGCAGTGTTACCCCAAACCCATCAAAGGCATTTATATTCTAATAGAGGTGCCCAATATCTGGAGACAAAAGTTGATGTTCTACGCTCTAAAGGACATATATAAGTTAAACCTTTGAAATACCTCATTTTATTCTGAATAATGTGACTACACCTATTAGTAAGGGGATTCAGGTTTACCAGTGCAGGACAAAGACTAAAGTCCTCGCAGAAACACAACAGGCTGTGTGTACACACACCAGACCTTCCATGAGCCTGAGTTAACACACACAATCAGCATTGAGAGAATTAAACACCATATATACTTCTAGCTTCTACTTAGTGTGGGAAGAGAAGGATAATTCAGTGTCTACTTTGTGGAAATGAGTCCTTGAGCTGCCCCTGTAACTGTGACTGCAGAAAATGGTTAGAGCATGCTTCCACACATTCCCTTCTTGGAGACCCCATCTCTGCCTCCTGGTTATGACAGTGGAAATTATCATATAAAAAGTCAATTGTTTTGCTCAGAGTTAGATTAAAAGAAACTCCAAAGACAGAGAGTCTAGTTTTCATCAAAGGAGAACTCTTCAATAAGTTGTCATCTAGTGGAAATGAACCCTAGGCACAGATAGGTGTGATGGATGACATGCTTCCGCAAACATACCACGGGGACTGAGTGCTGTTTTTCATTCTGTACCTTAGTCTTACAAGGCTGAAAACACAGGGAAGAAAGTAATACAATGATTCAACTTTGCTGACGAGTGTAAAGGAAACGTCTAGAGAGGAAGGATGATCTGCAGTTCAAGAGGCTGGACTACGCATCAGGAGTGGCAAACTACTCAAGTCTATTTAGTGTATTTCACCTAGTAGCTGGGAAAAAAAGCAGGAGGCCACAAGCACCGGGACACCCTGCTCTCCCATTCTGGTCTAATGAATATTTTGGTGTTTTTTTGGTTTTTTTTGTTTTCCTCTCTTGAATCAGACTGTCACAAACAAGGCCACTAATCATCAAGTTATGGGTTCTTTCTTGTCCCTCTAAATAATTAAATGCCCCTACAACATGGAAGTAAATTGACAGGAAACACAGTGGTCCCAGGCTGCGTTACATCTGCCGGGTACGTCAAAGCTGTGGTACTCATTGACCCGACACTGACCCACACAAACAAGTTTTATCTTTCTAAGATACCTATGACAACATTAGGAAAAAAAAAAAAAAAACAAAAGCAATGCTTCTATCCCATTTCTTGTGTTAAGAAGGGAATTTGAGCCAAGAAGCATTTGCTGCTGTGTAGTTGTGCAAAACCATAGATATTTCCCTACAAAAATAGTAAATTGAGAACTGAGTCAATTCATACAAAACAGCAAGTCAGAGACTTTTCCAATTTGGAGGGGCTGTAAGGATATTTTGTCATTCTGAACAAAGTATGAATAAAGCTGTCAGATGAAAATTCCGTGGTGATGCCTTGGTGTAATCCATCCAATTCTGCAAGGATATGCAGCCCTTCAGGTAATAAATGGTGTTTGACTGCTCCATTTTTATATTTGCATGTCTGATTTAAATGGCAAACTGAGAAAGCCTCCTACATAGCACGTAGACCAACAACATCACAATGAGCCCAGCACTGCAGAGGGCAAGATATTTATTATAGGAGATGGGGCTTTTTCCACAGACTTTGGCTGGCCTCATACACGATTACAGAGATTAAGGAGAACAACCTTGCTTTGAAACACATATGACCTTCCAGTTTGCCTCATGCTCCCACTTTTCCTTCCCTTTCCTGGTTCTCACCACAGACTGAAGAGGCTGCAGAACCTCTGTGTTTGGCCCCAGTGGGTTTCTACAGTTTAACCCTATTTCCTGGGATGTGGTCAGGAGTCTGGCTTGAGACATGATATAGGAATTGCTGCTGCCCATGAAACTCAGAACAACAATTCCCTGTTCTACAGGGCTATTCACACTGTTTTATTTTTTTTATTTTAAAATTAACCCTAACACTTGTTAACATGTAGTGAAGTACTTTTGCAGCGGTTATATTTTCTGCCCTTTCAAGAGGCAACATGACATTTTTGTAACACTATAAACTGTACAGTATTTCCAAGCATTTACCTAAGTGTATGTTGAAATTTTTACGCTAATACTAAGAACTTTTGATTTTACTATTCTCCTTTTTGTCAAAATAAACACTGCTTCTAGCTGAAAAGCAAATAGCTCTTTCCCAGAGTCTGTCAGGGATTTTTTTTTTTTGCACAACTGCTGAGTACAAAGCTGTTCATACTTCTGTGGCTCTCTGGGACTGCTGTTCACATGACAGCGCCTGGAAGCACAGTAGATAAACTCAAGATGTGAGAATGAACCGAGGACTCCAAACATTTCCCAGCGCAGGGGTGCTGCAGATCAACATCTTGAGATACGAGCCTGTTCACAAAAATCAGAGTGCTGGTAGTTACCCTCTATCAGCACGATTCCTTATGTTAGTGATGTATGCACCTACTTCAGGATCTATGCAGGAGAAGCCAAGCCTCCTTCTGCAGGAGTTAGCAACCAAAAAAACTACCAAAGACAGTATTTTCTTGGAGGGCCATACTGCAGGCAAAAGACTTGTGCGCTGCTGGGGTATCAAGTGGTGAAGCCGTGTAAGGGAATAATGGAGCTGTGATTATAAAGGACAGAGGAGAAACATGCAGAAGACAGCCAAAGCAGATTAACCAAACCAACTCAAGCCTTAAAAATAAACTCAAATTACTCTCCAAACATTCCCCACCACCATCAAAAGAAAGCAAAAATAAAACATAAAATCCAAAGAGGCAGAGTGGTCTTGGTAGTATTACCTGATTTAAAAAACAAACAAAAAAAAGTGTTAATGCACACATTATAAGAGGCTGAAATGGTTAGCAAAGGAAGAACCTCCCATTGGCAATTTCTACCAAAAAAAAAATAAATAATCAGACTTTTTACACTATTGCCTTTTTATCCTTTGTGAATAAATGAAATACTTAATACAGCAAAACCTTTCTCTCAGCTCAGAGCAAGGGTCAGAGCAAGCTCACATCTGTCTTAAATATGCTGTATTAACATCTCCACTATCCAAGAGATGTCAGGTCTCTGCAGGTTTCTAATGCAAAGATGAATAAAACAATTTTTATTTTGTTTTAAAAATCACATAGTTTGGCTTTTAAGGAAGCTTTCATTTCTGATTTCTCCCTCCACCCCCCGCAGTCACAAGACTCTTTGTTCAGCAACAGTCTGCATTTCAGTTACAAAAGGAAAAAGGGTCTGAGAAACATCCTTCCTATCTCAGACAGAAACACGTGGCAAAACCACACAACCCCTAAATCAGAGAGCCCAATTCAGAAGCTAATAACCAGAGGGCAATAATGAAGCTTCAGAGTTACAAGACAAAAAAAGCAAACCAAACACCCCTGAAAAAAAGCATAGTAAATGGCAACATACTTTTCATCCCATCCTAAAATCATGAGGGGTCCTGGCAGCAATCACAAGTTATACCCCTGCCCAGATCTCGCCTCATTATTGTCCCCATTACATATCACAATCAACTGGATTCCCAGATCCCTCTGTGGCTCATTACTCCCCACAAAAGCTCCTTTCTGGGGAAATCCGTCAGTCACTCATTTAAAGTCAGTCTTTCCTAGCTGGAGCTAAAAATCTGTGTCCCTTGAGCTCAAAAGTACCATCACATCTTGAATCCAACCTGCTGAAGCCAGAATTACTTTGGTTGTGGATGCTTCTAAGGACTTGATGTCTTCAACCAATGGCAGCGCTTCCCTACAGTTTTGTTGTACATGTCCCAGGTACATTGATGTGTGTTCCATGTACACCTGTATCTTACATCCATTTATCCAGCTATCCATTGCTATATGGTGGGAGGGAGGTTTTTGTTTATTTCTACCCATTGTGGGATTTCGCTGTCAAAATTAATAGCAGGGATGGTTTTATCACAGCTACTGTACCCACAAATGGTGTACATAATCTTCTGACTAATTTTTTTTATTTTTTTATTTTTTTTAATCACAGAGGATAGTGACAGATGGCACTTGGGGAAATTTAGCATTATGGGAGGGGGTGGCTATGAATAATGACAAAGAAAAATACAAAGCAACTTGCCTATCAATATTTTGTCAATTTTGTTTCTACCAAATGATAAAGAAATCATGCTTTGATTATAACCTCCAGCAACAACTGAGATAAAGAGGTGGGTTTTTTCTCTCTATTACTTTGAAAAGAAATGTCCATTATTGTCCATTATTAAAACATGCTAAATCTGTGTGGGGAAAAAAAGATATACAGGTTCATTTTCATTTAGCACAGTGGCAGCCAAAAAAGGGAGGTCACCAGCACAGAAAGTCCGAGTCTCACTGAATGCAAAGGATGAAAAGCTTTTGAGTTTCTCACCACAATCACATCCCTGAAAGGTTTGTTTTCCTGCATTCCACTATCAACCCAATTATGGGAACTGCAAGCCTGCAGTCAACATGGGATTCAGCAAACTCTCTTGTCAGCACCACTTAGTCCAGCTGTAGGCTCTTGAGACATGTCACACACACCACTCATGCTACGATTTCCCATGATTCACTTGCTGGGCCCCTTCCATTTTTGTACTTTGAATATGTGAACAGTGCATGGGCCAGACACCATCATTAAAACATTTGCTAATGTGAGAACAGTTGCATATCCAACCCAGGAGGCTTGCTGCAGCTTAATAACCCTCAATGCAAGGTTGCAATTTCCAAAGCTTAAACGTAAGACTGTAATTTCCAATGTTAACTAAACAACATGAAGCTACATGAAGTCAATAGTCAAATACGCCCCGTCCCAATTACCTTAGGGGTGAGGGGCCCTCTGCAAGGCCACCCTTTCTTACACACCATTACTTAAAGTTTTGCATGAATTTCAGTGATGTCGTTTCCTTTACTACTAATCTGCAGAAGATGCACATGGCTGGTTCCCACATAATAAGCAGCAGAGCTGTGTGGTGCTGAGGTGCCAGTCTGACCTGTAGCAAGCAGAACACACAGCTCTACCCAACTAGATGTGGCATACACTGCATTTATGCTGGTTTAATGCTAGATCTCTTGGAAAGTTTGAGTAACTCAGATTAATGATGTCTGATCTAGTATATGGTATGCTGGGATAAAGTGGTCACTGAAAACATTGAGATAATAGTGCCCCACTGGCTTTTAAAGGATCAGATATAAAAGGGCAGACATGCAGACTTTGGGGCTTCCTCCTCTCTGGGAGAGGTAATTAGATTCTCTTCCTATAGGATAACATCTGTTTTACCCTATACCCACACCAGCCTCCCTAATCCTGCCATTTCCTGTGGCTTTTTTTTTTTT
>VZTM01006277.1:0-34736 GCA_013400555.1 Jacana jacana | reverse complement strand
AAAGGGCCTGCTCTCAACAGTAGTGTGAAGTTAGGCAGAATCCTCCCCCGTTGGTAGATCCAGGGCTTGTTGGAGTATTGCTCCGATGTAACTTTAAATTGCTAACATGGAAAAGCTCCACTGGTGGCAGTTCTGGTCCTGGATTCTCTGATACGGATGAAACCTTGTAGTTTTAAATGCATATTCATACATCTAAGATTGGACATCAAACTTTGCAAAAGGTTTGCAAATATCAGTGTTGCTTCTTGAAATTTGTGCCTGATTGTCTCAGCAGCACTTGAGTCTTGTAAGCATCTCCTTTTGACTGTGAGGACAGATTTTGTTAACAGAAATCTAGCTGTGAGGTGCAGTTTGACAAATTCACTCCCTTATCTTTAAAAGGAAGCAGAAGTACCAAAGCACTCAGCACTGGTCATAATCAGAGCAGCAAGTACAGTGTCCATCTTTTTCAGATTGGAGAAAAGTCCTCCCACTCCACTGCATTTCAAAAAAAATGCTGTTTAAATCAGTTCTTCTTTTCACATTAAGTGCCTGAATTCTAACCTGAAGAGTTGCTAGAGGCTGAGGACACCAGTAATACTGAATGTGGTAATTGAAGAACAGCCTATTTCTTAAGCACTGCTTGCAAACAGTCTCCAAGACAACTAAAGATGAGGAAAATATTAAATGAAATAAATCAAGAGGATGTGGTAGATAACTGTGGCCTGCTGCGTAAGGAACATACTCCACAAACATTTTTTCTCTTTCTTCCAGAGCATACCCTTCTTCTGTGAGAAAGATGCAAGTCTGGCTACTCCAAGAAATTATTGCTCAAACTAGAGCTTCCTGACTTCACCATTACCAAAATCGGCTCCAAATGTCTAAGTTCTGGGCATCAGTGATTTGCTGACCTTTCACATGTTATCCTGTTGCATTTTGGGGGTATTTCAGGTCTTGAGAAAAATCCCGCTATCAGTAGGTCAAATTGAATAGTGAACAACTGAAGACTACCTTTATATCTCATTCCTCTTACTTTTATGTCTGAGGAATGGATATTGCCTTTTAGATTCTAAGTACTTATGAAGCTAATAAAGCCTTCTAAGGACATTCAGCTATATCAAAGTACCATTTGGGAGTCCTCAATACAAGGTTACTATTTGAAGGTCAAATGATCATTCACTTATTAATACTGTCCCCAGAGTAAACTGCATAATGTGCTACTTGGCTGAACACTTTGTGCCTGCTGCTTGCAGCTGTCAGCCTGTGGGATGGATATAATTCAGGGCATCGCAGATGTCTGCAGGAAAAGATCTTTCCCCAGAATCTCCCTCTCACTATTGCCATCATTACAGCTCCTCCAGAGGAGCTAATGAATAAGAAAATATGTATGTAGTAGCATAGTCTTGCTCTTATTTTGCCTTAAAAATCAATCATGCAGAGAAAAGAAGCAGCAGATACTTATCAATAAATAGTTTATACAACTAGTACTTTTCCATTTTGGGTACTTAAGCCTTTACTCAACCTGGAAATGGCTCTGGTGTCTCCTGCCCATTGAGCTACCATGTCATCTGATGACAAGAACTGTCCTCAACACTATGGCTACCTTCAGCCCTATGTTCAGAAAACCAATCACAATTACAAATTTACCTAAAGTGATGCATCTCAATTTACGCATGATAAAAAGTACTTCTTACCCTTTTAAAGTTTAGACTGTAAAACATAGTTGAATAGGAACAATTTTTCTTTAAAGCACTGCTCCCTGGCATTGGGAAGGAAAATCAAAGCCACTGGTAACTTAAGAGCTCATCCACTGACAGCTCCCATCCCTCCCTCCACAAAAGCTTGCTAGTAGCCACTTAAAAAGAAAACCTGAAATTAAATTACTAGTAGAAAAATACTTCAAAAAACTGTAAAATACTCTAGAATTGCTGTAAAGTGCCTATTTTCTGTGAGTTACCTACATTCTCTGAGCAAGGCACAGAATCACACTGGAAAGACAGAAATAAGCAAGTATATGCAATTGGGAAGAAAGGGAGGAACATGAAGGCAAAAAGTAAAAAAACCCAAGAAAACAAAAAGCCAACCAACCAACAAGACAGGTTTATTTCCAGATGTATAATTGATAAATTCTTGAAGAATTTAGGTAGAAAATTCAGTATGACCATGTGGATTTTTTCCCCTGATTATTCTACTGAACTGGAGGAGAGTGCTATGTTGCCCACTTGAACAGACCAGTAAGATTAGCAATCAAAATCCCTATGTAGGTCTTTATACATGAGCAGAAGGCAAGAAATACATGTTTTCCAACCAACTTAGGTTGTTTTGGTTTTGTCTTTCTATTTCTTCAACTGTTCTGTGTTCCATAGCAGCCACAGTGACATATGAGCCCTGCCTGTTGCTTCAGTACAATCAAAGGGATCCTTCACAAGTATAGACTCAACTAAACCTCATTTTGGATAGGCTATTCTGCTGCTGGGTCCAGGCAGCTCAGTGCAGAAAGCTTCTACCATTGCTCTCCACCTCATTTCCCTCAAGCCCAGAGTTTCTGCTCTGTAGTGACCAGGCACATATGAAACACATGGTAGTCTTCACTAGTTGGAGGCTCGATCTACTACCACAGGTAATATATCGTCACTCAGCCTCTGTCATTACCATGCCAGGAAATATGAAGGAGATAAAATGTAAGCCTTTAAGACAAGAGCTACAAAATTCTTTCACCTCCTGCCTATATATATGATATTTATAATTGGTCAACAAACTACTCTATAATAATCTCTGCAGATATGTTGATAGTATCTATTTGCCTTTTGCCAGTATCATTGGAAGCTGCCAGAGCTTCCACGGAGGGATGCTCAGGATCAGCTCCTAACCATTAGCTACTCATGTTAAAAAGTTCATTTTATTAACTGCATCTAGGCTTCAAAAATTCTAATGAATGTTCATGAAAACTATTTGGATTAAATGACTGCTTAGCATTTTTGAAAATTACACTACTTTTCTTTAAATTGACACATCACTGAGAAACTAAAACTGAGAGGGTTGAAGATTTAGTTGTGAGAGTTGCCCGGAATAGGAAGATAACTAAATATAATAAGAAATAAAAATAGTTCTTGCTGTTTCGATATGACGAACACTTCAGAAGAAACCTTTGCCAACATGTGCAATTGAGTAAACTAGCTAGGCAGCCATGACCAGCCATTGCAGGGCTTCAATTAATTAGGTTCTTGTTCAAACAGCTCCTCAAGAGGTGGATGGAAGAAGAAGGTGCATTGCTCGAAAGAGATTAAACTATCTGTGTTTCTCTCCAGATGGAGCATTATTTGACAGTTACTTAAGCACTTGGAAAACTGGGTAGGCAAGTATAAACAAATATTTATCAAAGTTGTCTGTGCAACTGTGTTTTTAAAAAGTAAAATATTTCCACTATGAATGCCACTCTTCAATCACTGTTTTTTTCTCAGATCAACAGACCTCCAGAGCTTGTATCCCTTGTAAAACCTGGCATAATAGAAATAGTCGAATGAAGTTGGACACTTCAGGTGAGCCTTGACAAATAACTATCTTGAATAAATTTAAAAAAAAAACCAAAACACAAACAAACAAAACAAAAGAAAAAGACAGTAAATGTAAATGCAGTTCTGAGTCCAGAATTCTTCCTAGATCTCCCTTTTACTGTTACAATTGTGTTTTCCTTTAAACCTTACTCTCCTCTTTCTGCTTTAGCAAGCTGTAAAATAAGAAATAATTCTGTTCCATAAAGGTTAAAGTTGCAGTTTCAAAGCACAGTAACTCAGAGTGTGATATATTAGCAACAGCCTCTCTAGGGGTATTTTTATTCAACTTCTACTGACTCAGTTGCTTAACATGAAAATTTGAACTCTTAACTAGAAAATTTGGGCATTTTCAGTTTTGCAGTCTGGGGCAGCAGCAGTAATGATTTCTTTTACAAGGTATAAAGAGTTCATGGAGATGGAGATCAAACACCAAATGTAAATGCCTAACAAAAACATAATGGAATAGTGTATGTTTCTATCTACTGAAAAACGTATACAGCAGAATGTCACAATGGTGCAATACACCGTCACACAAAAAAGGTATTATTCCAAGGCTTTGCACAAAAAACCCAACCAAACAAAAAAAATCCTGTTTTTTTAAGCTTCCAAACTTCCTATGTAAATTGAAAGCTCCTTGTATCTAGAAAACCAGGTAGGCACTGTGTCTATATGAGACAACGAGGCTGTACCTGAAAATACATATTTCCCCTTTGGTGCCTATAAGGACCACTAAACACTTAGAATAGAATCATAGAATCATTTTGGTTGGAAAAGACCTTTAAGATCATTGACTCCAACCGTTAACCTAACACTGCCAAGTCAACCACTAAACCACATTCCTGAGTGCGGCATCTACACATCTTTTCAATACCTCCAGAGATGGTGACTCAACCATTTCTCTGAACAGTCTGTTCCAATGCTTGACAGCCCTTTCAATGAAGAATTTTTTTCAATCTAAACCTCCCCTCAACACAACTTGAAGCTGCTTCCTCTTGCTTTATTGCTTGTTTCATGGGAAAAGGGACCAACACCCACTTTGCTTCATCCTCCTTTAAAGCAGTTGTACAGAGAATAAGATCTCTCCTCAACCTCTTTTCTTCAAGATAAACTTCAGTCCCCTCATGGCTCTTTATAAGACTTGGCCTCTAGAGCCTTCACCACCTTTGTTGCCCTTCTCAGTACATGCTCCAGCACCTCAATTTCCCTCCTGCAGTGAGAGCCCCAAAACCGAACAGGGTATTCAAGGTGTGGCCTCACCAGTGCCAAGCACAGGGGGACAATAACTTCCTTACTCCCATAAATCAATTTCTTAGCAGTCTAATGGCATAAAGAACTTAAGAAGGAAACCTGAACTAGCAGATGTACATGAAGACGAAAGCACAGGTTTCATACAAAGTAGTCATCTGCATTTCAGTTGAACCTGTGTTCTACACACTGATAGCATTTCCTGTGTTACAGGCACATGATGTAATTCTGAAAAAGTGTTCCTGCATGGTTGAGGAGTGTTTCATAAAGATTGCAATTTCTAAAGTACAGTACTGAAACGTGCAATGCTTTAGTATTGATGAATCACCTAGATAAAAGGATAAAAGGACAACCAGATAAAAAAATAGATCACATATGATGGGAAACCTCATGTAACTTCTGATTAAGCAGTGCTCCCTCCAATGCTATTTCCCTTAATTGACAAAAAGAGCAGCAGTATCTATTAATTAACACTCAGGCACAGCTTCTAATAATCATTCCCTTGGTCACTGTTATGGCAGCCATCACTGAAGTACAGAGGTTACAAAAATGCCAAAGTCTCTTTCTCCTGAGATTTCCTGCAATTTTGATGCAATTGTGTCATGGTAAAAAAGAACTGCTGTGAGAGGAAAAGGCTAAAATTTTCTTAGTAAACTTTTGCAGCTGAACAGCTTAAGAACAACACCTTATAAAATTTAGTGTGAACATGCTACCAGAATGAAAAAACAAGGCTGCTGCAGAACTACGGCTGTTGAAAATAAAATCACAATTAGTAGTTTTCCTTAGTTTCCCAGAGGAGCTATGAAGATTCACACTAACTGAGGATCTGGCCTTGGCCATTGACCTGAAAAGCTGAATTGAAGCCAGCAGCACTTCCCAGTCAGTTCTGCCTGGTCCCTGCGAGTTCATTTTGTTAATTTAATCTAACAAGAAAAATTATTTCATTTTAAAGATGTCACATTTTGCAGCCTTCGCTGCAAGCTTATATTTTTCCACTCTCTTTCACAAATGGCAATATCCTTTGGAATAACATCCTCTTTATTCTGAAAAAGTAGCAAAAGCAGTAAAATTAGGTCTTACTTTCTTGAACAAATGCCCAGCAATGCTGTATAAGCACAAAACTACTAGTTTGGAAAACAATTTATCTTAAAGCAGAGGGATTTTGCATTTGGGTTAATCATTTTAATATGGAATTTTTTGCAAAGAGACACCTGTACCTGAATTCTCTGGTTATTCTGGACTGTTCTGCTTGTGCTAAACATTTGCAAAATCCCTTATGTGTCTTTCAAGCCAAATTTTGGGGAATAAAATAATATATGGGGTTTTTTTCAGTGACAAGAAGTAGTTGATTCATACACTGACCATGTTTAAATTTAATTATTTCAAAGGAGCTGAAAAGATGGCAAATTTTTATTACTATGCAATAGTTTAAAATAACTTTAAACATAAAACCACCAAACCCATATGAAAATTAGAAACAAAACCACCCTGTACACACCTTTTATCCTACTTCAGTTTATGAATCTAAAAATGTCAATCTATCAGTGTCAGCCTTTGAGATTTCCCATCACTGACTCACTTTAAGTTCTCATGAGTATTCTACAACCACAAACCCTAGCTCTTGACTAGAAAAGAATCACAAATTCATTTACAATTAATTCTGAAAATGAGAAGATAAAAAAGAAAAACTCTTGTATGGTATTTAAGAGCCCTTATCACCAGGAAGAACAGACAAGTGTCATGGTAAGGATAGATTACGAAAGGCATGACATAACTTTAACTGAAAAGGTTGAAAAGCTAAGAAAACTACTGGCCTTCCCTCTTGCACTGCATACCTTTTGCTAGTTCCATACAAAGTTTCCTATTTGCCAACATGTACAAGGCCCTTTCCAGTAAGAATCAAGTACTGTGGCATGTACTCTGGTTTTTCATCCAGGATGGAGGCAAGATAAAGCCAAGGAGAGCACAAGATGCTGTGAAACATTAGTTTGGATGTACTTGCTGAAGGTTGTGGAAGGATCTGAATAATCGTAGCAATTTCTGCAGGGAAAAGAGTCTGGAAATCTGTACAGGCATTTCTGCACACATTCCTGTACAGCAATGAGTACATCAGAAGTGCCAAGAAGAATAAAAAAGAAATTAATTACCTCTTCCTGATATTCTAATGCTCACTTGATCTATACACAATCCAACATTTAAGCTGTCAAACCGCCTCATAGAGCAAGCATTCATTGCTGGAAATTCATGTAATTTGGGATCTTTCTATAATTCAAGCTTGTTGATTTGTTTTCTAAAGCACCTTTCTCCCTATTTAAACAAACCTTCATTTAGAAAAACAGTATCAGTTCTTTAGATCTTACACACACGTGGTTACTTTAGAGCAGTGGGAATCTTCTGAACATAGACACTAAAAGGTGACTAAAAGGTGACTATGTTTTGCTTTAAAAGCCCTGAGGTATTTTTACAAGGTATTAAAAATACCCTCCGGTATTACTTAGACAAGACCTCTAGTCTTGTGTAAAAGGAAGACACTGTTTCAGAATCTGAGTGAGTTTTGTTCGGAGGCCAAGTAGGATAATATTCCAAATAAAATAAAATAAAATAAAAACAAAAACCCCACACAAACAAAAACCACAAACAAACAAAAAACCAAAACCAAAACCAAAACCAAACACTTCCCAGCATTGCACCTATTATTACCAGGCCCTCAGGAAGCATAAGGAAAAAACAAAATAAAAGCCTGGAAGCATGTTAAACCACTAGATGATACTTTTGGGAGGCTTTGATTTTGATTTCGTTAAACCACTATCTTGAAATGAAAAAGTATAGGACTTTAACTGCCTGATCACAGCAGGTATTTCCAAGTCTCAGAATCTTAGGGTTTTTCTTCCAAAAGATATTGGGTTTTGTCAATTAAAAATGTTTTGCAATTTGTCAAAATAAAATATCATTGCACCTGTTTAAAACTTGATAAATTCAAAAAGATAGCATCATATCAGTACTGACCGATAAGCATATAATCTTCCTCAGAAGCATTCAGGCATCAAAATCACATGCCATGGGCTACAACTGTGTCATTTCTCACAAAAATAAGAATGACCACGGCTGTTTAGGGAGATCTTAAGGGAAAAAATCACTGCATGTTTCATGGTTCTGGGAATTTGTGACAGGCAGAAACTTCTGATGCTTTACCCTGTGGCTGAAACTGATCTACAACCAGTGGAGCTTCAATTTGCTTCCAAATGAATAGGATTAATTAGATCCTGATACAACAGAAAACTACTCCCATATCTAATTATTTGTATAAAATGCATTCATGTGGTTGATATAGTCTTACACACACACAGAAAAAACTCACAGGAGAGCAAAATGTTCCGAGTTTCAGCATGCTGTGCTAAGTCTTCACTGTTCCATCAGGCAAAGGGCCAGAGCTATTCCCACAGAGACAGCTGGGATTTCGGCCCTTAAAACAACTAGATGGTTCTTGTACTACTCAATGGTCTCAAGGTAGAAACAGCTCCACTTCACAGACAGTGATAAGTGGGTGCCAGGAACTGGGAACATCTGACTTGGCTCTTTTTTGCTTCATAGCACCCTTCTACTTCTGCAAGCTTACAGAAGTTGGCCTTCTATGACAGGCAACTGTATGTAAAAAGAGGATATTGTCTCATTTTCTTCACAAAGGTAGCTTCTAATAGTATGTGACAAAGAAAGGTTAGGAAATATATAGCTATAAACCTTTCTGGAATTTCACATTTTAAAATGTGTATAGTTATCTACCGGTTACAGTTTCTTAGTGAACTGGAAGAAAGCAGTACTTACTATTAATCCTTGTTCTCCTGGTTTTCCTGGTTCGCCCTTAAAATATAAAAAGGAGTGCACAATTTCAGTAACATGTCTTGCGTTCAGTTTTCTACCTAATAATAAAATACCTTAAAAATTCTATTCTTAAACAGGTATGGCAGCTGACCGCACATTAAATATATCACTTTGCTTTTTAAACCAGTAGGCCAAATCTCAGACATTTTAAGAGACAAAGTACTATTTCACAACCATGTAATTGTATAGTTCTCAAGCCAGCAGTTAAGTATTGGTGTCCTAACTCTGTCTCTTGATTCCGAACATAATATTCCATTCCAGTCAGTGGTGCTAACGGGCACAGAGAAAGGTTATTTTTACATACGTGCCAAATGTAACTGTTTGCATATTCCAAAACTACTGCTCTGTGTCATCACCTCAGTCAGCTGGCATAACTTAATGTTATAAATCACCATGCTCCATAAAGCCATGAATATTGGTATTTTGAAACCATGCAGTAATTACTCAGCTGTTAAATACCTGGATTGGCTTTCAAAACGGTAACTTTGGTAAATTTTCCAATATATTCTCTTTCTGTGGGCACAGTTCTACATAAAATCAGAATTTACCTTCTCCCTTTACTTCCCATATGAGCACATACTGTCTGTAGAGACAGTAAAACATACCACTTGTACAATATGGGCTAAAAATACACATCCAAAAATCAGAGTTCCTATCACTTCAGTGATCTGGTTTATAGATGACGCCTCTGTAACCCAACAGAGCATTTTTCAAAAGAAAACTGATCAAAAAACTGATGAGAACAGTTCTGATGTTCTTCTGGACAACTAAAGAGAACCAGAACTGCTTCTTTGGGTATGTGCACATTGCATTCAGAAACAAACATGTAGCATCTTCAAACACACTTAGATATTTGGAAGACCGAAACCACACAGGCACAGGTTTCTGATGGCTAGTTACCCAAGCTTGTTGGACTTTTCAGGTCACTCTGAAGCCTAGCTAACTTAAATATGAAGCAATCATACAGCCTGAAGTGAGCATCAAAACATCCCCATCAATGTTGGGAAATAATGGTGAAATAATTTAAAGAGTTTGTATTATATTCTGCTCTTTTAACCAGCAAAAAATCCTCATTCTTTTTTTTGTTTTTGGAGGTGTTAAAGTTTCAAAGTCTTTGTATTGTCTGTGTAATGCTAAGGGAAGGCACATATTCTACGTATCATATTGTAGGAAAGCAATTATACTCTGTTTTCAACATGTTCTTCTGTAGACATCCAAATAAAGGCTTAGCAAAAGGCTGGACAACCCTTTCTAACACCCTACTCTTCCTTTGTTCTGTCTCTGCTGACAATAGGCCCAACAGCATTTCCCTAGCATTTCTACCTCCTTAGGTCTAAAGATTTTCTGCCTGAGAAAGCAACACAGTCTCATCTCTAGAAGCTTTACGTATCTGCAACAGGATGCACACTTCTGGGATGCAAATTGGTCATGACACAAATGGAGATGTGTGGGCACAGATGGAGATGTGCTGGCACAGATGGAGATGTGCTGGCACAGATGGAGAAGTGTAGGCACACAGGCTGCTCCTCAATCCTGCTATACTGTGGAAAAGAACTAACGGTGGCTGCTGGAGTTGCTTCCTGTGCCTTGCTACCTTGGCTGCCTGACTTTCTCAGGATACAGAGCAAGTGTATGGGCATGGGGGAAAGCAAGGGCCCAAACATCATCTTTCTGCTTTGCTTAGCACTGCAAAAGAGGAAATAAGTGCTTTCTAATGGTGGTTGGTCACTGTAAGGACCATCCTATAGCTGTGTGATGCTGCTCATAACACAGAGCAGCTACTTTTCTGTTGTCAACTCTTTAGCTCAAGGTCCATGCAAGCATTTTTAAAAGAAAGCTCTCACTAGCTCTCAGCTAAGTTTTCCCTTACAGCTCTCCTGCTTGACTGCATATAACACAGTCATGGAGGAACAAGCCTTTTGAGGATCAGCAACATTAACCTGAGGGTACAGGACTGTGGGAATGAACAGGATGGTAGCAACAGTCAGCAATCTGGATGGTTTCTATCTAAGTGCTTGTTTGTATCTGATTCTAAAGCCCCAGCTTAAAAAACTATAAAAAGAAACTCTCTCTTGCCATCTAAAGTCAAAAACACTACAGAACTATTATGAAATGGAATGATCTCATTGCATAAAATGCATTACTTTCCTGTTATGACAAACACTAATGTTCATTTTGCTAGGAAGCACAAAACCCCAAGTAACACACAGTTGTATTGTAGTCAGCAACACCAGCTGATTCCCCTAGCCTCTTTTACATGGATTACAAAAATGGCATTACTGCAGTCAGAAATGGGAATGGCTTCAGCCTCACCCTCACTATATCAAACCAGAACCAACTCTGCTGATCGCAGTCTATTTTACCATATTAGAAGAACACAAGGGAGGTCCACATACGGCCCAAAGTCTGATCTGCTCCAGGACTAAGAAATTAGTAGGTGGTCAAAGTAAAGCATTGCAATGGAAGCAATAGACTTTGAATGTCATTTCATAACCTTGAGATAGAATTTATGAGGGCAATAATGGTAAAAAACACCCCAGCCCAAATCCCAAACAACAACAAATAGAAGCCCTAGAGTACTACAGGCCTTAATTGCCAAGTCTTGCTGCAGAGCTTTACTATTATTATCGTATTATATTATATTTTTACAGTTAATACAATTTTAGATGCAGCAACCTGAATGGGGCCAGAACAGAAGCTTAGATATTTTCTTTCATGGTTTTATCTAAAAACGCACTGCAGGCAAATTTTATGCCTTCCTGCCCTAGCCCCACACAACGAGCTCTGCTTTTTCTTCAAAAAACCTGCTTTTGTTTCCAGTGCTGGTCCTCACCTTGCTAGTTCCCTATATGTCCTTTTGGCCATGATCTTTACTTCCCAAGGGTGTGCGTGTGTGGGGTGTGTGTGGGGGATGTGTGTGTGCATCTGTACATGTGGCATGTCAGTTGTCATGTCTGCTTCCTGCCTGTGAGTCCATTTCCAAAGTGATAACATGGTGGCTTTCATGATGAAAAGAGAGGTACTTCTTTCAAAAGAGTTAAAATTAAGGAGGCTACAAAATACAAAACCAAAACAAAATTCATGTTTTGCTAAAAAAAAAAAAAAAAGAGAAAAAAAACCACCTGCATGTGCTTAAAAACTGGTTAGTCATCAGATCACAAAGTGCCAAAGGCAGTGGGTCTGAACCTGTGCCTAAAACAAATAAGAGGCAAGATACTGGATTATGCTGTTTGTTCTGATGAAATATGGGGACAAGCCAAAGAAAATTGTACTGGTCCTCTGTGTGTAAAGATGTCAGAGTCTGTCTCCAAACTTCATCATACTTTGGGCAGCATTTAGCAGTTTCTTGCTTTAATTCCATGATTTTTGAGGCTAAATTATTAAGAAGCAAGAAGTCAAGCCCAGTCATGCTACAACGTATCAAATTCAGCTTTATCTCAAAGTTTGAGTAGAAAGGTTTTCCACTTGTGGAACAGGGCAGACCCTCCTTATGTAGCTATTAAACATCAATGAGCAATTGAGAAACCTTAGAATGTGTGGGGAAATTGTCAGGGGTTGGAGGCAAGGAACTTAGTTGTTACTCTTGGCCCTGCTACGAACTTGCTCTGTCAGGGGGTCCTTCAGGTACACCATGAAATCTTCAGGTTGTTCCATTTCCACATGTCTTACTTGCCAATCTTACCTCAGAAAATATCTTTGAAGCGGAGCTGGCACACACTTGAGAAGAATTTGGATACCCTGACAGCAACAGACTGACTTACTGGTATGCCAGGAATCCCGCGAGGACCATCTTTGCCGGTATCTCCTGGGGGACCCCTGGGTCCTGGTGGCCCTGGAGGCCCAGGGGGGCCAGCTTGTCCTTGGTCCCCCTAAGTTAATGAAAAAGGTCATCAGAAGTTTGCTTTTCAAGCCTCAACCATACAAAAAGACATTGATTTACCCAGAAAAACTGCAAGACAGGCTGGAAGAAGCAGTCACGAGTTGGACACTGGCTTCTTCGATGCTTGTGGCAGAGAATGCACTTTGCCTTGAAGACCAAGGGCTTGTATCTGTCCAGTGCAATCAGCTGCAGAGCAGAAGGCTCAAATTCTAAACTGCTTGTTCCACCTCAGGAAATAAGCCAAAATTTGGGGTAGCTTTGCTTGTAATTTTACTTGTACAGTTTTCCAGAGCAAGTAACTGTGTTCAATAAGCAGCTGTTTGCTTCACAATTAGCATAATCATAACAAAGATGAGGTAAAAAAGAAAAGTCACATGTGAGAATATACAGTTGTACAGCAATTTTCCAGATACATCAATGATGCAGGCATAGATTTCAAAAATGATCATGGAAAATAACTCCTTTTCCACGAAGTTGTACATGATTTTTCATCTGTGTGGAGGAATCGTTTTAGTGACAATCAGCTAAATGCTACAATGATTTAAACCTATTAATTTGTCAAAGCCAATTGTCAAGAGAGCTGTCAAAGCATATTACTTTCCTTTTAAGAAAAAGGCACCAAGTCTGGTGCTCAAGTTATTAAATTTCCAGCACACCACTGCAAACCACTGGAAAAAGGTGACTGCATCTTAAACATGGGTCATTTAGTAAAGCTACCCATAGCTTTTTAATTGTTAATGTCATTAATATCTTCAAATGTACAACCTGCTATAAGAAGGCATTTGACAAAAAAAGTACAGCAAAGAGTAAACTGAATGTAAAGAAGAACCCGACTCCAGTGAGATGAAGCACTACCTTAATGAGGCGGCGTTTAATGAGCTGCTGATCAGCAGAGAGAAACCCATGATTGATTTTAGGAAACACCATCTGATCAGGCAGGTGAGGTCAAAAGTTGAAGATCAGAGATGACAGAATTGAAGAATAGACATCAGAAGGCCCGAGAAAGAAATAAAGACATAGTCATTAGATTTGTAATATTTAAGATAATATAAACTGGTGCTTCTGCCTGACAGAAACTGTGCATTTTCTTTTGAAGAAATTGACCTCAAATGTACAGGACATACTCCTTCATGAATTAATCATATCCAATGAATTAACAGTGTAGCTTTTTTTCTCCTCAGATTCCCTGTGAGCATTCTTCATTTGTATTAATTTTTTCATTACCCAGGCCCTAAAAATCAGTATTTTTATACACTGTTCTTTCAGCAAAGCTTCTAGAGACATAGCACCAGTCCAACTTTCAGCCAGATTTTCTAACCAGCATATTGTGCAATGAAGAATGGTGTCATTGTAATAAGGTCTGGAGTTCCAGCTTGACCAAATTCCTTCAAGCCTTCCCGCTTAATTTGCAAATGCATTTTGAAAATATCTGTATCTACAGATTAAACCTCTGAAACCTAACACAAATATCTGTCTCTATATGTAACCAATATAGAGTTCACTGACATTTTCCACACTTTCGTATGCCTCATAGACCAGAGCAATAGACAAATCTCATCTGAAAATAAGTGACCAAGATCGCAGGGAATATGGGTGCTGCTGGGGGTAACACTGCACACAGTTGTAGATTTGATCTCATGCTCTGTATCAGGAGTACTTATAGCTACGTAAAGGCAGTGAGGGTTGACGTAGGTCCACCATAAGGATTCATCGGTGTCCCATGGTGGAAACAATTTTTCATGTGCACTTTTATGCTGATACAGAGGGACCTGACTGAACAGGTACGTTTCAGCCACAAACCTTGACGGTGAGGATCTGATTACTGTGCAGGGCAGCAACTGTGGGGAAGCCTGGCAGACCCTAGGGACACAGTATAACATAGTACCAAAACAGCACAACACAAACATCACAGAGACAATTTACTAACAGACAAAAAGAACGAACACTATGTTTAGAATACCCCACATTAACTACTGACAGGAAACAGCCTTTCTGTCATATGGGAAACAGAGTCAGCTTTGCATTGCAGTGCAGATGCAGGCTGTTACTTTACAAGAATATAAAGAGATTTTACAAGAAGCAGTCCCATGGAGGTGACTTTCCTTAAAATTACGATAAATTTGACAGTTGTTAGACTGATCAGCCAACAGATGACCGAGCCATTTTCAATTAAAATGTGCTACAGCACTTCAAGAGGGCTACATAGAAAGCTTTGACTCTGGATTCAGAGCTTGACAGCAGTGACAGTGGATTTTGAAGTGCTTTGTATAATCATATACATAATTTGTATAATCATATACATAATTTGTATAATCCTGTTCCTAATGTTCTGTTTAACATATGACATTCAGCACATAAACTGGTAGTACATACACAATTATAAACACTGGACAACAATTTGCTGCTAGATCTCAGGTAGTCCAGAATGGCCAAGGTCAAGGTTTTCAAGACGTATAGCACTGTTTTCATATACAGGGAAAAAATTTCCCCCTCAAGCACTGTGTGCTGCACATGTTTTCTCATATCCTACTCTACCAACACGTGCAGAACCTGTACTGGTACAAAAAAGAAGTGTAGTGATTGTGGCCTTTTGTGACAATACAAGGAGTTAATTTTGCTCTCAGTTCAACACCAGTCTTATCCTGCTTTGTAGGGTCAAATTAGACCTTCTGATAAAGCTGAAACCTTAAAGAAGGAAATCCCCATGTCTTCTCCTTGCCTTTAGCACAGCACACTGTCTGAAGCAGACTTACTCAATGGCCAAGAGACATCAGACTGAGGAACACAGTAGCTCTAAGCCCCCTCCATGCAGGCACAGACACATGCCACCTCTATGAGGTGGATCTGATAGCACAGCCTTTCTGTGAGGCCTGGAGCATGTGGCAGCAGCAAGGCTGCAGCTTGGCATCTCCCAAAAGGGAAAGCTGTGTGAAGTCCTGTGTGAAGTCTGTGCTGGGGCAATGCATGTTGTCACAGTGCCTGAGCCCTTTGCAGCCCAGCTGGCCTGGTGGAAAGTACCAACAGGCAATGTCAGCCTGCCAAGGCCTCTCAACTGCAGTAGATTATTTTAAAATGGCAAATATTCACGCTATTCATCTCCACAGGCAATCACATCAGAGATCCTCTGGATCACAAAGACTGCACTAGTCTACCAAAAAAAAAGGTACAGTAACTTTCTGATGCATACATGTCCTTCATTAGCACTTTGAGTTGCATTCAGCAGCTTTATTCCTGTTATTCCTCCACCCATATCAGGAGGCAGCAGAGACTCTTTAAATGCATCCCATAATGCCAGTGGCAGTTTTGCCAGCCTTTCCACTTCGTTCTGATGAGCCACGGTGTGGCTAACTGCATTGCTCAGTGACCTGAAATCTCCTCTTTAGAAACAAATAAAAAGAAAACAAAACCAAAAATGGCTAAAACTCCAAACATTTAAAGAAATTCACTCCTGAGGCATTGCTAAGACTGGAATGATACATCATTTAGAAAACAGATGTATCAAATTTACATTTATCTTATTATGGAATATAAGTTAAAGAAGTTATTAGATGGTAATGTGCCAGAATCTTTACATCTGTGACTCATTAGCCCTGCTGTGCACATGGTCCATTCCTCTTCTAGATAAAACTACAATACCCATGTAATGGACATTAGTACAAACAAGAAACCCACAAAAAAACTAAAATCAGAGTAGCAAGCAATAAACTTTAAATCTCATTTATTAAAAAAAGGGATAAACAGAAAATCTTTTAACAACTTATTTTTTACCCATCAGCCTTTAGGATTACAGCAGAGTAATTTTCAGTTACCTCTAAATGTAGCATATATGCAATTTGACATTTTACAAAGTGGAAACTCAAAACTCATATTAGGTTTGATTTCATCTTGAACACAGAGTGCTGAGAATTAATTAAGAAAGGAGTTTAAGAAGAATATGTACTGGTTTGCCAAGAAAGACTTTTTTTTTTTTTTTTTGAGAAGAAATTAAAGGATTTTGAAAGTTTTGTATAGCTCCACACAAAAACATTTACAGTTTCATTACAGAGCACTTCACAGCCCAGCCATAGTATCCTCAATATTTTCCAACACCACACAGTTCAAGAGTAGAGAGCAGTACTGCAGTTTTCTGCTTATATATATAAAATACATAAGGATAGGGGACAACTTCCACCATCAGCTTAGTAACTTTTTCAGCTTGTTCCCAAGTAGGACAAAGTTTTCTTTCCTTTGCCCAAAGCAGGCATAATCTCAGACCTAATGGTCAGAGACATGCAATGCCAGCATGGACCTGGACTATCTCCCCATAAGTAACACACATATTTAGAGACAGCCAAAAACATGGGGATATTAAATGGAACCCAGCAAAGAAACTATAATGGGTACATAGCTTTCGTATGCGTGGGAGGCTTTAGAAGGCATTGCATCTTCTGGCACCCATGAAAGATAGTGTTGGCACACAATGAGCTTCTAAAAAGGCATAAAAAGAGCAATCCTTCCCACAAAATGAGTTCTCTTCCTTTCCTGTCACTCTGCTATAAATATAGCCACAAATATCCCCTAGATCTGTTTTATTTTTTCTCTATCTAAAGCTGTTCTCTATGATGGATTCAAAGTTACTCAAATTTCTCTTTATTTGGTTTGATTCTTGAACTGCACATAGGAAGGGCTCTTCTTCTACTCCCTGGGAGGCCCTCACAGAATACAAAACACTAAAGTGATCAACAGCGACCATTGGTCCACTTAATTCCTCTGCTGACAGCAAATCAAACTCACCCAGCTGGTTACAATTTCTAAATTAGCACAATTGTTGCATGCCTCACTGCAATTTTTGCCCAAATGCCAAGCAAAACATGATGCTTGGTGGAGGCTAATAAGCATGTGATCACAGAATGTAGCACCCTGCTCACCTACCTGGAAATGTAGATAAGGCCTACTTGTCCCCGTATAATGGCTACAGAGAAAATGAAATGATGCCAGAACATCATATCATTCCCTCTGTCTGATTTTCTACTTAAATAGTTCTCCTGTTAAATTCATCACAGACCTCAAAGATGTAATTTACACTAACAGCCCTAGATTTTTCACAGTACATTCAGTATATTCAGAGTGCATCCGTCTACATGAGGTTGATATTAGAAGGTCATCATAACCTTGTCATATGGCAAGGATAGTAACCTTAAGTAAGAGCATTACCGGTTTTACACTACACTGTGTACACTCCATTTTGACTACTGCATTTGTTCAGTATAGTAAATGTCACAGCCCTCCTTAGGATTTTCCTTCTGACCTGCCAATAAACCCAAGCTCCACAAGTTTACGTGTTCCTGCGAAGACATGGTAAATGAGACAGGAATTACCACCTGCTGTTCACTTGCACTTCCTAAGGTTACAGCCAGCTGCTGCTATTTCACATCAAATCACACAAGCTTCAGGCCAGAGCAATCCTGACACTCTTTATGGCTGCTTTAGCTTCCCCCAACACCACCTCCAGTTCTAATTAATCCCTCAGACCAAGCGCCAGTCCTGCAGCTCATTATTGTACCTGCCCTGAGGAATATAGTGTTCGGTACCACCCTGTATGGTGCCATACTCTCAGCAGGAGCTCTTTTATATAATCCCTTTTATCATAACTGCTGCTTTCTCCATCAGCAGATCTGCTAACTAAACCAGGGTACCACAACAAGGATCCAAGAGTTTCTTCTCACTTAGGCAATCATTCAGCAAAGAATTTCAATTTGAATACACTATGTAATGATTCAGATTTTGTATTAAAATAATAAAAATGTAATTTTTAGGAAATAACACAAACAGATCATTATAAAAGTGTTATTTCTGTAATGACCTCTGTATTTTCACAGTAAACTCTAGCACTGCACTCAAAATGAACAAAACTGGAAAAAGCCAGCACTTCTCTACTTAGATGAATTTTCAATGAGGCAAATATCTTTTCCACACAACTTTCCACACAACTCCATACAAATTCTGATCAGTGATCACCATCTAACGTGCAAAAAATATCCTTCCTGAAGGCAAACCTATAACTCTCTAACTGATAATAGGCATCCAGTTAACTTCTAGATAGGTGGGTCCTCCGCCAAACCAAGTTGTTCCTCATAGCAAAAATATTCTGTCCTGGCTTATGTTGCTCTTAAAATTTACAGTTATATGACTGTATAATACAGTTATGTGACATAAGTGATTCAAGTCACTTCTATGTTAGGAGTGGATGAAATATTTTTAAAGAGTTGTTTTCAGTCAAATTGCTCTAACTCAAGTGTTCAGTGTTGTAGCGCTTTCGTGGGACAGCTGTGGTTTGAGATAAAATGGCTACATGATGTTTTTCCACTCACAGGACAGGGCTGTAGAAAAAGGAACAGGATGTACACAGACTTCCTTCCTCACCATTCCTCTGGCATCACTAAAAAGAGGCAGGATTCCAACCAACTGGTGGTGAGCAAAGACATGCACTGCCTAGCTCTAAAGACAGGAATGACAACATCCTCCCTCATCTTGGGAGCAGGTATGTGGCACTTTCTCTAGAGTGTCACAGCTGTTCTGCATTCCCCAAGGGAACCTCAGGAGTCGAACATCAAAGGCATAGCTTGGCCCTGGAGAGTCACCCAAAGCCAAAAGGCCCCTTCTATAAACTCCGAAAGGCGGCACATCTCAAGTCTGAGTGTCCCAATGCTTTAGACAAAGTTAGCAGCCAGCACAATCTGAGTTATTTCCTGCCCTCTTCTCATTACAGAGCTCCCAGTTACTTTGCTCCAATTTGTTACCCTACTTCCATTTTAATAGAGAAAAACCTGGGAGCCACAACAGCCTAATATTAGTGAAGTAGAACAGATAATTAGTCCCAGGAATGGAGTAGGTAAATTCCCCCATTTCCTTTTGGCAGATAAGGAAACAAAGTCTCAGAAGTTAAAAGCACTACTAACAGACAAATTATCTTTAACCCAGACATCCAGCAGGTTTTTTTCAATGATGCTGTTTTGGTGAAAGTTATGTTAACAGGAGGAATAATTAATAATAATGGATGATTCTTTAGCCTTCTTATTGTGGCACATTAGGAGTATAGTTTGAAACAGTGATTAGATATACTCTTGAACTGTAATTTGCTTTACACAGGGCAACTGACAACAGAATAAACAACTATGTGGGCAGTCATACTGTTAAAGTGTGGATTTAAAGCAGGTCTGTGTTTGTACTATATGTTTGAAGTAACACGCAGTAATGTGTAAACATGCTTTTATAAAGACATAAGAATAACACTTAAGGGAATACCATCACTATATCATCACCTTTCCTGCAGCTTTTGACAGCATATTCATATAAATGAAATCGAAGAGTATTTAATTAGAAAAGAAAAAGGCAGGCACAAGGCTAATTTATGCTTATGAAAGCTACACAGTCCTTCTATTAAGGCAGATAAAATTAATGAGCAGTATTTATAGAAGAAATTAATAGAAAATTTAGTAGGATATAATCAAACATCAAGGACAGTCCTGGGAGAAGTTCACTGAATATGTTTAAATTATGTAAAGTTATATTTAACATAATACTCCAACTATAATACCATACATTCTTTATTTTGACAAGAGGTTGAATGAGGATAAAAATTGGAAGCTTGCACTGTTTGGGAATAAAGCTTCCCATTACATCACTGATTTAGGAACATTTGATACAGTTTGCAATGCCTCCTCCTTCTAGCTTTGGTGAGGGCAAGAACTCAGATTAATATACTACTATCTATTTTGTAAAGCAGATCTGTTCTCATCTCAAAAAAAAGGCACACTTTTTGAATAAATATAATACAAAATAAGATGGTTTTAAAAGAGGGGGGAAAGTTAATAATCATGTTTTAATCATCACCCAGTAAGTAGTATTTTCTGATTTATGAATGAGATACTGATTCTAAAGACATGAATGTAGGTTTTCAATTTATTGTCAGTAGGAGCCAGAAAAATCTCAAAATATTTATTATATATTCGTTAGAAACATATTAACTAATAAAGGATATATATTCAAACCAGACTTTTAAAATTTTTCTTAAAAAACAATCAGGTTAAAATGTATTGCTTGGATATATTTAGTTTCCTTTTGATATGGGACAGTTTATAAAAGTTGTGTCTATAACATAACAAGTGAAGCAATGCTTCATTTAAAAAATGTTGTATCTATA
Source organism: Jacana jacana (assembly GCA_013400555.1). NCBI lineage: Eukaryota > Metazoa > Chordata > Aves > Charadriiformes > Jacanidae > Jacana > Jacana jacana. Next base: position 14,017 of record VZTM01006277.1, on the reverse strand, counting down.
TATACATACATTCATATATTTAGTTATTTCAGCAAATAGGCTGCTTCCAGGACTATTTCTAAATTAGATAATTTTAAAATATTTTTCCAGCACAGAAGAGTAGCACCTGTAAAATTCCTACCATAAACCAATGATTTCTCTCTAGTCAGCAGCAGATAAGTAGCAAATGGGGGTGCTGGTCGACAGGCGGCTGAACATGAGCCAGCAGTGTGCCCAGGTGGCCAAGAAGGCCAATGGCATCCTGGCTTGCATAAAAAATAGTGTGACCAGCAGAAGTAGGGAGGTGATTGTCCCCCTGTACTCAGCACTGGTGAGGCCATTGTGTCCAGTTCTGGGCACCTCAACACAAGAGAGATATTGAGGTGCTGGAGCGAGTACAAAGGAGGGCAACGAAGCTGGTGAAAGGCCTGGAGAATAAGGCTTATGAGGATCGATTGAGGGAGTTGGGGTTGTTTAGTTTGAGGAAGAGGAGGCTGAGGGGAGACCTCATCACTCTCTACAACTGCTTGAAAGGGCACTGTAGAGAGGTTGGTGCTGGTCTCTTCTCACGGGCAATTAGCGATAGAAGGAGAGGGAATGGCTGCGAGCTGCAGCAGGGTAGGGTTAGGCTAGACATTAGGAAAAAGTTTTTCACAGAGAGAGTGGTCAGTCAGTGGAATCAGCTGCCCAGGGAGGTGTTGGAGTCACCATCCCTGACTGTTCAAGAATAGATTAGATGTGGTGTTGAGGGATCTGGTGTAGGGGAGAACTTGTAGAGTAGGGCTGATGGTTGGACTTGATGATCCCAAGGGTCTCTTCCAACCTAAATGATTCTATGATTCTAAATATATTAAACATAAAGGGAAGAGGAGAATTAAATAGAAAGGAACGTTATATCACTAACCAAAACTAACTGTTTTAACAATACACAAGGAATCTGTTTAATTTTCAAGTCAATAAAGATTAACACAATAAAATAAACTTCTGAGTAACTTTATTTTCTAGAACTTAATCTCTTCTGCTGAAGACATTTTAGAGATGTTATCAGTTCTGTGCAGACCCAGCTGCTGGGAAAATTTACTTAAACATACCAAAAGGAGAAAATAATTTCAGGGAAATGCTTAAGTATAGCTTCTGGGTGGTTTCTCATTGTACCTAGACCAAAAAACAATTTAAAGGGAGCTGCTAGCCAATGATTTCTAGACTTGATAAGGCGGCAATCTCTCATGTATCTGAACCAGAGGACAGAAGATATTTATTTTGTCATTTACAGAAGGATGAGAACAGACTGATTAAGACACTCAGTACTAGCTGTTCCATTCCCAAACACTCATCTTTGAAGAACTATTCCCATTAATCAGAGTACAATCTCTACTTGGACAATGTATCCTTTGCAATCCTACAATTATGAAATCTTCAAAGGCTGAGCAACTAGAACCAAGCCGTAGACAAACATCAGCATTTATTCGAAGAGTCCACAGACTAGAACCTATCCTTTTTAACTTTGTCATGGCTCAGTACAATAATGCAAATCTCCATGGTCAGGTCATGAAGCCATGTCCTCTGCAAAAATAAAATAATACTACTGTTTCTTACACTGGTATTGAGGAAAGCTAGTTCTGTATTTGACCTAAATGTTTAGTTTACCAGAACTTCAGAGTAACAAACAGAGATCTGATTTTAAAATATATAAAGAGATCAAAAAAGCATTTCTTCAAATGGATATTTGAATGTGTCCACCACTAGCTTATCTACAGTCTCATATGACCAAAAGCTATATTAACCAGCTGTTCAAACCCACACTCGGGGCCTGAATTTCTACCTCGCTCACACTACTGGAATGTAGTTTTGGCTCACATTTTATACAGGCAGTATGGGCATAAGTAGATTAAGCTAAATGGCATTATGAACTACAGTCCTTATGCCATCTCTTTATGATGGCAGAGACCAACTTACAGATTACTTCTGAATGCTTAAGAAAGCTTCTCAGATGCTTTAAAAAAAGAAAAAAAAATCAGACCACTATCCTAAAAACAAGTGCCTGGTCTCTGGGCAGTACTTGCAGGATCAGGTTCCTACTAAGGTATTGATTTATTGAAAATATTTTCAAGAAAACCTGAACTTTGAAGTTGTTCAGGTTCATTAAGCATGCCCAATGACTGTGAATAAGAAGTTTTGAGATAACCGATTACTGGTTTTACAATTTTGAAATTATTTCAGAAAGAAGGATCTCTCAAAAGTCTCAGGTTCCAAGGTGAAAACTTGGGTGGGGACAGAAAGGAACGATTTCTTGTTTTACAAATATTTCTCTTTTCATTTTATCAGGACTTTAAATGTTTCAGCTCTCATCTTGACCTGGACAGCTTGACATTTTATTTTGTTTTCTTTTACTAATGAAAATGCCTGGAGGAAGGAAAGCAGATTTATAAAGATAGGGGCAATTTTGAAATTTCTGTATTAAAAATTACTTGGAACAATAAAAATCTTTGCAAAGCTAAATTCAAGTTTCAACCCAATATGTAAAAATATTTTAAAAAAGGAACTTCAGGCTCTTTATCTCTAAAGCATGAATTAGCTTTAAAATGTCCAACTCACATATTATATCCAGTCAATCTGCACAATTGTCAAATCCAAATGTTGATGTCATCTCACAGTCACTTTCAGGTACAACATTACTCTAAAATAATGCAGTATGATGGCATCTCCAAAAGCAATTTTACATAAGCAGTATTGGAAAAACATTAGCAAAGGTAATCAACCAGGTTTAAATGGGTTTAGTTTCATTTGGTGCATGACTGACTTACACATAATTTCCATTAATTACAACGTAAATCCTCTGGCACAGCAAGTTGAGCAAATTCACCCTGAAGACAGTCAGCAGAAGCGAGAACTCCTGTACCGTGAAAATGGTCACAGGCATAGTGATACATAGTACTTGTGAAATGCAGAAGGCAAATGATTAGAAGCTGCTGTAGAACACATTCAAACGCACTTCAAAATATGTAAAGTGAAAACCAACAAGACTGGCCAAATTACCTAAGTTACACTCATATGTTTAAAAAAAAAAGGTACATTACTACAATACACAATGACTGAACAACTACAATACACAATGACTAAACAATCAGTGACGGTTCAGCTAGCCCACAAGGTGCAATTCATCACATTTTCCTCTCTACTGCTGACTTTATTCAATTCCTTTTCTATATTTAGAAACAGAATTCAACCTCAATTGCCATCTGCTGCTGCAGATATAACTTTGTGATGTCCTTAAATCTGAATTCCTTGATTTACCAAAACCACAACATTGCCATAATCATGAACCAGTATGAACCAGTGAGGCCTCTACTGCCCTCCAGTAAAGGGGGCATATCTTGGTAAATCAGATACTCCACTGTACTCCTTGAAGGTGTTCTGCCTACAAGATAACACTGAACAAACTTAAATCTTCTTATTGGGTATTGCCAACACTTCCAGCCCAGGATTTATAGCCACACACGCTTAAGCACTTTCTTACCTCTTTCCAACTTTTTGCCAAGATTTCCGGTCGGTGGAAGTTCTGCCACCTTTGCTTTCCCTCCAAAACTGTTCTCTACTCTCCTATTTTAAAACTTCTCCAACATTCATAATTTCACATTTTCATCCTCAGCTGTGTAAACAGCTTCACAACATTGTCTTTTTTAATTTGCTTTTTTACTGTATCCCTCTCTGATACCTCCATCAAATTTCCTCTCCTGTTCTGAACTGGACACCAGTTCTTTGGAATGTAAGGTGCCTTCGTGCAAGCACCTACATGCAGACCTCTGACTTACACTTTCTGACCAGAGCATCCTCTCCTAAGCCACAGGCACTGCTCCACTCTCCTACTCTGCTCTCTCTCCTCACATTCCCCACAAAGTTCTGTAGCACAGAACCAACCAAAATATACAGTCCAGATTGGCATCTGAAAAATACTAAATGTGTTTAGAAGTTAAAAGGAATTTTTTACATCCTTCAGAACCTTCAGTGTGTGTATTAGCTCGCCTAGATAAAACATGTTCTCATATTGTAACTCTCTGCTTCCTTTGTATTTCTTTAAACAGTTTTCCAATTCTTATTTTTGAATTTCAACTGAAATAATCTTTAAAGCTGTTCACCCATAAACTTCTGTCTTTATAATGTGCCCTCATATCACCAAGCACAACAGGACACCTAACTGAACCCTGTAGGTAATACAATACCGGTAGCACCAACACCAAATTCAACTATAAAAGCATCTTGTGACTTTAGATAATCTTGTTGACTACAAAAAGTAAAACAAAACCAAATAAAATAAAATAAAATTTCTAATTCAAAATATTTATTACAAAAAAAAAAAAATCCACGGAACAAGCTGTTGTGGAAAAATTTATAAATGTGTAACTGAAGAGAGTCATTATACCATCAGAACAATACAAGCAAACATTTGCTAAGGAAGCACAGATGTAAAGAAAAATGAACTGGCACGACCAATCTATCTGAACTTTCATCCCTGTACTACATTTTTCTCTGTAAAATAAACATGATATTTATAAATAAAAAGAACCTTTCTATTTCCACAACTAAATCATGTTCTGTCTAATTGTCTGGATGCATTTACAGGGTGATAATATTGTTACTATCAAAAATATTAAATATGTGTCAGGAAAAGGTGCTAATACGTGCATACATGGTATTTGTTTAGAAACCCACTGGCCCTCTGCATTGTGGGAGCCCATGCAAGGCATGAAAACATTGCTGGGGAAACTGAATGGTATGGTTAGGAAAGCCAGCTTTTATACAGCAGAGCAAAATCACTGTGAAGTTTACTTTCACCCATAATGGAAATTGTATATTTTAATGCATTTCTTACTATTGTTACTCAAATCTTCCCAAACACTATCTGATCATGTTCAGTATTACTGTCCTGCAGACACTTACTTCAACATGCAGGGTAAATGCAGCTAATAAGCATAATTAGCTCAGACAGTGTATTTAATTTAGTTTTGTACTAAAGACTAATTGCCTACTCAGCGAAGGGGAAGTGTAACATTGTTTTTAAGATGCTTACCCGAGGGCCCTGATCACCTTGATCTCCCTGCAAAGTGGAAAGATGAGATGATAGGTTTAACACAGCATCTGTGTGCTACCCAGCTCTCTTACATATTCTAATATTACACTGCGTCAATACAAATGGTCTCTTTAGTTCATGCTGGGAAAGCTTTCCATTCACCTTGCAAGTGTCACCCATGCATCAACTCACCTTCTCACCTTTTGGACCAGGAGGACCCTGAAAGAAACAGAAACAAAGATGAATTATTGATTCTGCTGAAGTCCTGGGACACGATAAGAAAGAGGTCTGTGCCAACCTGCCCTTTCTTCCTAAAAAGGTATTTCCTTATCGTTTTTCACTCCAAAGGCCAGGGCTATTCCAGATACAGCTTCTCCACTGTAGTAATAATAGGCACTGTGTGGTTATTTCTTGAATAGTTTGCTCACCCCATGTGTTGAATCCAACCACTTAGACAAGCAAAACTATGCCTGAAATGGCAACATTTCTATTGATTTCAGCAAGGGACAATAAGAGTTTATCTCCTATCAGATAATAAATGTTTTCTAAGACTGCAAAAAATTCCTTGCAAGTGCAGCTAATAAATTCACTGACGTATAAATCTGCTGTGAATTTTGGCACCCTCCTTGGCTTGGGTTGCCAAAGAAAAATGGATCAGGGAATCTAAAAGTTGTGTTTTCATTCTTATATTTGGCAATGCTGAAGCTCATATTTAGTCTCAAGCACACTGGTTTAGGCAAAATGAGTTCTTTGAATAACACGATCTTGCAGAAGTAATATTTGCTGCTACTTACCACCAGACAAACAGTAAGGTGACAGATTCATGAAACAGTGACGTCCTTTCCTATTTCATTTTTACTGAGCACCTTCCATAAAGGTACCAGCAGGTTTCTAAAACACTAGTTTTCAAGTTAGTATTGTGTGAATAAAAATGCTAGCAGCCTGCAGAGAACTGGCTGCTTACACATTACAGACTGTACCTCCAGCTTTCTGAAAGATACACAGGGGTTTCATTACAAAGAAGGACCTGAGGTACATATGAAAGCAGCTGGAAACAGAGGAGTCATCCAAGCTAGCGGGGTCCACTGTTATAACAGAATGTGCATGTATGTACATGCATGTACTGGCTGGAAGGACAATCCCAAAGGGTGGTGCTCAATGGAGTTAAATCCAGCTGGCGGCCGGTCACAAGTGGTGTTCCTCAGGGCTCAGTATTGGGGACTTTCCTTTTTAATATCTTCATTGACGATGTAGATAAGGACATAGAAAAGACTATTAGTAAGTTTGCAGATGACACCAAATTGGGTGGGAGTGTTGATCTGCTTGAGGACAGGGANAAGCTGGTGAAAGGCCTGGAGAATAAGGCTTATGAGGATCGATTGAGGGAGTTGGGGTTGTTTAGTTTGAGGAAGAGGAGGCTGAGGGGAGACCTCATCACTCTCTACAACTGCTTGAAAGGGCACTGTAGAGAGGTTGGTGCTGGTCTCTTCTCACGGGCAATGAGCGATAGAAGGAGAGGGAATGGCTGCGAGCTGCAGCAGGGTAGGGTTAGGCTAGACATTAGGAAAAAGTTTTTCACAGAAAGAGTGGTCAGGCACTGGAATCAGCTGCCCAGGGAGGTGGTGGAGTCCCCATCCCTGACTGTGTTCAAGAGTAGATTGGATGTGGTGTTGAGGGATCTGGTGTAGGGGAGAACTTGTAGAGTAGGGCTGATGGTTGGACTTGATGATCCCAAGGGTCTCTTCCAACCTAAATGATTCTATGATTCTATGTGGTACAAGAAAAAGTTGCCACTGGCAATATAATTAGAAATAACCCAGTGCAGCATAGTTCAGCTGAGCACGTCTGAACCATTTCAGAATTAACACTAGTGAAAATTCATATGGTTCACATAAATTCATATGGAAGGAAGGTCAGTCTACTGTGTATTACAGATGTGATCAACCACATGCAAGTCTTCGCGAATCCCTTTTGTAGCCAATTTTCTGCTTATTTTTAAGAGCTTCTGATGCATGCCAGAGAAGAGCATCTGCTGCTAAATCTTTCAAGGAGTTAAAGCATATGCCTCTCCTTCCACAGCCTGCCACCTCTTCTGTCTCTTGCACAGGATATAGAAACAAGTCTGCTACCCGACATCCCTGCATCTCCTTTAGAAAGGACAGTGCTCACTGTAAACTGAGAGAAAACCATCTACTCAATGAACTATGACCCCTCTCCACTCTGTATTGCCCCGCAAGAACTTGTCCTCTTTAAAAACAAATTAAACAAAATGACTTAATAAACAAATACAGTCTTGTTGTACTTTTAAGATTTGTCCATCTTTTTGTTTGTTTGCTTGTTTATTGTTTTTTGTTATACTTTGTCCCTTACCGTCCCTTTCCAATGCACAGGAAACTACATGCAGCAATGTCTACTGATAGCTACAGACTCCACATGTGCTTCCTTGGATGTGACATTAGCACAGATCAGATTTTCAGCAGGCCCATTTTCAAACACACATACATGCCCTTGAGCTTGTGAATTCCCAAACTCACACCATCAGTAACACTGCAATTGCAAAATAGGAAGAACTGAGATCACTCAATTCTGGCTATTACTGCCTTTTTTAGAGTGAATGCTGAACACAAAGGGCTGTGCTTGTGTGTTCAGTCTCCTTGAATTATCAAACAATTACTGGCTCTTAATATCTTACTGGCTGCAAACTGCAAATAATATGACCTCTATCTGCTACAGTCAGAATCCTATTTCTTGGGTCTTAGGCGTGAAATTATAAATAACATGACATGACCAAGATGCAGACATATGTTGGCTTTTGGATCATGCTGTGATTGTGGGAGTTGCTCCTGCGCTCATCCAGATGCTCAACACCGTTCTTATGCTCAGGGGTAGCCCTACTTCTGATAGGGTTTGACTCACAACTGTTCCGAGGCATGCCTGCCACAGCTCTGCCAGTTGGTACAAGCTAAGACAGCAGAGACCGCACCAGCTCCCTGAGCTAAGCAGGCTCACTGGAGCAGAAATAATGGTGCATTATGGTGCCTGGTGTTTGCTCTCCCTGAGTACCTGACAACTTTATTGCACCAAAAGTTAAAAACAGCTTTTCAAAAGGCCACAAGAGCATTTCTGCTGTAAACCTTCTCACAAGTCTCTGCACTTGTATTTGCAATGCTTTTGCTTTCTACCAAGAGTCTTGAAAAACAAACAAACAATTGCAAACAAAAATAGCTCTTTTGGATGCTATTGAAGTGAATCAGTGGGGTTTCATCAAAACAAAATTAACGCAATTCTTTCATGGCTTGTTCACCCATCTCTGACTCTTCCCCCATTCTTTCAATTGTTCTCTATTGTTTTTGCAACTTTAAAAAGAAAATTCCTATCCTCAGCCTTTGCCATCTTCTTTCCATTTGTGCTGATAAATTCTCCCAAGGTTTTTACTGCAGAATTTATTAGTGTGTATACACTGAGTGGAGGCAGGCAGGAAGTAAAATCTGAGGGAAAGCTGGCTTTGTGGGGGTGGGGTGTGATTAGGAGACAGATTTGTTTAAAGGAGGGCAAGGTTTATTCAGTTTAAGGGTATAGACATAAAGAACAGAGTGAGTAAAATAACACTAGCTTTGTCGGCCACAGCATAGACATCCTGCTTTTTTCCCAGGGAGACTTCTGTGCTTTCATTTATGAGATGGTAGAGATCAAGCTGTTAGCTGCTGCACAAATGTGAAAGCATTTTGTGTAAGTTATATGAAACGTCTGAGGTCAGAGCATTTCTGAAATAACTTTACAGTGTTTTCACTGGAAACAGAGGCTCTTTTCTCAAAGTGTAATTATCTACTCCAGACTACTATACATTTCCAAGGAGAGTTTATAGCCTGTTTCACATAAGCAAGGCCTTGTAAATCACAAACACATGCAAAATCTGCATTCATAATTAGATAATTAGACAAATACTACTGTTTTGAAAACAAGGTCTTCTAAAGCAGACTGAAAGACCTCCAGGCAACTGCTAGCCAAGAACAAAGCTGAAATCGAGGTCAAATTCTTTCAACAGTCATATTCAGGATTACTGACAGGTTACCGTTGGTTGGGGTGCTTTTTGGCTGAGTATGATCATCATGATTTTTCACACAGCTGGTATTTTATACTTTCCCTGAAAGATGCTCATTTTATAGTTCACCCTTGCAGCCATTGCCACCTTTATAGTTTTGCAACAGTTATATTCAGAGGCCCTCCTGAAAAGCCTTTATTTGATTTATACTCGTTAGAAATATTCAAAATTATCTGAGTTCTCTTAAAGATATACTGTATCCATATTCCTATTGTTATAGATTTGCCTTTAACATAATGCAGGCGGTTCTACCGTGACTTCATCAAAAAGGCTCCAAGCACAGAGGGGAAAGTAAAACTGAAAATAGTAAGGGATTCTATTAGGAAGGGGGTTCAAAGAAACAGCAATGTTTCTAGGTTCTGCAGAAAGCTCTAAAGTCAGGGCAGAGGAATCCAGGTTTTTAGTGACTTTTAGATAACCCATACGATGCTGCTGCAAAAAGGACCTGCCACTGCTCGGCACAAGCTGGCAACAACCAAGCAAGCAGAATCAGTGGGACTGTGGCAATCCCAGGTCCCAGTGGAATCATTCACCTTCAAGGCTCCTGAGATGTCAAGCTCAGCAGCTCCCATCAGACAAAACTGCCACAGATAGCATGGGTAATGACAACCTTTTATGCAAGCATTGTTCTCCTGGAGTTCAACAACAGCCATAGGCTAAGGCAACCTGGCAGCAAGAGAACTGAATGTTGCTTGCAAGATTCAGCCTTCGTTTTCATCTAGGACATAGCAGCATACAATGCATTCATCCCTACCAGCAGCTACAGCATCCACAGTAAAAGTGTAATGGGCAGCATAAGAGAATAGTGGGCTTGTGGAGACAAAGAGAAAAGTGAACCAGACAGTCCAGTGTTGTCTGGACAAATTCAAAAAGAAAACCAATTTGCCAACACAGTTTAATCGTGTTTTCACAATTAAATGATGTGCCTAATTTAATTCAACTCTTGCAGTTTATTTTGAGGGCAAAAAGTGGTTTCAGTACATTATAACAAAGTATCCAGTTACAAAAGTCAAACTTTCTTTTCTTTGAAATTTGGCTCATGACTTTCACAAATTACAAGTTCCTGATTGGAATAACATCCCCCAGCCTAACCAACAGTTGCTGTAAAATATTAGGATCAGATATGCTGAATCATTAAGATAAGAGGTTACACAGAGTATTATGAAATACTATATTATTTCAAAGCTCCTCCATACATTTTAATCTTGTGACCACTATGCAAGCCCTGAACTGCTGAGCAATGAGGTTTTGGCATTTGCTAAACTTGGCCATATCTGCAGCCAGTGTTTACATACGCTATTTTACAATGCCAACATTTCACCTTGCATCAATTTTACAAGTGCTCACAAGAATTTCCAGTGAATCGGAACAGCTTTGACCACTGAAATTATATTCTCTTCTCTTTTATGTATTTTATTCTTCCCTTCGTATATGACTGACTTAAGGTGAGACTTTAAAGAAAAAACCCAATCCACTACCAAAAGACTTTTACCAATCTTTCCTTTACTCCCCTTATATCCCCAACTTTTTATTACAATATTTCAGAGCAAAGTAAACCTGCCTATTTGACACAGTAACTGTCCCTGACTTAATAAACATTATGTAAATGGATGCAACCTGAGAAACATAAAACTGATATAACAATCTAGATGAACAGCTCAGTTAATGTTTACATCTATAAGTAAATTGTAAGTGAATCCTGCTGTAATTTCATACAATCATATTCACTGCTGACTAATTCAGTACCCAGGAAGAAGCACGGGCCTCAGTGTCCCAAGCAAGAACTTGCTAGAGAAAGTTTCCCCTTCCTTTCTCTGACATACTTGCTCTCTTTCACTGATCAGTAAGACTGCCCTCTCCCCCTGCCTTTTCTCCCCTTCTACAGACAAACACAATTTTTGTCTTTGGAAATCTACAAATCCTACCACAAATAGTCCCATAAAGATTCCATGGTCCAGAGAATATATGATTATGTATGCGGTACCCGAGCATGAAAAATCAAGGACTACCATAAAGAAATTTAAGGAAACTTTATAATCTGAATCAACTCCTACGTTTCTTGTGAGACGAGTAGCTGACGTACATGTCAGTAAGACCAAAGATACGGTGACAGAAAAGCTTGCCACATTATTAAAGATAAGAAAAATTTCTAGTAAAGACAAAAGCCACCTGACTACCGCTTACTGCACAATGCACTGTAATACCTGTATTTTCTGAATCTAAGATCTTGTCTACAGTGCACCTTCCCATCCTCCTAGTTGCAGGATAAACAGAAATTTGCTGATGATATTAGAGTTTTGATGCAATACAGTAAAAAAACCAATTACCTCAAAGGAAATCCCACTCTGCTTAACTTGTAAAGCAGCACATAAAAACACAGATTAGAAAACCTAATATTGCTATGTCTCTGATTTTATAAGATAACGTCGAGAGTTTCTGCTTTCAATAAAGCCATAGATGCAAAGAAGATACAAACACATAATTTTGGTTATATCAAAAAGACAAAGACACACAAATTTTTGGCTTGTGCTCAGAACGGCAGGAAGAGATTTGAAAACATAACTTATGTGTGCCCTACAGAATTAAAATTCCTTAAAACAGACAGAACAGCAACCTTACTCTATTATTACTCTTACATTTCCTGTTTCCAAACCAGTCTTAGGCAAGAGACCAGTTTCAGTGTTCAGTACTGGGTTCCAAAAATGAGACATGTTTTTGACACAGACTGGTTCAAGCTTCCTACTTTTCCACCAGCAGATCCGTGTCTCATTACATGTCTGCCTGGGACTTGAGAAAGCATCACGTTATCTTCTCATAGTACGACTGTCTGTTCTCAATGCAGCAAAAAGAAGAGGAGGAAGAAGAGCGGAGCCTCTGAGAAGGTAATGGAGTGCAGAACAGGATACTGGAGGATGAGGAGTTAGCCACAGAAATTCACGGAGCAATCAATTAAATTACTATAAAAAATCATGTTGGTGGGACAAGAACACAAAGAAGGAAAGGCTTCTTTCAAATTTTGCAACAGAAAGAACAAGAGTGCAATAAGTTTCAAGGTAGATTGTTTCACCTTTTCCTCAAAAGAACTGCATTTATTCTCAGGTCAAACTACTGAAGTGAGAAGGAAGTTACTGCTCTAATAATTTTTTATTGCCACACTTTTATTTTGCATTGAACATTAAAAGGGATAAGAAACAAAGGAGAAAAAATAACTAGCACTGCTTAGCCTCCCAATTAATCCCATTTACAATAATAGTGACATAGCACCACTCACAAATGCAGTCTGTACCAGTAAACAGCACTGTACAAATAAAGATCTATTTTGCTGAAAAAGCCTGATATCCTTCTGGACCCCTGGTCTAAGTACATGCAACAAGTATTGATGCCTTGAACCCGATCAAAACATTCTACTTTGTGGAAAAAATTTATATGCTTCAAAATCAAAAAAGAACTTGGGAAAACAATAACAATAATAATAATTTATTAATATTTTTTAAAAATACTTAAAAGAAAGCCCAATATAGTACAGTGGAATTTAGGGCTTATAAAACTGCAGGGATCATGGAAGTACATTCTGGCTTTCTTTCCCAACACAACAGAAATTGAAAAGAAAATATTACACCTCCTGCCAATCAAACTCATGATTTCCTTTTTCCAGATTTTTGAGATTAAAAAATACACCACTGAATATTTTTTATACTTCCTTTCATAGATTTTTATCCATAGTCCAGCTCACTCATTTATTCCTAGAAGCTTAGAAAGAAACCAGTTCCTCACTAGGAATTAGCAACTTCCTGTTATTTTCAAAAACATTAATTCACATTCTAATGTTTCAGGCATCTTTTACCTAAAACTTGAACAGTGGCTTCTAAAATTCAAAGAAGTCTGGTGCTTCCCCAATTGCTTAATGGCCTGTTAGATAATGCAGCTGAAATGAGAGTGTCCTATGGTCATCTGTCTTTTTAGTTTGACTTGAAAGAAACTTTTTGATGAAGATGACAGGCTGAACTTCAAGCTTTTTGAAGAATATAGACAAAGGAAGAAAGTAAGGGAAGGGGAGTGTTACAGAGCAATGGAGATTCACCATTGACAGTCACTACCTACAAGAGAAGTACCTGTGGTCATTGAAATATGTCTTCTAAGCCTTCTGCATCTTTAAACTTTACTGTCTCTTTTACTACTGTGTAAAGAAATAACACACAAATAATATCTACCAGGCAGATCCTCCTTTGACCAGCAATTCAGTCGAGGAGGAGATTTATGTTGTTCATTAAGAGGTGCAGGGTACAGCTCTACAGAAACAAATGATGGAAATACCTGAAAAGCTCTCTGCTCATCTACTTGAAATAAGTTCTAGTTTACAAACAGTAAAATGAATGTAAGCTGATTCAAGGAAAAAACTTGATTGTTGTGACCCATACCCACCTGGTACTCTTTGGTGTTCTTTTCAAAGCATTTTGGTCTGTACCTGCTATCATACCAAGACATGTTTGCACTAAAGTAATAAAGGCTGAACTTGTGTAAATGAGCAAAACTGGATTCCCCACATACAAACAAGGTTTTGCAGCTAACATACATTTGCTGTACTTCAACGTTAAACTTAATTTCAGTAAATGGATTTTAATAGAGACTTTTAAACAGGGGAAGTCAATTTCATTTTCCATTTATTGCGGTGAATCCAGACTTGTTTCAGCTGTGATGCCCTGAGTTTCATTCAGTATTTCACAGGTATGCCATCTTGTACATACACTGTTTTTTCTTTTCCAAACTTTACTATTCGATACTGGATACATTTGCTCATTCAAGGCAGTAAAATGGCACGGAAAGATGTAGATATTCTTTTAGTGTTGCCTACAAATGCTATTATAAAA
>VZTM01006272.1:0-44016 GCA_013400555.1 Jacana jacana | reverse complement strand
TATTGTAAAAGGTTCTCACAGCTCAAAGGCTTATGGCTCTGGACAGTCAACCTAGAAAGATTCTCACTACAGGTCTTCTTCCCTGAATGTATCTTGACTGAGATCAAATGAGAAAACCAAATGAGAGGGGGGCCTCTATTAGGGAGCGTAGTGATAGGACATGGGGTAATGGTATTAAACTAAAAGAGAGGCAATTTAGATATTAAGAAATTCTTTACTATGAGAGTGGTGAGGCACTGGAACAGGTTGCCCAGAAAAGTTGTGGATGCCCCATCCCTGGAGGTGTTCAAAGCTAGACTGGATGGGGCTTTAAGCAAACTGGTCCAGTGGGAGTTGTCCCTAATCATGACAGGGGTTATGGAACTAGATGATCTTCAAGGTCCCTTCTAACCCAAACCATACTATGATTCTTTGAAATTGAGAAAACAAAGCCAAACTCCAGTGTTTCATCATGATGTCAGAAAATCCAGCAGACAATTTCAGGATATTTTCTGTCCTCTAGCTTGGCTTGTTACAGCCTAAGTGGATATTCGTACCATTTGCTTTAGTATATTGAGATATTTAACTGACTGTGTTTGTGGACCTAAAATACTAAGTTTCCTATGCAGCCAAAGTGCATCCACAAGGGTGATTCAGAGCCCTGTAAGGCAGAGGTCTAAAATTGTCCACCACAGGCCCCTGGGACTCCAATTTGTTCCTGGTAATTTCTGTCACGAAACAGCAGTTTTTTTGGGTTTGGGTGTTTTTTGGTTTATTTTTTGTTTGTTTGTTTGGTTGGTTGTTTTGGTTGGTTGTTTTGTTTTGGTTTTATTGCAGCTGGAAAGCAATACTTTCCAACATGGAGTGCATGTGCTTTTTATCAGTTCCTCCTAGCATTGTGGGCTGGCCCACAGCTGCAGATAACACTTGAGAAGTATACCAGCTTTTGCCACATACCAGAGCAAAGAACATGATTTGCAAATTGCTGTAAATAACATCTGAAGAAAATGCTGAAGCAGCTGGACAACCTGGACAGTCAAGTTTGTGAGATGGAGCAATGACATAGAAATATGGGGAAGGAAAAATGTATGTAGCTTGAGTGAGCTGATGCAATATGCTCAGATCCTGTTTTCTATATCAGAAAATAAAATAGAGATAGCCAGATACTGGCATTGAATTGAAAAATGGAACAGATCTCCTTGCACTCATTAAGGATTAGAGTTTTCAAAACTCCACATTCATATATCATTGATATTGTTTATATGTGGAGGAGTAGGAAGGGCTTTTACAGTAAGGTCTTACAACATCTTTTTTGCTTCTATGACAAGAGGTAATGAAATACAGGACTGAAAATCAGATGGGTTGGATTCCCATAAAAGAAAATGCCAGTGGAATACAGCTACTTCACAGTCTGCAAAGCCTGCACTGTATTTTCTGATATTGTTACTGCATTTTCTGATGCTGTTACTGCTTTTGTTCTAGCACATAAGTACAGCAAATGAAGAGCACTCGTGTTCCATGTGCTCAATATAAGAGATGGACCCTGCTCCTAAAATCTCAGAGATTGACCTGGAAAGCAAACTGCTGAGGGGGAATGTAGCCACTTTGATCAAAGCCTCTTATATATCAGGAATGTACGGGTGACCCAGAACCAACATCCAGGTCTCATGACTCCTACACTAGCAATTACCTTCTTAAAGACATCAAGGTCAAGGTGAAAAATTGCCATCTCCACTCTCTAGTTGCTATTGCGTAAATCATGCTTTAGATCAGACCAGATTCCCATGTCTCTAGATTGAAAATAATACCAGGTAACTAACTGGTAAAGTATAATGGAATATAATTCACATTCAGCTGGCTTCATCATGGTGTATCAGTGTCTGGTCAGCCTGGAGAGCTGCAATCTAACCCTGACCTAAAACCAGTGAGATACTACTCAGGCTATTTATATTAAATAGCTCAAAGGTTATCTTGTGCATGTTGAATGTTTCTAGTTACTACAGTTATTTAGTGTTTCTGAATCTTTAATACTAAGTATTTGGAAAAAAACAGGCCCTTAGTGTCACAGCCTAGAGAATGTAAGCAGAAGACATTTTCAACTATTTGATCTTAGGATCATAAGACTCTCTAACTTGTGGCTGCAAAGAGAACTACCGAAAAAACAATGTCACCACCAAAATACCAGTGAAGCGCCCAACACTTAGCACTCTATTTCAGCCATGTGCCAAGAAGGATAGATCTTAAAAGTTAAGTTTTTACTGAAATTGCATTTTCATGGTGATCTCTTGCTTTGGAACATTCTTCATCTGTGCCAGTATATATATAAAAAAAACCAAACAAACAGCTAGATGGGAAAAGATTAAAAGTAGTCTTGAGCTAAGGGAATGGGTATACAACCATGATATGGAGCAAAACTTTGATCACATTAGTATGTAAGCTTAAAAAGACAGAAAAAATTACTTTTCCTACCAGATTTGATACCTTTAACAGTAAAAGAGATTGAATGCTATCCCATTACTTTTGTTCAAAACATGCAGACTCACACATACTCTGTTTAAAAAGAGAATTTTCCCTCTCTCCCCAAAGCTTTAAAAATTCCAACGCAGAACATGAGAGTACCAAAGCTATATAGTTCATTCAGTAATGAGCAACAATCAACACACATACAGGGTATTAATCAAGGGGCAGGAAAATTAACTGGTGACTGAAGAAATACAGATTTTTTTAGGGAAACAATAATTATCGGATTCTATGCATGCATTTACAAGAGACAGGGTCCTCTTCTGTGTTTAACAAGCCACATGGAGAAAAATAGGTATCTGTCCTAAAAAACAAAACAAAACAAAACCAAACAAAACCAGAAGGCATGATGATCATCAAGGAATGGGAAACAGACAGACTTCCCTAGGAATCTTTCCCCCAAAGGCTATTCCAGACTTTTTCTCTGGCAGGGAGCTCATTATCTCTAGTTTTCTTCTGTACTATTTAGGTTTTCACACTTCATCTACCTCTATGACAACTCTAATAATTGTCTCACTTTTTTTGCCATCAATTCAGCTGAGGCAACCAAACAAAATAAACTAATACAAAAGTGAACTGAAGTTAAATGAACTCTGATATTCTTCAGAAAGCATTATTCAAACTTGTCATCTTGTGCTAATGTATCTGATGACTTTTGGTTTTTTGGACTAACGCCTGAACAAATTCCATATATTCCATAGGGGCTGCTTTTTGCCCCTTTCCTTCCAGTTTAAAATACTACAGGTTTCCTTGCAAAAATTATTAAAGAAGCAAAATTTCCTTTTTGTTTTGCAGAATAGAAACAGACCATAATCAAAGCAATTGAAGTCTGTTAACAGTTGGGTTCTGAAATTCAGTTCATTGAGGAACTGAGAAACTGAGAAAGGAACATTCTTCCTTGGGAATCAAATTCAAATAGTAATCCAAACTGGGCATCTATCTGTCCTTGTACAACTGAAAAGCATGTAACAAGATTTTCAACTTCTGTATTACAGAATATAAATGCTTTGACAGTTTGGACAATTTCTAGTAATGCAAAGCTTTTTATGCAAGTTATATACACCATGAATTACATTCATTTACTTATCAACTGTCAATATAGGAATATTTTTAAAATTTTTGAGACATGAGGTGTGTTGAAGTATTGATGCACAAGCAAATACATAGAAATACACATTTAAAATCTTAGAAAACAAAAGGATTTAAATTTTTTCTTTTCTTTCTTGATTGCACTTTAAAATCGCAGCACAAGATGGTCACAGGGAACACTAATTATGAAGCTGAGTTAGGCTGAGATATTCTCAGATACAGCAGGAAATCAGGATGTACCAGCTACAAGTATGACAGTTCTAGAATCTCTTTCCCAAAGGTTAATGATTCCTCAAAGAACAGCAGGCTCCCTCAACAGAGAAGTATGTCACATGAGCCTTACGCTAATTTGGCCAAGCCATAACCATGTTCCTTCAGACCTCCCAGAAGCAGCACCTGAAGGTAGAGAAATGTAGGCATGGGGAAGGCTGTTTTCCCATCCATGCCACTGAGATGCCACCTCCTGGGAGAAGAACAGCACATCTGCAGCTGCTGGCTCCCATCAGCTCACCTCTACCCTTTCTGAGCACAGCTGGAAGGAAGATGATTTCACATCACACAGAGCATAACAGGACAGGTTTCTCTTTGCTGCATCAATCCACTCTCATTGATGGTTTCCTACAGTGAACAAGACCGTAACTCCAGGGACTGAAGCTGCATTTACTTCCATAGACTATGCTCCAGTGTGATGTTACAGAAGAGTTTGAGGAGTTTGACAGGGATGGACTCATGCCCTTCCAAACAGGGGAATGGCAAAACAAGACAGTTCCCTCTCTGTTCCTAACAAACGTTGCAACATAGCTGGTAATGGCCCCAGCCCTTGCCTATCTCCCACAGTGAGCAGGATCCTATTTTAATTCCAACTCTGAAGGCCCTCTGTTCCCTACCCCAATCCTAACCCTACCTAACCTGAGGCAGAGGACTGCAAATTTCTTTCCACTTCCCATCTCCAAATATACATTTAACTACAGCCCCCTCCTGAGTCCAGTGCTTACTGTAGCTTTCCTGTCCTAGCAGGAAAAAAACATCAGAAGCTCAAAGGAAGACACAGTTTCTTTTGCTCCCTTTGTAATTCTGTGAAAGCAAATATCATCCCTATATCACCCATACCCACAACATATCACCCCTGCACCTATTGCCTTTCATCCCATGGCTGTCTGAGGGAAAAATACAGACAACCGAGATGCTATGCTATTTGGGTTTTTTTGTTGTTGTTAGAGACCTTACTAAGAATTCATTGTATTTCTGGCAGCTGGTTTTATTTTTTAATTCTGTCTTGCAGCACAGCCTCTTAGGCCTGCTTTTTTAACAGACTCCGCACCCTCTTAAATGAGAGGAGAGGTGCATTTGGGGACTGTTAAGAGAACACACCCTTCAATGCCACCAGCACATTCTGCCACAAAGGGCTCCTTGTAATCCTCACACAGCCTGACAAAACCTGACACCCCCTGTCGCTTGTGTGAAATTGAACAGCTAGAAGTTTATATGAATTTCTAGGCAACACCTCCGTGTTTTCAAGCAGCCAAGGCATGTTACGTGGTCATTCTGAACATGCTTGCTGGGAAGCTGGATTGTCTCTCTCTCAATGGAGGGAATCACAACAGCTTCCCTCAGGCAGGTCAACAGAAGACAGCCCTGGGTGGTTTATATTCAGAAAAGACAGGACAGTTACACTCAGTGCAACCAACACAGCACGGCAGCAGATGGATTGCCCATTTATAACACTGCAAATATAATTCAGAAGGGTCCAACTGCCACTAGAAAGGTACTTCCTCCTGTGATTGAATTTACTTCAGGGTCACACCAACAAATTTGTTTTACAAATGCATTAATTATTTTTTTTTCCCAATAAATCCGTCCATAATTAAAGAATCGGTGAGAAGTGATTTCATGTCTTTGTAAGACTTCATGACTGCCCAGAGCACTATGGAACAGGTAACTTTATACTATTGCAAGCAGGTATGTAATCGCCCAAGCTGAGACCACCTTCCCTAGAGGGAAGAGACACATAGTCCCAGAATACTGTATATTTAAATTACATCTCATGGCCAAACACATGGCCAGTGCAGGTGTGAGCTGTAACATCCAGGTATGGATACAAACAGTATGGTGAGATTTCAACAGAACAGGCAGACAGCAGCAAGTATTAGCAATATGAAGTACGTATTTTTACAGCATCAGTGCAATGCTAACCCCAAAGTTCTTATAAAATGTTCTTAAGCTTTTTCAGGGTGAAGAAGTGTGTGTGCACATCAGAAAATAGAACTCATTCTTTCAAGCCTTAACCTTGTTAAAAGAGAATATTTCTATGTGAAGAAGACATAAAAATGTGAGGCTAGATATTTAAACCCTGGTGAAAGCACTATTGATGTGTAAAACAAACTCCATATGTCAGAAGCCCTTTGATTCACTTTTATCAGATATCAGCCGTGGGGAGAGGATCAAAATACAGACTGCTGACTCAGTGATGCAGGTACTGATATAAATATGGAGAAAAAGATTTCTCAGAAGAAAACAGTGATATGTTGGGGTTTAGGGTAGCTAGAATGTTTTCTAAGAGTTATGTTGACAGGGTAGGAGCATATACAAGAAAAGGGATACATAAAATGTTAATGAGGTGTTACAGGAAAAGTGTTGGAGTTAGAAGATTTCTTAGCTTGAAGTTTGTGTTTGAAGCTAGATGAACAATTTAATAAATTGTCCTCTTAGAAGCTTTAAATTTTGAATTGTTGATGAGTTTTTGCTAGCCACTCTATATTTAGTTAGTGCTGAATTTTGTCATCAGTTGGGATGGGGACCATTCATTGTCTCCGAAGATTAAAGCTTAGAAACATCTCTTTGGCAGACTGGTAAGTATTGAGGGTCTGTGAATTGTAGACCATTTCCTTTAAAACATAAGGACAATAATTCCCTCAGGTAGCTTATTTTTAATTCAGTAATACCTGTGTTATAGAAATAAAATTATGAAACATCTCTAAAATAGAAAATTGTGTCTCAGATGTCCAAATAGCTTCCACCAGCTCTAAATAAGAGGTCTCAACACCCTGGATAAAAAGAAGCAAAACAAATGCTCTAATATAAGTTTAAGAAAAAATAGCCTCTTAACTTTGTAAGCTTCTTGGTAGTGTGCTATATGTGTGCTACTTAATTTCAAATTTGATCAACACTGCAACAGTGTTTTTACTGATGGCTGTTCCGCATCTCTAGTTTCTAATTATTTTGCTGTGGGTTTTAGTTTAGATATTCTCAAGTGCCTCGATTTTATTTTTTTTTCCATATTTAGCAGTGGAGAGAAAAAGAAATAGAACCATCAAACTACTTTCAAAGTTCACGTATAACTGATCTATGTGGTAAGTTACTGGGTTTCTGTTAAAAAAAAAAAGTGGGTGTTTTTGGTTTCTGCTGTCTATCTTGTAACCACCTAAGCATTCGTACTATGACTGTTTATACATAAGTTTAAATGACAGTTAAACCAAACTGCCCTGCCCAAATTCCTTAATTAAGTTTAGCCTCTCTCGTGTCCTTTGGCAAGCTTCTCTTATTGTCATGAAATGCACACCCCCAGCCTGGGCCGGGGGGCCGGCAGCGGCGCAGGAAAAAGCATTACTATACTCGAATCCTGCCACTGAACGAAGAGCAATTGGTTGAGGGATCTGGTGTAGGGGAGAACTTGTAGAGTGGGGGTGATGGCTGGACTCAATGATCCTCCAGGGTCTCTTCCAATCCAAATGATTCTGATTCTCTGGTTTTTATAAATTATATTCCTCTCCTCAGAGTCTCACTGGAGCCTGTGAGCTGTTTTAACCCACATCACCTCAGAGGGACATCACACGGGTATGTTTGTTGTTGTAGTGCTGGAACTCCTAACCAATCTTTCAGTGTTTCTCTAGTTCCTTCTCTTTCAAAATTACCAATTTTTGTCCCTGTACCTCAGCTGGCATTTAACCATCTCACGGGTCTGATGCGGTGATCTCCGCCCTCTCACCGCGTCTGCAGCCACACGTCCCTCCGGCTGCCACAGGGCGGGGTATGACCGCAGCTTTTGGGTCTCGGCAGCCTGTTGCCGGGCCCCGCTCCGTGAGCTGTGAAGGGCTGGCCGCGACTGTACTGTGGCCACCAACGATATGGCGACCTCCTGGTCGACGCGCTCAAGATGGCGGACGTAACGCCGCACTCAAGATGGCGGCTGCACTACAACCTCCACCCCTCTCTGCCCCAAAGATGGCGGCGGGGCGGGGCAGGGCAGGGCAGGACGCCGGGGCGCCGGAAGTGGGGCCGGAAGTGCGGCGGCGCTGGCGGAAGGGGACGCGCAGGAAGTGGCTGCCAGGGTTAACCCTCCCCCCGCGGCCACAATAACAGGGTGGCGCTGAGGGGCAGGTAAGGAACCATGGGCCGGTGGGGCTCGGGGAGCTGGAGGCTGCCACTCCCCCCCCTTCTCTCGTGGCGGGTGGGCCTGCTGTGGTGGAGCAGTGCCGCTATGCCCCTTCGCCGCCTGGGGCTGTCGTTGTCCGGCTCTGGGGCCTCGGGGGGGCCTGGCTTGGGGCCGGTGAGGGCTGTTGCCCGCTGTGACAGACCTATGAGGAAGACTGCTGTCCTTCCTGCTGCTGTGGGGGAGAGGGGAGAACCCACAGACGCAGCGTTGGGGGTGNCCCCCAAGGGAACACCCTTCTTAATTTGGCGCTTGCTAGCTGTTGTTCGCATTTTTTTCTACCGTCGTCTCTGAGGGGTGGGGTNTGGCAGCTGCTGCTGCTGCCGCCGCCCCCCCTTCGCTTGCTGAGGGAGCGGCGGTGTTTGGACTGGCTGTGGTGAAGAGGGCTGTGGGGAAACCTGCTTTATATTGCTTATCCAAGCGAAATTTTTTTTTTTTTTAAATGGGGTCAGCTTCCTAATGTAGAATGAGAGGTTAAAGCTGCACACGTTAGCATAAAAATAGCATCGAAAAGAGCATATATTTTCCAGAAACTGCTGCCTCAGACTGTCTCTTTCTTTTTACCCTTTACTTGACGGCTGGAGCCAAACCAAAGCCACAGCCCAAACTCAGAGAGCAGGTTATGCTCACTGCATTTAAATCTTATAGGGAAAAAAGGCTGAGCGAATCCTATAAGGCTGTCTGTTAATGTCTTTTTCTTCTCTGACCTTATGTCATGGTCCCTTTAATGCTGTCCTTTAAATACTGCTGTATTGTACTCCATCGTGTGTCTGCATCAACCTAGAATTTTTTAGATGTGTTGTGGCCTCTGTTCAGATCGAGTGACTGGGTGACATTCACTAGGAATCCATGTAGTACTTGTTTTCATCAAGTTCCAATTTCATAAATAGTTTGAAGTCAATTTTGGGCTTTGTGAAGTTGAATGACATTACAATGAAGTTTTACAAAGGTACTAAACCTTTCTGCTGTGCACCAAAACAGAAGGGTACTATGTGTACAGGCAACAAACTCAGTGTTCTTAAGTTTGGCTCGAGAAGTCCCAGGCAATCCAAAGTAGCAGAGGTATGTTTCATGCTATTGACTGCCAGAAGGTGCTGGTTTAGTTATTTTATATCACTATTTAAATTAATTATAAATTAACAACATACACTTTTTAATTTTCAATGCATGCAAAAATATGTGAAAGCACATGTTTTTCAATAGTTAGATCACAGTGAAGTTATCAATATTTCTAATTTTGTGCCAGCATAGAAGTAATTTGTGTTGGGGAAGGCAAATTATTTTTTTTCATTGCCATGAGATGCTTTGTTTTTTTTCTTGGTTGCCGTTTCCACATAATCTGAAGCAAACACTGTGCTATATTTATATTACAGTGTATGTCCTAACAGATGCATCTTTGATAAGTTTTCCAAAATCAGTCTTTTTTTAAAGTTGCTTCTCCTCATCCACTGAATTTTGTTATTCAACCTGTTAAACTGGTTTACTGAGTTAATG
The DNA here is from genome assembly GCA_013400555.1 of Jacana jacana. Taxonomy (NCBI): domain Eukaryota; kingdom Metazoa; phylum Chordata; class Aves; order Charadriiformes; family Jacanidae; genus Jacana; species Jacana jacana. The sequence continues at coordinate 34,505 of VZTM01006272.1, read as the reverse complement.
ATGCTTTACCCTACTTACTAGAAACCATTCCTCAGCTAAGTAGCAGTAGTGAAGACATTTCTCATGCTGTTCCTCTCCATGAGATGTTAATTCAGTTATTCTAATGTTAACATTAAGTTTATACTTATTACTTGTTGTAATTAATATGTATTTCTTTAAATGAAACATGTATTATTGTTATTTCAGTCCTTCTGTGCCTGTATGTGTGCTGCAGGAACAATGCAGGCTCAACCACATTAATTCTGTAAAGGGAAAGAGGAGAGGATATCCTGCACATTGCTGCTGAGGGAAGGTCTTTCAGTTTTTCTGGAGTTTGATCTTTAACTGAGCAGCCTGAATGTTTTGTTTGGTATCCTAACCTCTTAGAAGAGCTAGATTGAGGGCATTTAATAAGGCATTTGGGGGGAATCATCAGGAGGAGCCTGTTTTTTCTAAAAGAAAATCTAATTTTTTTTCTGCTAGACAGAGGCTTTGGGCTTTCTGTTTCAGTGGAACGTGTCTAGTTGGTATTTGCTTAGTAACCTCTGTAGTATCTGCACAGCTTTCCTGTGATTTGTCTCCATAGACTGGTGTGTAGATGGTATCTCTGAAGCCATTTTATTCATGCAAAAGAATCGATCTATTAAACCTGTGGTGATTTTTTTCCTTGTCAGCTTCCTTTAGCTCAAGGGACTTTCTAGTTAAGCTAGTAATCATCAGGTTATGTCTGAGACCTCATGCAGGAGACAAACTATAACTTGTTGGAAAAAAATTTTCTATTGCTTGGTTAACTCAATTCAGCTGCACTGGAACTTGTCTTTATTGGCAGGTTTTGCTGTTTTTTTTTTTGTTAAACGAAGCTTAACTGGTGTGTCCTCCTCTGCTCTCTGTCCCTCTTCTGTTTCAGTTGCACTGAATTTGCGTAACACTGTAAACATTTCCTTTCATCAGAAATCATTGCAAATATGGGTCCCCGGCGGAAAAATGTGAAACCGTGCTCAGTGAACAGAGAAGGTTCCGAGTCCACCAAAGCAGATGAGCCAAAAGATTACATGAACCAACTCTCTCATGAAGTGCTTTGCCACATCTTTAGGTGAGCCACTTGACAGAAGTCATCTTATTGTTTATTATTTATTATTATATTGTTTTCCACTTTTTTCCCCAATCTGCTTGCATTGATGTTTGTGTCCCATAGTATTCAGAGTGTGTACACGTACCACAAGTGAACTGCTGGGTGAAAAGGGGTGAGAAATGGTTTTTCAGTTTCAGAACTCATTTGGATACTTAGAAAATTACTGTATGTGAATGTCATGGTGGGTAGAAGGAAGAAGAATAAAGTAAGCTATTTAATTCTGTTGATCAGTGTGTGGTAGCAAGTGTTAAAATATTGATTCCACTGCAGAAATGTATTACATAGTCGAGTTGCATATTTTGAAACAGTTGCATCTCCTTCATAGTGCATGGAAGAGAACTTGGATGAGTATACAGTCTTCCCTATGGAACAGTCCTCCAAGATGTTCACACATTCCTATTATATTCAAAACATAATGTCTTACTGACAAGTTCTTTAAAAACAGTAGCTCTCCAAAATGTTTGCAAATTAAGCATGCTAGTATGTACTTGAAAATTAAAGAACCTTTAATTAAACCACATAGAAACTATTCTGGCAAATGGTTTGGTCAGCAGTATTTATTGGAGAACTAAAGCATCTCTCTGTTTTAATATTATATTTGTACCTTGTATATCCTATATTCAGTGTAAAAAATTGGTGAGTCTTTCTGCTCAGCCAGATTTCATACTTTATATTAGAGTACAGTCTGAAAATTCTGTTTGAATTACTGATATTAGGTGTTAGGAACGTATGAATTCCTGTAGTTGTGCTTGGGATGTTCTTTAGTTTGGAAAAAGTCAAAAAGGATCCACCTTTGATAAATCAGAGGGGTGTTTTTTCCTCTCCCAAAGGTACCTTCCTTTGCAGGATATCATGTGCATGGAATGCCTCTCCCGGAAGCTGAAGGAAGCGGTCACTCTTTATCTGCGAGTAGTGAAGGTTGTGGATCTGTGTGCAGGCCGATGGTGGGAATATATGCCCACTGGTGAGTAACATGCTCACTTAACAAAGGGCATGAACGTGGTGGTGCACGAAGCTGGGTGGGCTCTCCTGCTATTCATAATGACACATACAGGGTGAATTTTCAAAGCAGTAAAAAGAGTTAGATGTTTAATTGACTTGTGAGGTTTGGGTGGTTTCCTTGAGCATGGGGCTTAGAAAAATGAGCTGTGTCTGTGTGCTTCTGTGTATATATATTGGATATGTGTATATTGGAAGTTATTCTAGCAGAAACGGAGATTCTTGGTAGCAATCTGTAAATACAATCTGTGTTTGTCTGATTATTGTAAGGGAGTTAATTCAATGGTTAATCCAAGAAAGAAGAGGCTGTTTGCATGCAGGCAGGAAAAGATGGAATGAGAGAGCAATTAATCCGCCAACATTTAACAATGTAAGAATAAATAGGTTTTGATGCCACACCTCAAGCCATCTTCAGATCCATAGATAAATTGGGCAACCTAGGTGAACCCTGTGAATGTTAGGATTTCTGTTGGATTTAAATTACACTGCTGGGATTTGTTGGGGGAGAGAGCTAAAATGAGCGAATTCTAAAAGTCAGATTTATTAGGGCTGATACCAGATAGATAATGAAACCTAACATAAGATACATGTAAATACAGGTAACAGTAATTTAAAATAATTTTACTGTACTGCCTTATGTTAGCATAACATAATCCTTTGCTTTAAGAAACTGTCATATTTCATGGAATATTGTGAGCTGTGGTGAATAGCGATGAGCTGAAGATAACCAGTCCAGCTTGGCATTTTTGAGATATGTAGCTGATAAATGGAATTCCAGGAAAGACAGAGACACAAAGCCTGATGGTTCGCAGAGGTGCTGCATCTGAGAAGGGAGAAACGATAGTTAAGCCTGTAGGCATGCAACTCCACTGAAGGCAACTTATAGCAAGTCTGCAAAATTCAAGGCAGAAGAGCATGTAGATCATGATTTCTAGAACCTGGAAATAGAAGACAAGCTATTGCTTCACTGAGTAAATCTTTCAACATTTATGGAGTTTACACTGCCATATAAAGAGAACAATGCATTTGGCTTTCTCTGTATAGCCAGATGTCTGCTATCACACAAATACCAAATCTGTTGTTGTCATCTTAGGTTTCACTGATTCCAGTTTCCTATCGCTGCTGAGGAAGATGCCAGACATTGAACAACTTTATGGTCTTCATCCCAGGTATCTTGAAAGACGCAGAGTCCGTGGCCATGAAGCTTTCAGCATTCCTGGAGTTTTAGAGGCTTTGCAGGCCTGTCCAAATCTGCTGGTGAGTGATCAGACTCGTGAGAGACCCTTCTTCTCTCTGAGTCTGATGATGCAGACTAACGTGCATCACTGAGATGATGCATGTTAACAGAGCAGAAGATATTTGGCAGGGACTCATTGCTCACAGGGCTTCGTGTTCAGACTTGGGCTTTTCATTCAGATGTGGCTGTACAGAGTATAACTTAAGAGTGACCGTATCTGCAAGTGTACACAGTTAAGAGGATATTGTTGCTTGAACTGGTGTTAGAGCATTTGTTTTGCTTCCTTTTATTCAGGGTGTTGAGACCTCTCATTTAGAGCTGGTGGAAGCTATTTGGACATACATGCCACAAGTTCATATTTTAGGGAAATTTCGTAATCGTAATGGTGCTTTTCCAATTCCTCCTGAGAACAAGCTGAAAATTCCTATAGGAGCTAAAATTCAGACTTTGCACTTAGTAGGTAAGTGTTTAATGATGAAGGCATTGCCTTCAACACAAGTGAATTAAAAGCTTTTGAAATGCTGCAAGATTATAATTCTTTTTTAAGAGGGGGAATTTGGCATGTGGCATTTTTGAAGTATTAGTTGCTCTGTGTCTAATAGCAGCTCCAAAGGGCAAATCCTAAAAACCTTTGTTGACAATCTGAGGTGGAGAACTTGCGTTTAAAATGTTTTCAGCTTTTCTTACATGCCACACAGCAACGAAAAGGCTTCTTTCTTTAAAGCCAGAATGTTAATCCAAATATGTTTATCCTAGAGTTAATAGTTTAAAGCTTGTTTAAAATGTTTGTTTTGTTTATGTATTATTAGGGGTAAATGTCCCTGAGATTCCTTGTATCCCCATGCTGAGGCACCTTTATTTGAAGTGGGTGAGACTCACCAAACCACAGCCCTTTAAAGATTTCCTTTGCATCAGCTTACGCACTTTTGTCATGAGGAACTGTGCTGGTAAGAGGGATTCAGATACGGAGGGGGTATTTTAGCATTTAGGAAATTTAATACTGTTAAAGCTGGATAGGCACCAACTGTAAATAGAAATCTTAGAATACAACCATTACTGGTTTATCCATGGTGTTGAATAGAACTGTATCCCTCTCCTGTATGTTCTTTGGTGCTATGTAATTCTGTTGACTTACAGATCTAGATGGATATATGTGGACATGTTTAAATTCCTTAGTGTGATACATTCAGTGTTGTTAAGTGAACAACCTTCTTTGTCTACCTTGGTTTGTTCTATGTAGGACCCACAAATTCTTTGAAGTATGTTCCCCTGGTGACAGGTCTGGCTTCTGCACGAAATTTGGAGCATTTAGAACTGGTTCGCGTCCCATTTCTTGGAGGACTTATCCAGCATGTGGTAGAAGATAGCTGGAGATCAGGTACTGAACTTGTTTGTTTTAGATATGAGGGATAACAAACAAATGAATATTAGCAAGTACTGGAGGCACATGAAGCTTAGCATTTTTTTGTCTGTAGCATCTCCTTTCTTGATTATTATTTTAAAGGTATTGAGTTTGGAACTATGGTTATGGTGCTGAAAATAACTCTTTATTGAGTATTATTTTGACCTTTTGACTCCAATTAGCCGTTGAGCGATAGCTAACCTTCCAGTGGTATTTGTTGGTGTGTAGAACTAGCAGTATTGGAGAGGAGTTTTGTACAAATATGTGTTTTATCCATTTTCTAAAAAGGATATGTTTTGTTAAGTCACTTAAGAAAGGCAAGGCAACAGTGGTGGAAGTTTATAGAGCTTTAGGTTGTGATCTGTGACTGAAGTGAAAACTTTTTTGTTTTTTTTTTTTTGTTTATTAAATTGTCAGGTGGTTTTAGGAATTTGCACACTATAGTTCTGGGAGCTTGCAAGAATGCACTTGAAGTAGATCTTGGCTACCTCATCATAACTGCTGCACGAAGGTACGAGCCTTTAGATCTTTCTTTCCCCCTTCTCCTTTTTCAAAACAAATATCTTAGTAATGAAGTCCAAAAAAGTGAAGAAGCAGAACAAAAAATTTAAGAAACAAACATGTAAACTTTATAGAGCAGGAGTATTCTGTGGTTAAAATAAGTGGAGTTATGTCTGTGAATTGCTCTGTGTTGTAAGCCACCTTCTTAGATCTATATCTGACAAGCCTGGTGTTACTAGTCTCACAACTCCTATCCTGCTGTGTAACTGCCAAATACTGCCATAAAGATGCAACAAATATCCTGTTAATCCTGCCATTGTTGAAAGAATACTTTCATTGTATTACCAGAGGGCATCTTCCTGAGTGGTTTCTATGACAATTGTGTTTTGGCATACCTTTTAATAGAAACAATTCTTAATTGCATTCAGGTTGCATGAAGTGCGGATCCAGCCTTCCTTGACCAAAGATGGTGTTTTTTCTGCTTTGAAGATGGCTGAACTGGAATTTCCACAGTTTGAAACTCTTCATCTAGGATATGTTGATGAGTTTTTACTGCAGTGTATGACTTTTTATATACACAAATTATTTGATTTATATGAGGATTAAATAAGTTGATGTGTTTTCAATCATTTTCCAAGACTGATTAAAAAGAATATTGATGTACCCGTATTGAGGCTAGTGATCTCATACAGCCAAATATGTTTTCTTCACTTCCTGAAATTCTTACTGAAAATGAGGAAGTCTCACCTTTATTAAACTAAAGTAATAATCTCATCCATATTTTTTCCAAATTGGGCTAAACCAGGGAGTTAGAAAATCACACTATAAAGGCAAGTTTCTGAAATTTACTGTTGTGTTTACTACTATTTTTTTCTTAGGTAAAATGACAAATGGAGACTTGGTGAAGTATGGCTTGGCTGATGTGGTTGAAAATCCAGGAATTATTACAGATATTGGTATGAAAGCTGTAAATGAAGTTTTTTCTTGCATCAAGTATCTCGTCATTTACAACTGCCCACATCTACATAACCCAAATAATTGGATCACAGGTATTGCACACCCTTGAAATTTTAGAGATATTACAAGAGTAGCTGTGATACAAAACCAGAATTTTTCTGCTCATAGGGCTGCTTGTTCTATTTCTTAGTAAATGCAGTAGATGATGCTTGCTTTGAAACCATACTGTTGCTGGTCAGAGTCAGAATGGAGAAGATGCCTCCGTTCTGGAAAGGGTATAATGAAAAATAAGTGAGATAAGAATCCTTCAGGAAGTGCACCTCTTCTCTTCCGCAGATCATTCAAGGTGGACCCGACTGGTTGACCTCACCCTGGTACGATGCCATGCGATAAAGCTAGATTCTTTCAGTCAGTTCATTGAGTTATTGCCAAGTTTAGAATTTATTTCTCTGGACCAGATGTTCCGTGAACCTCCTAAGGTGAGTCTTCAAGGGAATGGTTTTGCCAGGGAAAAAGCCCATTTTTTCAGGGAATGAATTGTTGCCAGCTCATTGGAAATATGATGAGCTCCAGCTCTCCAGCTGTTATGCATTCCTTCAAAAGTTGCAATTAATTAAATAGTTTGGTAAATTAATTACTTCGGTTTGCAGTTGCTATTATCATGATATGCTAGGGAGTATGATGCTGCTTCTGCAGATGGGAGTATTGACATGGTATGATTTCATATGAATATGAGAACTATGTGTGCTCCGTGTTTCTATTGAGGTCTTTTCTGCAACTTCATTTTGTTTCTGCTTTTTATATGATTTTTTTTACCCTTAGGGATCTTGCTAAAGGGTTTTAATGATTTTGTAGTGGGTGAAATGGGGGTTTCCCTGTTGGAGTGCTTTCAGAGGTTAGGATTTTTATTTCTTCCTGTTGTCCCCTCTCCCACACTGTAATACAAATCTTCGTAACAGCTGTTGTAACGTAATGGAGATGGGCTAAGTAAAAAAACTGCTTTCTTTGATCATTAATTCTGTCTTGAGGCTACTGTGTTCTGGGAAGACTATATAATCTGCTATTTGTACTGATGTAATATGGTCTCATAGCGAATGAAATACTATTTAACAAAGTAAAATTATTTGATTTGTGGAGTTCCCTTTCATTCCGACTTCAGCAGGAGTGTAAGTTTAAGTGCCCAACTCAAGATGGATCTCTGCAATGCATAGTGTAAGGATGTATTAGGGACAGTTTCCCTGCTTTTAAAGTGTGTATTGTGCGGGGCGGGGCACCTCTGTGTGACTGCTTCTTCCATTGGTGCTAGGATATGTTGTTGAGATAATGAGTGTGTATTTCGAAATCTCAATAGTTACACTTTGTTTTCAGGGTTGTGCTCGTGTGGGCCTCAGTGCAGGCACAGGAATCGGTGTCTCCTCTGCCCTAGTCAGCAATCAGAACTCTAACAATGACAACGACAACAACAATAACCACCAGAATAACAATAATCCAAACATCCACCACAACAATCACCAACATCCAAATGACCAGAATGAGGAGAATGAGCTGCGGCAAGAGGGTCAAGCTGAAGAGCAGCAGATTGCAGCTGAGGGTAATCTCTGATTTTTTGAGAACTTTTGTAGGGAGTGATTTTGTTTGCATTGCCGTTTACCTAGGGTCCTAGAGAAGAGATGAATATCCATCGAAAGCCTGTTGCTCTTTCGGTTCCTTGTATGGCACTTTGATCTTTTCTGAGTGCTGTCTGCATATCTCTGGTACCTGCATGATAAAAGCCTTTGTGTTGTGTCTGTCTGTGCGTTGTGCTGTTACAGGCACATTACAGTTCAATGATACATGTCAGCACAGGTGATAGCAATGTTGACTTTCAGTGTGATACTCGCCTGCGGAACAGTGAAGTGTTTTCCAGGCTTCTCTGGTCAAAGTTGGGAGTATATCACAGCTTCAGTATATTTTAAAACTTCACCAGCAAAGGCAAAAGTTGTTGGAGGAAACAAATACGTAAATCCTAGTTAGGCTGCTCACTGCGGTAGGACAAGATATTTGATGAGGAGTGGAAAATTTGAAGCAGTAAAGCCCAACAGTTAAGCTGGAAACTAGGCTAAAGGAGTTGTAGAACAAATCTGTGGGAGACTTTGTGCAACTGAAGGATTCAAGGCAACTATTACTTATTTCTTGAGGATTCCCTGACTCTCTGTGGGTGCCAGTTGAGTTCCTCCTATGCCTATGGGCTCCATTCCTTCTGTTTCCTATTCTTGACCTCATCTTAATCTTTTCATCTTTTCAGCACTCAATGAGATGGAGGAGGTGGCACAGGAAGAAGGAATGGCTGCTGGGCAGGGCCAGAATGAGCTCCCGGCTCACAGCCAGGCTGTTGTTCCTATGGAGGTCGATGAAGAGCAAGCAGGTAACGCTGGTTTGGAAATATATTACCTTTCCATATCCCCTTCCCTCATTGTACGTCTGATTTCAGATGGTATTCTTCAGCTGGGTTGCCTGGTGTATTTGGAACAATAATGCTAGTGCAGCTTACTGCTGTGAAGAAATTTATTCTGTTTTAAAGTCTGCTTTACAGTCCCTAGTTTTCATTGCACATGGAGTAAAATATCTTGGTCTTAAAGTCTTATTTTTGTGCCCAGTATAATAAAAGGCTCAAAAGGCCTGAATGAGCTTTTCATGTTCCAATGTTGGCGTTAATGGCCTTGCTTCTTTCACTGCAGCATGTGGATTCTTTTTGCTCTTTTATTTTTTTCCAAGACAGAAGAACTTGTTCCAGTGTCAATGTAATTTGTGTTAGTGACACACATTAGTAACAGTAGGTAGTCTTGGTTTCTTTTATAGCCACTGATTGTTGGACAACGGAATTTTCTACTAAATATGCCAACAACATGAAGTAACATACATGTATGCTGGATCTGTTCACTTTTTCAAGATAATTTTGAAAATATTAAACTTCATATTCATTTGATGTGTTATTGACAAGCCATTGTGATCTTGGTTACTAATGCCTCTGGTTAGTAACCAAGAGAGGTAACCAACAAAGCATGCTTATACTGAAGCTTGGTAATTCATGCTTCTCCTTCCCACTTCTACAGTGGGATTCAGAAGGATAATTGCAGGTGTTGTGACCAACATTTCTCTCTGTGGTGAAGGTTTCAGGGACTGATTATAATACACAGTTGTGCAGTTACTCATACTATTGTGGAAGAACATTTAAGCTGTTCTGAGGCAGCAAAACATTACAGAAAAGACTGTTTTTCCTTACCATTGCCTTACTGATGCTCTTCCCCTTCCAAACTAGAATGCTTTAATGTTCAAATGCAGTGTTTTTTTTGTTTTAATGAGCAAGCCACAGAATGGGTGGCTATAGTGAACCAAATTGATCTGTTGTAATTTTTTTCAAGCAGTTTTAGAAGTTCTTGTGCCTTTTAATCCATGATTTGCTTATTTTTACATGAATTGTTGGCATTCTTTTACTGTTTTCAGGACCAAGTGGCATTCAGCCTGTTGTAAAAGCAGCACCTATTACTGTCCATGATTCAGACAGTGAGGATGACGAAGAAAACATGGGGACTTCAAGAACCTGCATCTCTAATAGCATTGCACAGAATTACTCAGATGCAGAAGAGAAAAGCAGAGATCCAGTGGAAACTAGAGAACCTTCAGGTGTGCAACAGATGGGTTCCTGGGCATGGTTAAGCAAAATTTATTCTTAAGCTTCCATCTTTCCATCGTGCTCAGTTTTATTTCTAGCTTTGGAACTGGCATGCTTGTTTGTTTGCCTCCTCCTCTTTTCTTCCTCTTAGAAATCTAGAATGGAGGTGTAAAGACACACCTCTTGGCTTCAGTCACATACTTGCTGTACGGAAACACAGAATTAGTGGTGCTGCGCTGCTTTGCGTGCAGAAACCTGCAGGCCCTCTTGGATTTCCAATTGCATGAAATTTATCACATCTGTGAAGCCAAATTTGCAGCTATGGTCTCTATATGATCCATGTGTCAAAGCCTTGCTGCCAAAACAAAATGTCAGTGTTGGAACAAATGCATGAGAGTAGTAGCCATTTTTTGGCTCCTGGGGGCCCTGTGGGAGTGTCCTGAAGGGGACACTTTGAAGATCAACTTTGCTTTGATGGGAGCTTGGAAGGTTAGTTGGAATTCTCGGGGTGATGTTCTGTACTATCTTCTTCACTTGTGAACAATACTTCCTATTATAGCATGTGTATATGTAGTAGTAGTATGTATATAATTATGACTCGGAGTCAGACGTCTAGAACTTCATGGTGGTATGGCAAAAAACCAGAAAGACATAAAAAAGAACATTCCTTGTCTTTTGAGTGTATAGCTGTAAGCTGCACATCAATGGCACCAAGTCCTGGTCCCATGCTGTATGACATATGGCCAGAGATGGCATGCTGTTTCCTGTAGTTTGTATTCTAAGTGAAATAGCTTCATATGTACACAAGAAAGGAGGAAGTTGAATGGTATTATATATATAATTGGCAGATGAAGTACTTGCGGTATCAATGAGCACTTTGCATATTGTGATGGACTGAGCAATGTAGTGATCTAGTACTGGTTTAACTTCTGCAAAGACTAGGACATACCAAAGCTGTAATGGATCAAGTGTCTTCCTGTTGTAACTAGCATTTACCCTGCACATCACCCCCCCCCATCGTTTTAGTACACTTCAACAGGACTGATAATTTCAACTTGGAAATCTGTAGAGTGCTTAGAGCACAGATGTCATTCCTGGTTTGAAATAATCTGCATTTGGAGACAATTTGCATAAACTTTTGTAGTGCCAATAATGATTTTTTGGGTTTGGTCAGTCTACTGTAATTAGTTGAGGGGATTAAGGCAGTAGACATTAAGTTCCAGTTGTGCTTTGTACACTATTTGACATGTTTTTTTATTCATCTGTAAACTGGGACTACTGTTAATTTTGACACCATTTTCCATACCCAGGAGGGGGAGCTAAGGATTGCTTTTGAAAGCATAAACTTTAGTCCTATCTGTCTTACTATTTTAATTCTTCAGATTTATTCTTCATGTTTAAGAAAACACAAGTCTATTATCAGTGGGCTTTTATACTTTCATACTTCATTCTCATACTTTGGCCTTCTTAAGCAGTTAGCTGCGTTGTGAAAGTCTTAGCCTCTCTGGCAAATATGTGTCTTATTTACTGGCAAACACTCTGGCACATCACCACAAAAATAGCTGCAAGACATTACAGAGATTGAGCAAGTGCTAGAAATATTACTAATTCCCGTAAAATATGGATAGCAGCACGGTCCTGGCAAGATTTGCCATTGGCCTCTAGGTTGCCTTCTGTTTGAAGTAGCCTCAAACAGGGTAGCGCTCGGTGTTTATTTGAGCTGTGCATTAGGTTGTCTCATTGTTCTCACTCAACTCTTACAGTGAGCGGCAAAGGCAAGACACCGCTGCGGAAGAGGTGTAGCTCCAGCCAAGTGGGGCAGGCAAAGCATTTCCACATCGAGGAAAGCAGCTGTGAGAAAGGTTGTCAAGTAACAAGTGAGCAGATTAAAGCAGACATGAAAGCCGCAAGTGACATGCCTGAAAGGAACAAGAGCAAAGATTCTTACCCAGGTTGCAGTAATGCTACAGGATCAACAGGAACATCCAGCTCCTGCAGTGCTGTTTCTCCTGGCCCTGACTGTGCACAGACAGCTAATAGCCACTCTGCTGGCACCAGTCCAGCATTTGGAGATGAATCTAGGCAGTGTGTCTGCTCGCCTTGTAAAAGTGAAGGTTCCAGCGAGAGAGAGACTGAGGAGAGCTCTGTTTGTTCCAGGTGTTCCTGCTACAAGCCACAGGATGCCCAGCAGAGGACTCGTGGGTGTTGCGATGGGGAATGCCCATCCACGAGTGGAGCCTGCAGGAATGGACCAAACAGCGCTGGGTCAGATTTTGCACTTAGGACTCTGCCGAACTGTGGGCCTCCGGGAGAGACAAGTGATGAGAGGACTAGTGGGAGTGCCCGTGGGCATGCCAGTGAGGAGGAGAGCATGGGCTCACAGCAAGAGAGCTGTGAGATGGCATATAAAGAAGAGTATCCCCGCCGACCGCTGACAAGAGCTAGAAGCAAGCTGTCCCATGTCCCTCTGGTATCGGAGTCAGGTATGACCTATATGCATATATTAATTTGAGTAAACTACTGTGTTGGCATGAGACAGCATTGAACAACCGCAACACCCACAGATAATACTGAAGTTAAATGTGAAGTTTATTGGTTAATAATTTTAAACTAAGTGGTTTATCAAAGGTCAGGATATTGATGGAACAGAAATGGCTGACATCACTGCCATAGCTAGGTAAAATAACAGATCTCTCTGAAAGGGTGCAGTGACTTTTCTCCATGCAAGTATTTCTCTGTGTGTTATCCATACATACTAAACAGTGTTTGATTTACTCATTTGAAAACCAAATGCAACTTCTTTTGACAGCTTCTCTCTTCCTGTGAAGGCTGTTATTCATTGAAACATAAGACTGTCTCCCCCATTAAAATTCTCCCTTTAAAAGGAAGAAGACAGCAGGTACGCTCAGATCTTAGCAAGAAGGCAAAAGTTAATAACTGATACTTTATCAACCCGTAACAAAAGCCATAATTATATTTGAGCCAGGCTTGTGCACCTGCATATTGGATTCTACTTCCAAGTGTATAAGGTGTGGTGATCAAACTTTTTGAAAATTGTTTTTGTATTAAATAGGTTCATGTTCCACATTGTTTTCACAAACAAGGCACAAAAATAAAATCCTGAAGGGCTGGAATGAAGCCATAAATGCTGGGAGAATAGATGTGAAGGGAAATTTGCTGTTTCTTCCAAATATACTTGCTTTCCAAAATTATCATCTTAGTTTGGCATAGCACACCTCCTAGATCCAGGATTCTTCAATGAGAATATCTGGCAAGTAAAATGAAACTGAAAAATGAAACGCGCTCATTACAGAACTGTATGCATTGGAGGTAGAAAAGATTGATAGCGAATGTTTGTCTCTATTAACATGGCATGATTCAAATACAGTATATCCTAGAACCTTTCCAGTTTATCCTAATGTTCCCAAGTGTTAAGGAAACCTAAATCACCTAGGATATTGTTCTGCAGCTAGATGTATCTCAGATTGAAGAAATGATCTTGCTATTAAATTTTAAATGTCTGTTTTCTGCCTTGCTCCGTTATGACTAGTAATTAGTCTACAAAAATCAAAACAAAATACTTCCTCTCTATCCTCATCCATTACCAAAACATGAAGTGAAGTCAGTCAGATCCAAGTATTAAATTAGAGTATCTTTCTGAAACCATCTTTGTTTTCATGTTTCAGGTGTTAGTCAGGAAAAAGATCTATTCTGCTTGTGGAGAAAAATGTCTCAGTATTTTCTGTACTGAGCCTACACAAGTCAGAACTGTTGTCCTAGCTCCATACTGTTAAGTGCATAAAGACATACATATATTTCCCTAATTGAAGCAGCAGGAATTTGTTGATGCTTGAGGCAGAATATGCGACTTGATGTGTCATTTTTATCCTTTATATCTGCTTAATACATAGGACAGTGAGACTACTTCTGCCTGGCTGTTATGCTGCTTTTCTTCCCTAGAATCGGATATACAAATCATTAGAGTATAAACTGAAAATGCTTTGTTACAGAGTTGGAAATGTTTTTCTATAAATAGTCTAAAAGAGTGCCTTGAATATGACTGCTTTCTATTATTCTAGCATAAATGACATTGTGGTTTTTGGCTTCTGTAACAAACCTGTGTTTGATACTAGAAATGCTTTATTTTTTGTCTTAAATAATTTACTCATATTAAACAGTGGAACAAGTCAAATACTAAAGACAGTGCAATTCTAAAAGAATTATCACCACAGACAATCTATCTAAATAACCTATCAAATGTGTCATTTTGATTTTTACTTTAGGAAAAATGTAGGCCACACGTTTTCTTGTAATAAATGGGGGGGGCGGGGTTAAACTAGTTTTAGTTTGCATTTGAAGTGAAGCAAGCTTTTCACATTTTAAAATGCATGTTATGTTAAACCTTCTCTACAGATTTCTTGGCCTTGGGCTGCAATACAAAGTTGGAAAGTTTTTCCTGTAATATAGCTAGGAAGTGTTTCACTGTCGGTAGATATTCTAGGAACTATCAAAAAAATTCCCTGGGGATGATGATTCATGAGTGCCCAAGTTGAGTACCTAACATTGTATCTTTCAACCTGTGGACCCCTAAAGCAGTAGTCTGAATTCTGGAGCTCATAGGCCCACTGAATGTCACGTTAGTTAATAGTTTAACAGGTATTGGTGGAATTTGATGATGTTAAGTAGGAAAAGAGATACTTTTGTAATGTTAATGGTAGCATAGCGTGGAGTAGTTCGCATGTAGTCTCTAATATTTTGCCCTTCTATCTTGATTGTGAATCTCTGTGAACATGCCAGATGTTTTAAGAAAAATGTCAAGGGAAGCTTAATTTTGAGAATAATTTCTTGTTTTGATCTGTTAATCACAAAAATTAATTCTAGGGCTTTTTTTTTCTCTTACTGTAGGAAGGTAAGGGTGGTCATCTATCATTGTTTCTTCTTGAAGCCTTATCTTTTAAGTCAAGCAGGAATTTCATGTCACTGGTGCATGAAATGGAGTAAGCAACAGCTTGGGAAGATCAAAGTATTTTATACCTGGGCATCCTTTGCAGTATTAGGAAAGACTTTGTGACAGTTACAAAGAGCAGACTTTCAAATAGTTTGAGATTATTTCCACTAATGTTTAAAACATTAAAGCTATTTTGGTTCTTTTATTTGTCAAGACTGTTCTGTTTGCTGCAGGGAACTGAACATAACCTAACAATTCATCTTCTGTTCTTTTCTTGGCTCTGCATCTTTCTGTGATGTTGACCTTGTAGGTTTAGCATTACTGTGTTTCCATCTATGAACAGCACACCTTTCTGCCCCTAGTTATTTAGTATGAATTACTCTGAGCAACAAACCCCAAAGTGGTTTTGTGTGAGGAAAAGATATATAGTTGTTTTTAAGCCAGACAGGTATTTTGATCTGCTTGTGTAAGACATGTATGCTCTTATTGGAAGTTTTTTGCTAGGGAATGCCTCTATTGTTACCATGAAATGTAAACAGAGGAAAGATTTTTATGGTTTTCTGTTTCCAGAGGTAGCCAAGCCAAAGCCACGGCAAACCACAAAGCGGAAAAGGACAGCTGACAAGTCCACAAGTACAAGCGACCCAGTTATTGAAGATGATCATGTTCAAGTAAGGTCTCCTTCTTCACTTAGTACAGGTTTATCATCTGGGGATGCTCATGAATAATGATGTAATTATACAAGCTTGTCTTATGTGTAGAGTCAGATGAGTTATACTGATGTTGCCACTCTCTTTAGTCTTAATCATGTACAGGAAATTTCTCTCTTAGGTACACTAATACTCTGGCTGGTCTGAGAGGAGCAAATCATAAGCTATAGCTGCTAAACTTGAAGTTTGTCATATGCTCATGGTTGTAGTGCTGCATAAAGTCCTGCCTTCCCAGAGTGTCCTTCTTGATTTGTGTCATGGGTTCAGCCACACAGGAGTAAGAACTTCTAATGCTTGGAAAAGTGTACTTTTAGAAGACTCTAGCATCTGGATTCATGAAAATATTTACTTTATAGACAGTGATGGGATATGGGATTCAAGGTTTCCATGTTTTCAAGCTTTGCCAGGTGCAGGGGTGAGGAGGAACAAGGCCCAGGCAGGGGACCTGGGCTGGCCAACAGGATTAGTTTCTACCATGAGCGTCACATTCACTATAAATTAGAAAGTTTGCTGTGTAGTTTCTCTCCCCCTTGATGGTGGTGGTCCAGAGAACTTGCCCCGGTGCCAGACCCCTCCTGAAGCCACAGCACTCACAGTTTCCCACATTTGCTGTCCCCTGCTGGGAGTGAACAGCTTTCTGCTGGTAGAATGGGCTGAGTATAATCCTTGTAGGTTTTATATTGGTATCAGGATCAACACTGATTCTTTAGTATTATTGTTAATTATTTAGTCTTATCCTATTAAATCTATTTGTATTTCAACCTTTGTGTTTCCTTGATTGGTTTTTGAAATGAGAGCATAGGTCTCCTGCTGTTAAAAGAAACATGGGATGTGTAATTAAGTCTGGACATAGCAACTCAGCTGTTACTTTGCAGGCTGGAGGTTCTGGTAGTATATTAGTAACATAAGTTAATTCTGCAGTGAAGACAAGTCTCAGGAGGAGAAATTGCGAGGTCTGACTCACTGTTTGAGGCTGTTTAGCCGAGGCTGATACTATAGTTGAGCATGAGATGGCTTCAGAGGGTGACTGGACATCTAACTTCAGCTTCTCTTCCGAGTTCTGCTGTAGAGGAATCTCCTGTGTTTATTTTTCCTTCTCTGTCCAGTGAAGAACTTGGCTTCACTGATTTAAGATTTTTGTGAATGTTAATTCGTATATTTTTATGTTTTCTAGGATGTATTTTGGCTTTTGTAATTAGCATAAAGGATATTTTTGGATATATTGTTTTTCTTCCTTAAATATGCCATTTTGAAAAAACAGTATTGTGAGGTTTAATTTTTTTTGAACTATCTGTGGTTACAAGGAACAGCTTGAATTGCTGGAACTGAAAGAACCCATTGCAGAATGCTGCTTTTTTCTCTTTACTTGTGTTTACTTTGGTTTTATAGAACTCTGTTTAGTTGTCTTTCTATAACAATGGTCAGCTTCATCCTTGGGGTGCTAAATTTTGCAACAATTTATAGTGGTAGAACTTAGAAAAATTTAGATAAAGCCCCTGAAATACTCTTTCTTAATACATTCTCCCTGTTCTCATGCTATTGGAAATGATTCTGCTTGAGCTGGGTGCATGCTTTACTTTTCTAACACTAATGCTGGACACAGAGGTTTAAATAAGTTACGTATATAATTTTCAACCATCCATGTGAGGTTTTTCTCTGAGATAAATTACATTGGTATGGGAAGTTCAAACCATGATTCTCTGCAATACCTTCTTCTTGTGTTTAAACGAGTGTTCAGAATTGCCTCTTGTGTCATTGTGGTTGAAAAATAGAATTGAATAGTAGAGGATTTGAAATTCCTGACAGGTTTTCTCATAGAAATTGTGCTTTCTGATATGACTCCTCTTTTAACCTTGTGAAGTTCTTCTGTGATTTGCAATGTTGCTGATTGGCAGGAAGTCTTTTTTTTTCTCATTGCCATCAGTAGGTTCATCATCTCAAATGCCTGGTGCGAACAGAAGCTCTATTATATTGATTAGTATCCAATTAACATCTTTTGCCTCTGGCAGTATCTTTCTAAACTTTAATTTTTTGCCCTTTTTTTTTTTTTTTTTTAACTTGCACTGTCATTACTTCTGTTTTTTTAAATTTTCACCAGGTACTGACTTTGAAATCCAAAAACCTTGTTGGAATCACTTTGACCAATTGTGGAATAACAGATTTGGTACTGAAAGACTGCCCCAAAATGATGTTCATACATGGTATGTAGTTCATGTAATTCATACCTCCTCCACCTGGCAGTATTAGAAATTTCTGAAAGAAATTATTTTGTATTCATTGGCTGCTTTGCTACAAGTCAGACTGATGCCTAGAACACCAAATATTACTGCTTCTCAATTTGAATGCCTATTTCTTTGAGTTGTTACAGGTTTAATAAAGATTAATATCTGAAAATCAACAGATGAAATAATGTGACAATTAGGAAGATGAGATGTTTACTTAAGAGGGATAATAAAATAATTGGAAGTTGATGAAATGAGTCTCTGAGTACCTTGTTTTTTCTTACTTCTTCCTGCTTCTATAGATTATTTATCTGACATCATGATACTGTCCTTCTTGACATGATATAAATGTGTTTTAAAGTATGGCACTTAAGCTGCATTGGAGTCACATGCCAGGGTGTGTGAGTAGTCCTGCATTGAAGCATTGGGTCATCTATAGTTTTCTGCAATATCTACACTAAATAACACATTTTCTTCTAAAATGAGATAACTCTACATAGCAAAGAATGAAGAAATTATTCCTTTATTTATTACAGAATAGTTCTCAGAACATAAATTAATTTTTAACTAAAATTTGATTACATGGTCAGGGATTGTTAGAAAGGAAATAGCTTTACTTTACGTTGTGTGGCTTCAAATTACTCTATATTTGAGCTGATTTTGAAGTCAGTGGTTTTCAATTGTGGCAGTCCACAGACCATTTCAGAGGCCTCTGTGAAAGGAGACAAAGGGGAAAAAGGGTTATTGTTGGATTAAATTTGACATGGCCCTTCAAAAGGACTCTTCTTACAAGTTCACAAATTAAAAGCTTAACCATAATGTGGAAAAAAATCACAACTAGTCTGTTTCTTCAACATGCTTAAGTTGCCAGCTCTACAACCTACTTCAGTAATTGTGTATGATTGAGGTTACTTGTTTGCCTTCTTTTGAAACAGTCAGCTTTGAAAATCCCCGTCAAGAAGCTCCTCAGGTCTTTTCAGTATTATTTCTTTTCTTTTAATAATTTTGTTTGCTCGTTTGTAGCTACAAGGTGCCGTGTATTGAAACACTTAAAAGTAGAAAATGCACCAGTTGTCAATCGGTTCGACTATGCCCAGTGCAAGAAGTTAAATATGGATCAGATTTTGGATCAGATTCTCAGGATGCCTCCGGAAAGAAACCGGATTATATATCTTCGTCCAATGCAGCAGGTACACAACCAGCTTTCATTGATCTCAAGTTCTGCCTGTATTCTTTCACCACTCTTGGCTTCATGTGTTTTTTAATTAATGCAAGAAATGTAAATGTTACAGTAAGACAAAAACCTGAGAAAACCTGCTTATTAAAATTTTATCCCATCAAAGCTTTTATTGCAGAATCTGGAACTTGGATGATACTGAATTTTAAGACTTAATGTTACCATCTCCAATATTCATTGCATTGTAAAAAATCATGAAAAAATTCATTCCAAACTGAGTAACTAAAAGTAACTGTAAGAATCTAGATGCTACTAAGTCAGCTTCGTCACTTTTGTGTAAGCACAAGCATGACATAGGCGTAGGAATCTGAAATCTTTAAGCCATCTCCTATTAGGTTTAGTAACAGCAGTCAGTGTTTTGAATAATGCTTTGCTGAAAGCTGCATCCTCCTCTGGTGCTAAACAGTGTTGCAAGATAGTTGTGGTACTGGCAGCCACTCTTTCCTCCCCCAGATTGCATGCAGGAGATGCAAGCACTGACAGAGTCACTTGTTGAGGTCGTTTGACAAGTAAATACTAGAGCTTAATTTAAAATCCAGAATGTTTTTTGACTTTATCACTCTAACCAGAGCATTCTGTGTTGTACCATGATGCTGCTTCTCTCATGCAAAGTAATGTTTTTTGCGCTTGGTTTGCCTGACCTACAAGGGAGCAACATTTTGATATAAAAGCCAGCTTTTCTTTGATCTTTTGCTTTAGCTCTTAGATGACAGTAGTAAGACTATTAGGAATAAATAAAATGCACAAAACTCCTCTCCCCCCAAGCTAGAGACAAATTCTGAGAAAGCAAATGGAGTTTAGACCATTGTGTAATTTTATGAAAGTTTACTTACATGCTGGAGTTCTGAAACAGCCGAATGAACACAGATTAGATTCTACTACTTAAGAAGATTAATTGATAAAGTTGCACTAGGAAGATTTTACTCAACTTAATTGTGTATTTGGTTATGTATGCTGTTAAAATTTCTTTTCACTGGACTTGTTCCCTCAGAATTTGGGGGATTTGGTAGATTTTTCTCTTGACTCTAAAATCACATCTCTCTTTTTCTCTTGTTTACAAGTCTTTGTTTGCTGTCTTTCACAGGTTGACACGTTAACTCTCGAGCAGAAGATATTTAGTGGCCCTTATCCATACCACATTTGCATAATTCATGAATTCAGTAACCCACCTAATGTCCGCAATAAGGTGCGCGTTCGGAGCTGGATGGATACAATAGCAAATATCAACCAGTGAGTACTTACCCGTCAATAGTGTTACAGAGGTTTTCAGTCCTTACTCAGCAGCTACAGCTTCAGTCAAGCTGTAGACTTGCTGCAGTCTGTAAGTCAAATTAAATTAAAAAAAAAATAAATTGATTGAGTAGTGAAGGTTGAATTCTGGATGGCCCAATACAGAATTTCAATGTTAAGATGTACCTAATACAAAACATAGATTAAATAAACCCTACCATATGAAAAATGCTGTAGCATTCTCCAGTTCTATTCCATCCAGGAGTAATGCAATTGAAGACCAGAGTAGTTGGAACGGCTGAGGAATACCTTAAAATCTGAAAACAAGTTTATTCTATTAAAAAAGAGCCTGATTTACTCCACAAAATAATGTTAGTTTCTGTGGACAATGATGTGCAATCAATATTAGTTCCTTGCTGAGGAGCAAAAACTCCCAGTAGCAAGGAATTGCATATGTTGTCTCTCATGCAGCTATTTTAAAGCAGTGCTGCTGTTGCCCTAGTTGGTCACTAAAGTGGCAAAGAAAACAAATTTTATTTTGAAGTTTTATTCAGTTGCTGCTATGTTGGATTGTTTCTTGCAGATAGAAAGCTGTGCTTAAATGGTAGCTTAATTGGTATCTCATCTAAATGGTACATATTTTCTGTGGTTATTCTCAAAAGCAAAGGGATTGCCTGCTGAGTGTTTGTGAGGGTCTTAGAGGACTGTTCCTATGGATTCAGGCTCATTAAAGGAAAGGTTGTGTAAAAGGATTTCCCGTTTGTTTTTTTCTCCCTCCTGCTTTCCCATGTCCTATCACTTCTGGCTGTAATCTCTTCCCCCTTCTCCCTAGAGAACTTATTAAATACGAGTTCTTCCCTGAAGCTACACGAACTGATGAAGACCTGAAGAAATACACTAAGTACCCGTGGGGACGAGATATTTACACTCTAGAAGGTGAGAGCTGAAAGCTGATGATCAGTCCCTTGTTATGATGAGTAACATTCCATCAAGTTGTAAGAGATATGAATAACTTCTGTGAGGGAAGTGGAGAATCTTCAGCATGGAGTGGGGGAATTGAAGTGAGGAGGTGCTTTTCCTGCATTAGAGTTACCAGTGTATGTGATAGCAGTGATGTTTACTCGATGAAGAGTGCTGATGTTGCAGGAGTGACATTATCCTCTTTGTGTTTCCACTCTGTCTGTCTTCTAGGCATTGTGGATGGTGCTCCTTACTCCATGATTACTGACTTCCCATGGTTGAGATCACTGAGAACAGCAGAGCCAAACAGCTATGCTAGATATGACTTTGAGGATGATGAGAGAAGTGAGTACTCTTTTTTGATGTGTTCAAAGAACTTTAACTCATTGCTTAGTCCCAAGCTGTCAATGCATTCCTTTATTTTTCAGTTTTATAATTATGTTGGTTTTGGTATATGAGAAATAACTACTTTTAGGGAGATGATTGAGGAGAGGTTCGGCTGAGGAGAGGGCCATAATACTACAACAGCGTATTGACCAGCTGGAGACCCTTAATACTGCCAAAATCAGAGAGCCAATCTGGTGCTTAGCCTAAAAATGTGATGGGTTTGTCATATCCAGAAGAATGAGTGCATTTAAAACACACACAAAACTTATGTAGTGATGTGTAGTCCCAGCAATTTGTGTGTCATTGCTGCTGACATCTCAGCTGGACTGCTGCCTCTGGCTTTGCTTTATAAAAGGTTGTGAAGGTGCTGAAGAGAGTCCAGCAAAGAGAGGTGGGAGAAAATGGAGAAAGTTTTCTCCCAGAAACTTGGGAGTAAAGAGGAAAGAACTGAATTTGAAAACTCTGAAACAGAGACAATGTGGGTTAGAGTTTAGGATAGATATGACTCTGTTTAAGAGCTTGTCTTATAAAATGTTATAGGGGGTGGTTCCTTGGACTTAGTCAAGAAACCTTGCTTGGTAGCAGGGAAAAATACATTCTTCTACTACTTAATTAGGAAAATCTTAATCTCCTTCATTAGAGTTATTTTTAATTGGCAATGTTTTGGATATTCTTATTTACCTCCAGTTCAAGGGGTTGAAACTGAAGAGGATTAGGAGAAATCTTTTGGCTATACCTTTCTCAGATTTTTATGTTATTTTTGTTTGAAATTGATTCATAGACTTAATGCCTGTAGTTCAGAATGTGGTCTGAATTATTAAAAATCTATATGTATTTGATTTAAAAGAGTAGATTAAAAATTATGTTAAAGCCATTAGAAAAAAAAATAAAGACTGCTGCTTTATCCTTAATTGCTCTTGTTTATAAAACGTTTAAATGATGACTGAAATGGATAACCTGAAAGCACATCAGGTAAGTCTCAGGAGGAAGGCTTTGTTACGTGTTGGGATTCCCTTTGCTCACAGACATATGGACTTTGTGTACATTAAATGAGTATTTGAGCTATCAAAAGGGGGAAATACGGGGAAGGCAGAGTACCTTTTCTGCTTGAATAATACTGCTTAAGCATTGTTGCTCGATGGAGAATTTTTGTTTGCTTGGTTTTCCAAGACTATCTCATTTAATGCAAAACAGATTTGCTTGTGAATTTCTTTCTAGGAAAGATTCTAGTCTTTATTCTTATGTGCCTTTCACAGCTACTATTTATGCACCCCGAAGGAAGGGACAATTGTCTGCAGACATCTGTATGGAAACAATAGGAGAAGAGATCTCGGAGCTGCGCCAGATGAAAAAAGGTGTATTTCAGCGTGTGGTAGCTATCTTCATCCATTACTGCGACGTCAATGGTGAACCAGTAGAGGATGATTACATTTGAGTGGACAGACCTCCCTGACCCATCATCTCTTCCTAAATTCTTATTGGCACTGCCGGCCAAGAAAGCAGGTGGATTCTTTCCGAATGCAAAGCATTTTGTTGAAACATGTATTTTGCAGTTGCTCTCACACAGTTTGCAAAAGAGGATGTAGTAAATGTATAATGAAAAGTAAAAATTGTATACTAAGATTTGTACATAGAGGAAAGAAAAGAAAAACTTCCTGAGGCTTTATTTCATATGTTTATACAATTTAATTTAAATTCCATTTTAATGAAGGCCAATAATTAGGAACAGGGAAGAATATTCCAATTTTTCAGCCCATACCATTCATAGCAGTATTGTTTTTTTTTCTTATAAACAAAATCCCATTTGCGGTGTTCAAAAGAGTCATCAGAGTCTCTTTTAATCTGTGCCTTTTTCTTGAGCATTTAAGAGTCCGGTCTTAGTAAACCTGTTGAGCACAATCTTTGTGTCTTGCGTGTATTTTTCATAGAATTATTCTACAGCTACTGCAAAGAAGGCCAAAAGCAAAAAAAAAATGTAGCAAAGTTGGTGATCTGTGTTTTTTTTAGAGTTCATTAAAAACATTTCTTTGGGAAAGAAAAAACCCCGCATTTAGCACCTTGGAAACAGAAGATATGTTCTAGAGTATTTTGTACCAGTAGATTTCATTTTAATAGTGTCTTTGACTGCAATATGAAAAACAATTTCTTCATTGTTGGTTTTGCTCTCTTTAACATAAATCTGCACGTACTATATGGGTGAAAGCTGAATTTTCTCTTAAGACAGGCAAGAAAAGGGATATGTAATTGCTTAGTTAAGGCAGTGTCCAGGACCCCTCTGACTGGTACAGTGAGCTTTCAGGCTGATTCATACTCAATGGAATGCAGATTTTCCATATGGTCAGTAAATGCTGCTGCTCTTTGCCCCTGAACACTTGCTTATTTCATATGGAAAATGCCACTGGGCTTGCAGTGGGCTTGGATGTTTTGTGTGAGGTATGTCCAGGGTGTGCTGCCAGTCAACGCACAGGTACTTGTGCATTTGCACAAGTTCGTAGTAAACTAGCTGGCTTGTGTGCTGCTAGCACCGTGCCCTGTGGGGGTGGGAGAGCCCTTAAAGGCTCGTTTGCTGTGCTGTGAAACCATGCCTGCGCCTGTGCAGGGCTGTGGCTGCACGGACACGCCTTTGGATGTGCCCTATCGCCAGCTACGGCCTGATCTAGCGTTCCGTGCTTTTTCAAAGCTAAAGAGTTACCAGCCTAACAAATAACAGTTGTGAACTTACAGTTGTAAAAGCCCTAGAGCAAATGAATTTATACCATTACACAACTATACACATCGTTAATGGTTTTAATTGTTTGAGCTTTGGTATAAATGTGACTAATGGGGGTTTCTGTGACGTTAGCTCTGTAGAACTGAAGAGGCCAAACTGTCCAATACAGCCGAGCCAATGTTGGTTTTCTCTGTATCTGTCCCTCTGTGGAGATTCTTGAGGTAACGTGGAACTAGAAATGTACTAGATCAGAAGAAGAGGATGGTACCTGATGGAAGCGGCAGGAGACTTGGTACAGTAGCGTTTTCTCACATGTGCTCTCTCTAACTGGAGGGGGAGTGCTAAATACCAGACAATGGTGTGAATGCTCTAAGTCTGCTTTAATGCAGGATCAAAGTTAATGGTTTAGGTGTGGAACAAATATATTTAACTATAGATAATATATTCGCTGATATTCAGACAAAACATAATTGTGACCCTTTCTAGAAGTCTCTTCAGTAATCGAAGTCATTAATTCAGTTATGTTTACTGTTTGAATGCAGCATGTACAGGAAAACATTACTGCCTTTCTGGAGTATTGCCCCAGATCTTTATCTGGTATATCTAACTTTAGCCTTTTGAGGAAGTATTTATGCAAATAATGTACTTATTTATATCCAATATTTCTTTGTGTAAGCAGTTGAACCTTGCAGTCATTTCAGCCTTCTAAATGTTACACCCATTTCACGCATTGCGACCAAATTCATTGTGTCCATCTCATGAGAGCTTTGGGTGAATCAGATTGTGTCTGGGCTCTGGCCAGAGAACCTGCTGTCTTCTCTAAGGTCAGTATCTGAAACTGGGCAGAGGAACACAGCAGATGAACAGAATTATTTTGCTGTTCAGCCTTCACTAGTTAAGTAATTATTGCTAGTACGTGAATGGGTATAGTTTGTGTCAGCAGGAGCTGCTGTACAAACAGTAATTTGCTTGGCAGTCTGGCTTCAATGAAGACAGGCTGAGAGAGCCAGGGCTGTTCAGCCTGGAGAAGAGAACGCTCCAGGAGATCTTACAGCAGCCTTCCAGTGTCTGGAGGCAGCCTACAGGAGAGCTGGAGTGGGACTCTTTGTCAGGAAGTGTAGTGACAGGACAAGGGGTAATGGTTTTAAACAGGAAGAGGGGAGATTTAGATTAGATACTTGAAAGAAAGGTGGTGAGACACTGGAACAGGTTACCTAGAGAAGTTGTGGATACCGCATCCCTGGAGGTGTTCAAGGCCAGGCTGGATGGGGCTTTGAACAACAGGGAGGTGTCCCTGCCCAGGGCAGGGGGGCTGGGACTTCCCACTCCAACCAGCAGGGCTCTGCTGGTGATGGCACTTGCACACTCAGCACTGCATCAGCCCCAGTTGAAAAGCTGTCCCGGTTCTAAGGGCTGAAAACGTCTTGATTCGTTTTCTGCTGTGAAGAACAAAAAGTTGCAGTTGCCATTTGGGATTCTGATTCTCTTGTGTGGATCCTTGAGTCACTGCACGAAACGATGTGTGTTTACAGTAAAGACTGCTCTGACATCAGCCCAGATTTGCTGTCGGAGTGTGCAGTAGTCATGAATGTTGTCTCTTTGCGAGTTGATTTGATTTCGTCGGCTGAAGAGGATTAATGAGATCAAGCAACTATATGCCAAGAGCAAGGGAACTGAAACCTGATAACACGCATGGACTGGGTTCAGATACCCCTCGCTCACGTGGCTGAGCCGCCTATCAGACTTCTACATTTCACCAGATCTTTTCCCGTGAGGGTTACTTCTTTGCAGGACTTGGAGCCAAGCCACGCTTCCCTGTTGGAGCTCTCTCATGTCAATGCTTAAGATCGGTCGTGCATCTACTCCAACCCAAACGCTCCGGTGGGTTTGAGCCTGCTCTCTGCAGGTCGGCGTGCCTGGGCTCCCTTCGGCCGCCACTGGGCGCCGGTGTCCATGGGACCGTGCCCAGGGCTCCGTGGGCACTGAGNCTCTTCCTCCGCCGCCTCCTCCCGCAGGGAGGCGCGTCCCCCGCGGGAGGGAGGAGATGGAAGGGAGAAGGAGCCTCTGCCTTCCCAGCAGCGCGTTACTCCAGCGGGCAAGGTTGGCGCTACGCCCTGTGAAAGCTGGCGTTGTAGCAGCTTGTCTTTGCATACCTGAGCCCCGGCTTAAGTGCAGGTTCTTGGGAGGCGGGTCCATGTGCAGAGGCTGTTTCAGGAGCACTTTATAAAGCAGTATTTCTGGCAAACTTGCAGGTTTGTATTTATGAAATTCTGGCATAAGTTTTTTGACCATTTTAGGGGAAACTGAGGCTTAGAATGAAGTCATTTACAGTCAATAATTGTTCTTCTGTTTTACTTTAAATGGAACTTGACTTTTTTCTCTTTCAGAAACAATTTTCACTTCCTGGTGTGAGAAGCAAGTCCTTTTCATGACATGAGTTCATAACCTCTTGAGCTAAAATCAGTAAAGAACAGCTGATATAAATAAATGCCCTTCTATCAGAGTGTCCTGGTTTGAGGCAAAACAAACCAATTTTCTGTTCAGTAGTTTTACTTTTTTAGCTGGGCCTCTTCTAACTAACTAAAGTCTGAAACTAACAGCACATTGTTCAGAGAGTGTTTCGTCTCACAGTGATAAGACCTGATTATACCAAGGGATGGTATGCAGAGAGGCCCTTGCTTATACTTACTGCTAGAACAACCAAGGTCAGGCAATTTTAAACTGGCCAATTAGGGTATTCCATCCCATCTGCATCATGCTCAGTAGAAGGAGCTGAGGGATCAAGGGGTTAGTTTTTTTTTTCCTTCCTTCAATGGCCGACGTCTGGGGAGGATCCTGTCTGTTCATCTGCCTTTGATCCAGCTCCTGCCGGTCACCGAGTCCAGCCTGGGACATTCACTGGTGCTGCTGGTGACGTGATCATCGTCCTGGGAGCCTGATACGGTTTTGTATAGACTGTATACTTTATTTTCTTTATCCTTTCTTTTATATTCTTTTTAATGTTTATTTTTTATTGTTTATTATATTATTGTTATTGATATTTCATTAAAGTAGTTTAGTTTCTATCTAAACTCCTGAATCTCTTAATCCTTTCCTCTCCTCTCTTTTCCTTAGTGGGGGGGGGGAGGAGGGGTCATCATCTGTCCAATTGGTCAAAACCACGACACAGAGCTGTAGGTAAACTAAGTAAAAATCAATCACTTCCTCTCCTTTTTTTGGTGCTTACACAACTTGATTCCAGGAGGTTACAAAAGGTACCATGGAGTATATTTAAACATTTTAAAGTATTCCGTATTGTACTGTGGCAAATCTGCACACCACAGTTTTAACGATCTCTTCTAAGGGAGTTTGATATAGTATCTATGTGATACTTTGTCTGTTCCATTTTCTTGAGTCCTACGTATATTTCCAAAAGATCCTATACACCACTTGGAAAACTGTCACCACATTTATAGGCACAGTAGAGATACTGGGCTTGAGAAATTCTGGTTTGCAGCTTCCAGGTTGTAATGGGATGTGATCTTTTGTGTCTGAGCTTCCCCCGTCTCTGGTTTGTTTCCTTTTGGGGCAGTTTGTTATTCAATAGCCATGCCCATTTCCACTGGTCTAAGTCGTTAAACTTTCCTCAAGAAGCAGACCAGGTACCTTCTGTCTGTGTGTGACAGGCTCCCCTCTTCATGCTGAAGCCTGGTCTGACACACCTCTCTTTTGGTCCCTGGCAGCAGGAGCAGGCTGCTATGACTGCAGATAAGAAGGCTGAGAGATCCTTCTCTGTTTGTCTTTCTACAAAAGAGAAAAACTCCAACTGGGGCTTTTAGCTTTACTGTGCTCATATGTGGCAGCTCTGGAATGAACTATGAAATCCATTTACAGCCCCCCCAACAGTGATATTTGCATCTGGATATCAAAGCAAGCAGTTTGCAGCTTTGCAAACATTAAATCTGAGTGAAGAGAAATAAGCACTTCCAGGGCCTTTTCCAGCTGGCCAAAGGCAGGTACTGACTAGCCCTCCACTAACTGGAAAGTGAGTCTGAGATGACTTGTGCCACTGCAGGCAAGCACTCCCTTTATTCCTCTTTTTTCCTCACACCAAGCAGGGGTAACAGCTTCTCCTGAAAGAAGATGTAATTGTGGCTGTGAGTTGTTCAAGTGCCTGAAAACTGTCATCTAAGTAAAGAGTACATAAAGTAAATAGATAAAGCAGAAAGCATGGATGTGGGCCCTGGGGAGAGAGGAGCACAGAACATTGTGCCTCAGAGATGGACAGTATGCCTGTTCCTACTTTTTTGTTCTGATTAAGGAGAAAGAAAAAGATAAATCAGTGTTTAGGTTTTGAAAAGAAAATAATTTTGAAACTATGTTTTTATTTGAGGAAAAGCTATAAGGAGTTGGTGGAGACTGGAATTTTGCCTCTACCCTCACTCTAGTCTAAGCTTTTCAGCGTGTTAGAAGCAGCTGCAGATTCCTGCCCTTGCCCATGATTTCTGCTCCCAGTTACTAGTTAAGCAATTCAAGTTTAATCCCTTGTCAGGGCAAAGACAGGGCATTTGTATGTACACGTGTGCGCTGCATGTGATAACACAACAGCCAAAACCAGTGCCCCATCAATTAGAGAGTTTTCATTAGCTCATTAACAGTCATTAGTTGTTGAGAGAAGCTTTCTCCACTGCAGACTTGTTACAGAGCAAAACCACCAGCTTTGTGTTTACAGGGAAGAACTTCTGCTTCCCATGGCTTGATGTCTCCAGAGGAGTTACCAGAGCTGGAAACAGTCCATTTAGTGTGAGCGCCTGAGGGTACATGTGAATGCAAAGGTGTGCATTGTTGTTGTGTGTTGGGAACTGCCCAACTGTGTGTGCTGACCTTGGTTTAGCCAGTCTGGCTGTATCCCACACACTTCCAAAGAAAAGCGAGGCAGGAAGATGAAACGCGTTAGCAAAGCAGCACATGAATGGCTTAGCTTTTCTGGAAGCATCACCTCAAAACCTGGCTTTATCCCAGAAGAAAACCGGGGCCGGAAGCTCTCAGTACAATGGCTCATTGTTTTGAAGTGCTGCATTTCTGAAGACCTACAGCAGCTCCCAAATTTCAGGGACAGGCCATTCTGAAGAAGAGGTGCCTGAGAAATGGAAGTGTTTCTGGTAAGGAGGGTACGTGCAGGACAGTAACTTCTAAGAAAACTTCAGCATTGTGACAGGATGGGCTCTTAAATGTTCTTTCTTCCACAGGACAGGTGAATCAAAAGCAGAAGCAGAGGACAGGTCTGCTTTTTCCCTTAGCAAATACTTCCCATGATGGTCCACAGTTAGATGTGAGCCTTTATAACTAGAGCTGTAAAGGACATAAGAAAAGCTGTACATTGGAGCTCTGGCATAGAAGAGGGAGGTGGCAGGGTTCATATTCTGCATATAATTATGCGCCGTAGACAAGCTGCCAAATCTGTGGCTGAACTGGAGGGAGGTCTGCAGGCAAGAGGCTGAGGGTGGTGGTGAGAAAGCACAATGACCGTCCCACTTTGGCTGCTTGTGGGTGGGGGACAGGGCTCATCTTTTAAGGGCCACAATTCTGTTGTAAAAAATGAACATCAACGGTTTCAGTTTGAAATGGGCAGCAAGTTGTCCACAGGGAGCCAGTGCTGGCAACGCAGAACTCAGTGTAGGCTCTCAGGGGTAGATAACCTCTCGTGGCTGTTCATAGTTTATGCAAGAGTAGCACAGATGTTCACAGCTTGAATTTCCACGTGAAAACGATTACCAGTAATGATCTTGGGACTGCCATTGGGGGCTGTAAAGGTGGTAGCAAGTTAATTGACTCTATAAGAGAGTAATGATGGAGTGTAATGCTGGGGCACAGTCATGGAAACTGTACCTGCGTTAATCTATGTAGTCCTTAAAGTAACCTCTCAGTTATAGCTGTTCAGTCACCCACAGCAGCTATGGCAATAACGCTCTACACTCTCCTTTGTGCTTTCTGGGGTTTATTTTTACAGATACAGGGATGCCCTTGAATAGGGTTGGTTTTACAGATTGGTGATATGCAGATAACCATTCATCTGGTTTGACAGCCCTTTCAGATACTCCTTATGTCAAGGGCCCTCTTTGGCAGTGGGATTCAGCTGCCAGGAATGTGAAAACAGATCTATTATTCAGGCTACTGAAAAAGGATTTAGTTCTGATACTCCGTCTGGGTCATTGCCTGACTGAAACACGCCCCATGGCAGCTGGAGGTCCTCATCTGGGGCCTCCCTAATCTTGACCTGGAAGACAGCTTCAAGGAAGTCAAGTGGGCTACTTACTCAGCAAGGAAATGGATTTTCCTCCTTTCCTGGAGGACTGGAAAGCCCAAACCACAGCAGTCTCTTAGAGATTGCAGTCCTCGGCACTGCTGCTGTTCTGCAAGGGACATCAGCTAGCATTGCATTCACATTCTCTTGTGGTCCAGGAAAGATATTTATGGTGTCTCTGTTGTTTTTTGTTGTTGTTGTTGGTTGGTTGGGGTTCTTTTTTGTGTGTGTGTGTTTGGTTTTTTTTTTAACAACTGATTTGAGCAACTTCAGAGGATCAATGAAAATAATAAAAAATGACAGAATTCTCAAATTGTCAAATAATGTATGCTAAAATAATGCTAGGCTCTTCTGCCAAATCTTTGTAATTGTTTAGGTAATAAGCATGCACTTGACAGGAAATCTACTAGATTTCCAAACAGCATAGGCAATTTTAGTTTGGCTTAACAGGAAGTAATGGAACTCAGTTAAGAACTAGAATTTACCCCAAATCTAACTGAGAAAGTTCCTGTGATAAGTCTTTATAACACGCTGAGTGAATGTATGATTATTTTGATTCAGAAATAGTAAGCTATACAAAAATTGAAAGAACTAAAAGCTTTTGTATATTTTTATTTAGAGTTCATATAAGTAGAAAAAAACCAATGGATTTATTGCCTTTTGGCATGATAGTACTTGGAGATGGCTGAGGAAATCTAATGCAGAGAAAAAGATTGGGTCTTAACCCACTGAAGGATTTACAATTGACAGTTACAGAATGAGAAAGCTCTCCTTGGCTTTCTTGTTTATGAAGATGGGTGAGGAAAACTTCAGAATGACTTAGAGTCTGCCATATGTGGGCTGCCTGCTCCAAGAAACCATCATTTTCCTGGCATTGTTATGTATTTTTCATCTGTGCTAGGAATTAAATGGACATGATTTGGGCCCAGTTGGTTAGTTCTGTTGCACACTTTAAAGGCAGGCTGATGCCAATAGATACCATACCTTTTGATTCTTCCTCATTTTGACCTGATCTAGGTGTTCCTGCTCCGGCAGGGGGATTGGACTCGATGATCTTTCAAGGTCCCTTCCAATCCCTGATATTCTGTCATTCTTTGATTCTGTGATCTTCTGAGCAGAGTGGCTTTTGAGTGTATTCATGCTTTTGAACTAAGCACCCACAAAGGCCTGTGCGAGATTTTGTTCTGCGTAGAGGTATTAAGATCTAAGAAGTTTGACCTCGGGTTTGTAGTGGTGGTGAACCCTCATGTTTCCAAACTGCACAAGTATAAAAACACAGCACACATAATTCCCGGCATTATAGATAGGAGATCAGGGACTGTAAATGATGAGACATTTTTGAAGAGTGCAGCCACCAAGGGTTTCATTTGTCAAGAAGTCCTAGCTTTTTGTTTTAGTGGACCACTCAGCCTTAAACTGCTTTTTCCTTATTTTCTTTCTCCTGTAGTTAGTGAAATACATGTCTTCTGCACCTGATGCCTCCCTTTCAGCTGTGCTCTGCAAGTTAGGGAGGATGTTCTGCCATCGATCCTCTTGGCCTCACTCTGCAAGAGTGGAGACAAGACCCTTGCTCCCAAGTGCTCATTTGGACTCGGGAATTTTTTTTTTCCTCTCAAGAAGGAAATTTTCTACTGGACTGATTATCTCTATTCAGTTAACCTGTCTTGACACACCACCTGCCTGATTCAATTACTGAAGATACTTAAGGATTCTGCCAAGCTTCACCTTGTACTTGGAGTTTTAGGCTTGTACACAGCCTGGGTCTGATGACATCATTAATCGATTTATAGCATAAATCATTCCTTTAAAAACAGGGCTTTCTTGGTAACCCTAGTATTGCAAGAAAGTGAAATCCAGGCATCCAAATAATTTTCTTTTTTATAATTGCCTTAGGTTTCATGAAATTTGGCCCCTGTATGCCAGTGTGAAACCAGCAGCTTACCTGTTGGTGTTCTTCTTAGGCTGGATATTAGGAAAAAATTCTTCACAGAAAGAGTGGTCAGTCACTGGAATCAGCTGCCCAGGGAGGTGGTGGAGTCACCATCCCTGACTGTGTTTAAGAGTAGATTAGATGTGGTGTTGAGGGATATGGTGTAGGGGAGAACTTGTAGAGTAGGGCTGATGGTTGGACTCAATGATCCAAGGGTCTCTTCCAACCAAAATGATTCTCTGATCCTTTTGCTTGGTATTTGGGGCAATCTTTGCCTGTTATGTGAGAATAGGTGCCTTATTTACCTTGCACAGAAGTAGCTGCTCTGCTATGTGCATAGCTGTCCTGGAAGCTTTTGGAGAGAAAATATTTTTGCTATGACGTTTTTTTAGCAATATGTCTGAAATGTTCTTGGGACCTTCCTCCAGGTGATAACAATCCTGGAGCCCCAGTGTGGAACACCCATGGATGTGAGCACTCTGAGAAGGTGGCTACCAATCAGCGAAGTTCAGATCTGGCTCCAACACAACATTCCCTTCACCATGCCCTTGCTTTCTCTGTTGAAGCTCTTGGAGCTTTGAGACTGAGAAATGCACCACAGACGTCTTAGTTCCTTATGAGAATACTAGGAAGCACAAGGTAAAGGAACTGTGTAGGGCTCCTATGCATTGTGGGGCTAATTGCTTATGGCATGTCAGTTAAGGTGAAAATTTGTCCATGGGGATTCTATTTAATGACAAATTACTCCTGCTTTGGTAAATAATTTGACATTGTATGCTTTATTTGGGAGCATCTGTATTATCAGGATGCAGGTCTCAGAATTCTATGCAAACAACTAGAGGATTGTTGTACTAAACATGTTTCCAGTTAAAAATAAAAATAAAAATAATAAAATGAAGCCATTAATTTTGTCAAATTGGAAACTGTTCAGAATTGTTCATTTTTGAAGGAAAAAAATTAACTTTTTTGTTACTCATGGTAAAGGCAGAGTTTAAGATCTTGCATTTTACACATGGTGTAAAATGTTCAGGATTTTTGTAAGTTATATTAAATGTTTAAAAACGGGTATTGTGAAAGGTGCTTTTGTCAGTTTGAAAACCTGGACGTGCATTGTATACTGCTTAATAGTACTTTACATATATATATATAGGTTCCTCTAAAGAAGGAGGAGCTGGAGCTGTGGATGAGGATGATTTTATTAAGGCATTTGCAGATGTTCCTACTGTACAGGTAAGATGCTGCTGTATACTCATGTTTTCAGAAATATACTGTGTGTTAGCCTACTTTTAAAAGGTCTTTAATTTNATAATCTAGTGCCATAATTGAATACTAATGAGCTTCTCGGATTCTGAGTTTTTAGTTGAAAGATGAGATTTAATTTCTGTTCATTAAGTGTGGGAACTGCACGTACTCGGTACTTTCAGACAGTTGAGTCGTTTAATGTGCTCGTAACTTTCCTAGGCCTATTTTGAGTTTTCCTTGAGCAGCTGTGTTGTGGAAGGCAACCAAAGACTTAGTCAGCAATAGCTCTCAAACACCTGACGGATTTTGCGTGACTCTTTTCTTGATACGTACTTTTGTTATGACCTTATTTCCTGAGATGAGAGTGGAGTTATTTGTTGGATCTCCTTCTGTAGGCAGAAATACTGTCTGCTTTTATGAAGGAACACACTATCTCAATGGTTCCTGTCACACTGAGGAAATCTTTGTCTTAACACTGTAAGAGCTTTATGTTTCTCTGCCTCTCCAAACTGTGTTCTTTGAATTCTTTGGAGGGCAAAAACATGGAGCTCTTAATATTATTTATCCCCATTATGTTGAACAGAGCCATATTCCACAAGACAGAATTCATACTGCCTGTTATTTGGTACTTTAATATTTGAAGTCCTAAGCAGAGTTCTCTAATTGCTCAAGATGGTTAATAGCATTCTCCGCCTGACTGCTGGATTACCTAGGATGGTAGGTCATTCCTTAACTGCAAGAGGTGGAGCAGAAAGATCCACTTGTCTTTACTAATCTCATCCAAGTT
>VZTM01006269.1:0-26323 GCA_013400555.1 Jacana jacana | reverse complement strand
AAGTGACTGACCTCGGCTACTGAGGAGCTCATGGGGTCCAACCATCAGCCCAGCACCACCAAACCCACCACTGGCCCGTGTCTCTCAGCACCACCTCTGCCAGACTTTTAAATACCCCCAGATTTACAGACCACCTGAGCTTTCGCATCACCAGCCCGTTCAGTGTGTCAGTCACAGGGTGCTCCCCCTGGAGAACAGCTCAGTTCTGCTGAGCAGCTCCAGGAGTGGGGTGGAAACACCAAGCAAAGGTGATGGTTGACCATTTTCATATCAGTTGCCAGGTGATGTGGTGGCTGGACCTTCCCAATAGCCATGGAAGACACGAATACTCTGGTGGCTCCTGAAGAGGAGGGCAGTGATGGGGCAGAACATTAGTCATGGCAAACCTTTCCATTTAACTTGGTATATAAATTAGCTTTCACTTAAAGAGCGGGAACTTCTCCTCCCTGTTGTTGAAGGAACATGAGCCATGAAGGAGCTGCAAAGCGTGTTATAGCACTCCCCAACCACATTGTTGGTTGGAAATGCCTCCTTGTTCAGCTCACGGGGTTCTCCAGGACTAAAATCCCCCTGTTTGAATTGTCAAACAGATCGCTGGCACTGGAGAGAGCTGGCACAGGCAACAATGCCGTGGAAGAGCCAAGTGATATGGAATTTTCCTGAAACACTTTACAAATCTGTATGAAAACCAGCCTTTTACTTCTAATTAAATTAACATCATGCCATGCTGAAATTTTTGTGCGCTGGTTTAAGAGTTACGGCTAAACGTCGTTATGAACTCATTATGTCAATATACAGCAGCATTGACCCAGGCCTGCCTCCCAGTCCTCCTCATCTTACCCGTTCCACACTTGGTTAACCACAAAAATGGCCTGGATTACGATGAGTTTAAAACGAGAGGACACGCTTTAGCACAGCGACGGCCTCGTTAACAAGCAGCAGGCTCGAGCGTGCCGCAGCGATTAGGCGTGTGTTAGTCCTCCAGTCTGCCACAGCGTGGAGCAAAAGGAGATACCCCTCCTCTGCAGGGTGGAGAGCACCAGCTATGGACCTGAGGAAGCATCCAAATGGAAATAAGAAGTTTTGAGCAGATGGATGATAACGACAGGAATTTCTGTGCTTCCCACTCCTGGGAATCGCTTCTTAACGGGAAGGTGTAGAGGAGGTGGAGGCACCTCCGCAGTTGTGGACAGCAGGAGGATTACAGGCGACAGGCGTGGGCTGCAAAACAGGAAATCCCAACTTGACATAAGCAAAAAAGTTTCTTCACCATGAGAGACCCTGGAGCAGATTGTCCAACCAGGTTGCTCAAAGCCCATCTTCGGAGATGTTGAAAAGTTGATCAGACAGGGGGTGGAATATCTGCTCTAGCAACCCTCTTTGAGCAGATGACTTGGTTAGATGGTGGTGGTTCCTGCACAAACATGATCTTTGGATGAGATTTTTTTTTATTTTTTAAACTAAATATTTTTATTAATGCACCCGTTCTTCATTCTTCTGCCCTTAGTAAGTTCTAAATAGAGGGAAATAAGCATTTTTATGCATGTGTTCATAGGCACAAACAGTGTCTAATATGGTTGGGGTGAAGATCCAGCTGCAGCAAGAGAGTAACCAACTCCGTTGTGGAAAAGGTGCAGGGCACTGGAGCTTGGAGAGAAAGCAAGAAGCTGCGAGGGAGAAGATGCTCAAGAAGAAGGTGATGAAGACTCAGTGATGCCTGTTATCTCCTTGGTGTTTCTCCAGGGTTTGCTGTAGCAGAGGGCAAGGGTCGAGGGCAGATGGTCACCCAGCCACACCACAGTGTGGTGGTTGCTGGTGATGCCAGCAAATTGGCAAGAAAATTGAGATAGTTGAACTACACAGTGTGGGGTTTTTTGAGCAATAATCAGTATCTTAGTGACTGCTCTCGAAGTCAGCCGTGAGTGCCCATTCAGGTCATACATCTCATCTGGCTCCTGGTGGAGGCAGACGTGGCTTGAGGCATTGGTGAGGGACTTCTGTGGTTTGGTTGATGCCTGCCTTTCATTTCTTCAGTAGACTGGGGTTAACATCACTGGCTGGCTTCAAGCAAGCCTCCTTGCAACAGCACTTTTGACAAACATGACAAAAATGAGCATTTAAAAATTATTATAATCCTATATAACCTAAGGAGCGTTGCTTGGTGGTTTGGGTTTTTTTTTCAGATTCACAAGTGTATAGAGATGTCATTTATGTCCTAGACACATTAATTTCTGATTTTTTTCCTTTAACTCTCTTAATTGGAAGAAAGTATGTTGCTGTTGATTTATGAACTCTTCAGAAGTGCCAGGGATCATTTTAAATGTACACAGCTGCTCTGCAGTAGTTTAACTTGGCAGATAGTATTAAACCATTGAATTGTGTCATTTATTTGTGTATGCACACAATAAGTTCCTTGTGCAGGTTCTTCAGAAATAGTCTCAACGTTGATTCGGAAACGTGGCCTAAAAATAACCCAGCCCCATGATTTATTGTTTTGGTGCCTGTCTCCAAACAGTACATCTAGAATGAAGGATGGGATACCATGTATACCCCAGATAAGGCAACGGAATGGAAACCATCCGTAAGAGGAGCTGGAGGCCGAGGTCTAAAATGGAAACGTTCCCAGGGCGGGCGAGGGAGGCGCATGATGGGAACCGACCTGCCTGGCTGCTGCTTGGGAAGGCGGCGGCCTACCTCACGGCCGGGCGAGGGAGCCGCGCGGGCCTTGGGTAGTGAGAAAGAGCAGCGTCACCCCTGGGAACGGGGTGTAAATCAGGGCAAGGCACTCTCTCGTTCCGTGCGGGGGCATCACAAACGTAATGCCCGTGGTCTGGAAGAAGTCTGAGCTCGGAGGATAATGTAATGCGTTCCGCATGCGCCCCGGCCCAGCGCATGGAGCCCGACTGCACCAGGAAATAAAGCACTCGGAGAGCGAGTCTCTGTGTACCGAGGGGTGACATCTGCAAATATATTCTACAATCAATACTGTCTGGCTTGATTTATGCCTTAAACAATGCCACGAGAGAGAAAGAAAAAAAAAAAACAAAGGAGAAAAAAAAAAAAAGGAGCAGTATAGATTCTATTATAGCTCTAAAAAATAACTTTTTAGGCCACGGTACTAATCCCTTTGATCCACACCACTTAGTGTATTGGAAAGCAGAAGAACTTCCCTTATTTCTCCTCTGGCTGCAAAATGGAATAAAAGCAGCCTTCAGGGGATTGTAGATTCAGTTACATCCTCAACCGGAGAGGCTCACGGGCAGTGTTTAAAGACTGATTGATAGGCATCATCTCCTGATGATCATAGCAGAACTTCTCAGGCTGCTGATTGCAAGTGCAGACATGCCGGGAAGCAAAATTTATGCCTGTCAGGTTTTTCTGCCGTGCTTTGTCTCCTCTTTTCTTCCCTTCCCCTCAAACCAGATTTCAGCAGTCTAATGTGGAAATCAAGAACAACGGCCCAGCAAACCTGAGCCAAAGGCTAACATCAGGCCCATAAGTTTCAAATCTTTTTCCTGGGTAAATGGTATACAAGAGAGAGATTAAAAATGAAACTGAGGGTAAATTGCCTTAATCTGACAGAATTTTAGCACATCAGAAGTTGCAGGAGCCACAGGGACTTCAGAAGGTGGGCGTAGCATCATTTATTCATGATGATTCGATTCTTTCATCCATCACTATCACAAAATTTTCATGTGCCCCGGGCAGGCTCAACATGGAGAAGGAGTTGCTTTCAGGAGATCATGAAACTTCTGTTACCTTGTTAGGGAGAGCTGTGAAGCATGGATTTACTTCTGAACCAGGATCAGCGCCGGCAACAGCTGATGAAAATGAAATGTCAGCGGGATTACCCTCTTTTTTCTCCTTTGCCTTCTGAGGTGGCAACGTGGTCCTACCTGTGAGAGGGTGGTGGAGCCCTTCAGCTGCCCTACACGTGATGGCACCGTAAGGGAGCTCAGGACAAGGTGCAAAAACCAGAGCACCTAGAATCTTCTGCTTTAAATTAGGTGGGCTGTTGTGCTACCGCTCAGACAATTAAAGCAGAAAGTGGAACCATCAGCAATCTGCGTGAAGAACCTGTTGGACAGTTGTTGACTTCTTGCCTGACACAATCTCAGCTCTCCTCATGGAAAAATAAGAAGGCCTGGGTACTAAGGTTGGGTACACGTGGCATGTACTGTGGGAACTGGGTCACATTCTTGTGAAGTGGTGGGCAATATGCTGGAGAGACCACCTGGGCCATCTCATTTAGCTCTCACTTTGATACGGGTCTTCTTGGTCCCGCTCATCATCTGTGGTACAAATCACCGGTCTGGTCTATACTGTTTTTCTAACTTCTACTTCTCCATTGCAGTACCAGTTTGGGGTGGGGGTTTTCTGAGGCAAACATTGTACTTTGGAGACTAGAAGAGGCTTTTTCTTAAGCCAGTGGGGAGGGAAATAAATATTGATATAAATAACAGAAGATAAAGCAATCGCCTTGGTAGATTGATCTTCTGTTGCTAAATCTTGTACATTTCAGTTGGACAATCATAGTATAAGACTTTTTTTCAACTTTTTTTTTTTTATTGTTTTTTAGTGAATACATTTTTATGTCGACCTTGTCCTGAACTATTTCATTTTAATGTTAAAATACAGAGGGAATTGTTGGGAGTGTTCTCCGTGCATCCCTTCACTGCTTCACAGGCCCAGCAGAAGGGGCAGAACAACAATCAGTTTCCTGAGGCTGCAGCCACAGCCCCAAGTCTCCCATTAGCTGATTAAATCATTATGACTGACACAGAACATCATCTTTACAGCAAGCTTATTACTAGGCCAACAGTGCAGATCCTCCGGAGATGACATCTTCATCTTCAAAAGCCATGTACCACAGGCTGAGGAACTTGTCAAGAAACAAGTCCCAGAAACCAAGCCAACCAAATAGAGTGACTATGTTATTTTGGCCTTTTAACTACATTTTGTGATAAAGATAATCTGTGATAAAGAGGAAGTGTTTTAGGTAGGCCCTGGAGAACCACAGGAGGTTTCCCTCGGACACTATCAGAAGCTGTGGATAACAGTGCAGGCAGGAGTCAGCCACAGTGGGTTGGTGTCCGACCACTATGTCACAATTAACAAGCGTTTGGGAGCCCCTTGGCCCCCACCATGAGGAGAAGGATAAGTGTGAGGAGAGCACCTTAAAATAGGGAATCTGGTTTGAGGGTGGGACACTTGTCTGGGATGCTGAAGGACTGCTTCAGACACTCAAAGGTTGAAAGTGTGAAGTTCTGGTTGCACACCCAAGAGCATGGCTTGGCTGGACCTTCATGCATGGAGTGAAGTGGGGACCACACACAGATTGCTTCTCCATCCCTGTGTCTTGGTGCCTTTGTCTCCTCCTCCAGGCCAGAAGAGCAAGACAACTCAGCCATGGGTAGCTGTTCTTAAGCAAAAATTTCTTGAGAACTAATGATCTCTCTCCTTCAGTCTTCAGAAAGATGGTCTTGCTGAAGAGCAACATGCTTTTGACTGTGATTCCAAAGCTCATCAAATACTACAAAATACACCAAATACTCATCAAATGGCTTTGATTCTAACACCTTTCACCAATCTGAATGAATTGTATTAATTAAGGGGAACATATGTCTTAACAACCTAAAATGTTTTGAAAAATCTCCCTCTTTGGCCTTTTGAACTACAAAAAAAAAACCAAAAGCATTGAATGCAAACCAGCCTAACAAAAATGTTAATTCTCGTGCCAAAGTGAGAAAAATCCAATATTCACAGCTCAGGAGGGTGTTAATGTTATTATTTGTGCCAGAGCAGATTTCTGGCGAGTTTCATTAGGAGGAATCTGAGGGTGCCGGAGGCAAATAGCGATATCCTGACCTTGAGAGAATTTGGGAAATGCAGTTATTGCTGGAGAGATGCTGCCGTGGCCACCCAGAGACGTCAGACACGGGGCAGAGGGGGGAGATGCTCAAATCCTGCCTGGCAGCGGGGTGTGCCATCCAGAAGGTGATGGAGAAACCTTGGAGGCCAGTTGTCAGCTTACAAAAGGCCGTATCCTTAGCTGTTAGGACTAGGAAAAAGCCTTATTTTGACAATAAATATTAGGAGTCTTAATTTTTTGAAGATTAAACCTTTTTTAAGAAGGGAAGGAAACAGCACAGCTGTAGTCCCTGCTGGGCAGAACCTCATGTCCTCGACCAGAGGAAGAAGCCTCACCCTCTAAGGGCTGGGTCACCAGGTACTTCTGAGCCAAGGTGTGCAACCGTTTTTTATAACGAAACATAAAACTGGGCAAAACCTCACCTGAGTTCAGCATACTTTTGTTTAATGAGCCTGAAATTCAGGTTCAGGTTTACTGAGGATTGCCGTTTGCCGGAGAGAAATTTGTGGTTTTCGGGGGGTTTGAAACATAATTCTCTGCTTGCCAAAACCGGGCTGCGTGACAGATACAAACGGAGTGTCGTAGGAAAACCCTGCCACTGCTATTCGGGCAGGAAACACGAAATGCTGT
Organism: Jacana jacana; assembly: GCA_013400555.1. Taxonomy (NCBI): domain Eukaryota; kingdom Metazoa; phylum Chordata; class Aves; order Charadriiformes; family Jacanidae; genus Jacana; species Jacana jacana. Next base: position 19,821 of record VZTM01006269.1, on the reverse strand, counting down.
GGGATTTATTTTTCTAGGACAAATGCCTCCATAACCTAATTCTTCATTTTTCTGTACCGCTGCATGCGAGAGGACACGGAGTTTCTGCGGAATTACGGTCACCAGAAATAAACCGAACGACTCCCCGGCGAAAGGCCTCCCCCAGGTGTGTTCAAAAGGTCAGGTTAGAAGCTTCTCAGCTTTGCATGGTCCACATTAGTCCTGGAAAAGGACCCTGCATTAATCAAAATGAATGAAAAGTTTTCCTTTAGCTCGAGTGGTAAGAGGCCTGTGGTTTGGGAGCAGGAGGTTGTGATTACTGCTCCTCAGGCTGCACCCAGAGCAGCTTCTGCTCTGCTACACCGGTGTAAATCAGCAATAATTCAGCACGAGGTACTGGGATTTCTGTCACAATGCTCTAGAATTCAAAACCTGATCCACCTCCAAGAAAGCTCTCAGAAACGAACTTTCACTGATCATTTTAACATCTGTATTATTATTGCGATTCTTCTGTTAACTAATTCAGACACCTGTTTGGTAGCCACAGGGGACCAACATATTCTGGTCCATCCAGAGCACCCAAGTCTGGACCCTTCCATGCACTTTCCCAGCTCCAGAAGAACAACCTCTGAAAGTCCTGTTGTCCCTTCCTCCCACTGCAGTCCTTTCCACCCTGCCTGTAGAACAACCCTTTGGGACCTGCTTCCTGGAATGGGGAGACGATTCATCTGGTAAGGCTTCCACAGGACAACCTCTGCTGATGTCTGTGACACCAGCACCGGGCTCCAGCACTGCGGCCCCAAAGCTGCTGGGAATCTTGATGGATTGGACAAAATACACCAAGCTGCCACCACACAGTCTTGAGACACCAGGGATGAGTTATGACCTGCTGAGTTGGGCAACAATGCTGCATTAACAGAATAATTTTGTTTATCAACACAGTGTTCAAGTTAATCAATTACTATCTTAAGAATTAAGGCTGCTTTTGACACCTGATGCTCAGTGGGTTTAGATGTAGGTGCTTGATGGCTGTCAGGTGGTGTGGAAATAGTCGTCTTGAACTATATTTTGGGAAAGAAAAGTCTTTGTAGAGCTGCTGTGTTGGGCTCAGTGAGGTGATGTGTCTGCACTGGAACGTGTGTTGGTTCCCCAAAAGCACAGACACTCACCCAGAGGGGAGCTTGTTACAGCTGGCCAAAGCTTGAGACCTGTTACCACCAGCAAAGTTTGCACTCATTCTGGTGCAAAGGTTGTCACTTCCCACCCCTTCTCCTTTTGTTTTCCCCCATGTTCTCCCTGCAGGATAGAGCCAGCCACCACCTCTGTGGGGACTGTCCACATCCTTCCCCAGCAGGGATTGTTGACAGAGGGGAGGCTGAGATGAGATCTCAGGGAGAACTTCTTTGGTGTGAGGGTGGTGAGAGCCTGGCCCAGGTTGCCCAGAGAAGCTGTGGCTGCCCCATCCCTGGAGAGGTTCAATGCCAGGTTGGAGAGGGCTTGGAGCAACCTGGTGTGGTGGGAGGTGCCCAGGGCAGGGGGTGGCACTTGGGGGGCTTCAAGGTCCCTTTCCAACCTAGACCATTCTGTGATTCTCTGATGTCCTTCCTTCCCCAGCCCGGCCCCGGAGCACATCCTTGCCTACAGACCTCCAGCTGGAACATGTTTCTGCTGGAGAGCAGCACTATCCAAAACGGGGACAGCAAAAGCAAATTTGGACAAATTCTATTAGCTCATTTGTTAGTTTCTTGTGTCCGGAGTAGCGTCCCTGTGAGCCAGCAAAGCAGAGTGTGGTTTGCAGGGTGACGGTCGTGCGGGACTGACATAATTGCTGACCGTGGCCTTTAATAACAATCAGCAAACTGTGTATGAGAAAAATGCGTGATGAATATAACTCCTTTCTTAAATGTTGCTACAAAATATGTTGATTTAGCTATACACAAATCATGCAAATATGTCATTTATTACATTTATGCATATTTAAAAAATCAAGACAAACAAGATATAGTCATTCAACAAAACTGTGGTTTTGCCCTCGTAGACTCCAAGAACCCAGACATTCCTTTCCCTTCATTTCTGTGAAATCTTACAAACATGGAGGTCAGTAATCTAGCAGTCCTGGATTTCAGTTCCTGCTTAAGCAGATTAATCCCTTATTCTTAAAATAGGTAAAAAATAATAATAATTTCAAAAAAATAGCCAAGACGTAAGAATCGCAAATAGTGGCAGTATTATTCAAACACTGGCTGCTGCTCTTTTCCCAAGAGCCTTGTGGTACTGAGCCCTCCTCAACAGGACTCCAGTAACACACTCATGGGTTTCATTCTTTGCAGCTCTTTGTTTTCCCTCCGGAGTTGGGCTGGCAGGGATGGCTGATGTGAGAGGGAGGCGAGTTTCCCTTCCTGGGCTGCTCTGGGACTCGTATGCCACGGTCACCTTCTGGTGAAGGGAATTAATTAAAAAATTAGGAGTATTCTCTTCTGGTAGTATCTTACAGCTGCAGGGGTTGGGCTTTCCCAGTGGGTGTTACAGGGGAGAAGGAAAGAGTTTTGCTGGCGTGAGCAGGAAATCTCTTGTGCCTCCTGCACAAAGCCATGGTCACGCACTGATTAACCAGGACGGGTTGACTCGGGACGATGCTGCTGTGACTGTGGGGTTTCCTCCCTCCTCTAGGGCTGCTTTCCTTCTCCCACAACCCAGTAATCATCTTTTCTCTTTTCTTTCTTTCTTTCTTTCTTTCTTTCTTTCTTTCTTTTTTTTTCTTAACAGATAGCCCTAAATTTTGCGCTACGTTCCACAAAATTATCTCCACCTTCCGGACACGTCAACAACTTTTCATTCTCCATCCCTCTTACTTCATTGTGGAGAAATGCCTTGTGAGAGATGAATAATGGGTTTATTCTTCCTTCGAGTATGTACCTTCATGTTATCTCTTGGAATAGTTTTGCTTCACAGGCTGGCACAAAAGCAAAATGAAAAACATTAATGGAACTTCAAAACAAGCCACCTACTCTTGGAAACCTTACCAGTGTAACTTTGTCTGCTTTATTTAGATCATAATGTATTTTAAGATGTTTACCTTGGAAATGGGAAGGGTGGCCCATTCCAGCTTTCATGCCTATCGTTAGTTTATTGCATCTAAAAATGGCTGCGGAAACTCACATCTGTCTCTAAGTACAATATTATGGTTCTACACATCTGCTCGGGAGGAGGTGGGAGGCATGGCTTTCCGAGTGATGTGGCTCTTCAGTTTGGTCCTTAGGTTGTCATTTACAGGGGTGGAAATGCAGCGTGGACTTGGGTGAGCTCAGGTGGGCATTGGCTTTGGAGCAAGTGTTGGCCCAACCTACCTCAGGAGTACGAGTATTAAGAGCACAAGTCTGAGCAAGGACTTTCTCTCAGCAGCAAATCCTTGTTAAACCAGGGTTTGAGGGAGCCAGCACACGTTATTTGTGCCCTTCCAGACAGGGAGACCAGCTTGGACGTGGGGACAGAGCTGGTCACCCGCCACCACGTGTGGTCCATGTGCCGCCGTCCCTCAGCCAGGAAAAAGCGTTCCCACTTTCTCATGGGTATCCATGGCCTGAGAGCCAAGGAAAAGGAAGCTGGATCCCCTCCACAAGTTTTTGTGTTGTTCCCGTTGTTACTATGATAATTTTCATATTTTGAACACATTCCAAGAACATTTTGCATCTTCCTTTTCGCTACAGATACGAACAGCTGTTTTAAGAGAAACTGATAAATAGATGAAGTCTTGTGCGTCTTCCAAGTCTTCGCTTAACTACAATGGCTGCGTTGGGAAAAAGCAGTTTCCAGGCTGAGGTTTGAGTTGTAAATAGCCAAATTATGCAAGCACTTGATTTATGATCCAGTGGGTAGTAATTTATTCAGCATCATGGGACCAGACTGCGTGTCTCATATTCGTTATTGATGTACCTAGTTAAATGAAAGTTGAGAGAATTCTCTTCAGTAAATTCTCTGTTCAAAAAGAAATCTCAGGCTCGCTTGCCACCACTGGTAGTTTTTGCTCCCCCCCCTCAGACAGCCTAATTTTCACTTTGGTTTAATTCTCAGCCCTTTGATGCTGGCAACTGGAATTCCCATTGACCCCTCTGGAGACAAAATTTCATCCATGCTCATAACCCAATTTGAGACCACAGGTATAGAAGAAATCTGTTTCGCTCCTTAATGAGAACTAAGAGCTCCTTTGCTCTTTGCTGCCAAAGGGGTTGTTTCTCCTTTCCTTTGCACAACAGCGAGTCCAGAATGATGTAGTCTTTAAATAAAGATTCCAGCAGGGCTATTCGAGTCCAGAGTTATTTGTCAAGTTAGTCATGATACTTATTTGTAAGTAATAACAACTGGAAAACTTCATGTTACATGCTAGGAGGGAAATTAGGTTAAATAACTCAAGCAATGTTCAGGTGTCAGGTGGGAAATCCCGCTCACGTGGGAGCACAGCATGTTGCACACCTTTTTGGGGCTCTCAGAGAGGTGGGGAGATGTCTACTCGCTGCAGAAGCTTTGGTGTCTGCTGAGGGCAAACTCAAGCAAGGTTCACATTCCTGAGCATGGTCCAAGCTGGGATNGAGTTCCTGTGCAACCTGCTCCAGGAGGACCTGCTCTGGCAGGAGGCTGGACTAGATGATCTCCAGAGGTCCCTTCCAACCCCGTATCATTCTGTGGTTGTGACATGTGTGTCGGGTGAGAGCAGAGGGTACTGTATGTGACACCCCTGGCTCTCCACAACTACCTGAAATGAGCACACAATCCCAATAATTTTAAACAGTATCTTGATTTTGGTTTTATTACAAATAAATAAAGAATGGTTGCAGTTCTTGCCCCTGTGCTCCTATGCAGTATTCATGGAGTTTATCCTTTCTGTGGGACTTCTGGCTTTTTTTTTGAAGCCAAGCAGGACACAAAGTGTCCATGTCACATGCACAGCTGCAGCAACCACTGCAACCATCTTTCCAGGCCATTTTAGAGAAATGGAAAAGTATTGAGTGTGGTAATTAATGAAACTACTTTAGAATAATTATTAGGCAGAGGAGCAGGCGAGTATTCTCACTTCTAAACACCGGTACTGTGAATAGAGAAAAAAGCGACAGTACATCCCTATTCCCCAGGAGGACATTTAGATGATCAACGTACCAGTAGGGATGCAAACAGGAATAATGTGGAGAATGGAGGGAGATAAATGAACAGCAACAGCAAGAAGAGAGTGGTTTGGTTGACTGGCCCAGAGTACTATTGCACTGCTGGTTCTCTTGTTTGAAGAAATCCACATTAAGCTGGCATTTCTTCTGCGTTTCCTAGGACGTGGGGTGGAGGGGGCTAAAAGTAAAGTATTTTATGAGGGATCTCGTCTCCTCTCCCATCGTCATCCAGCCCATAACCATGTGGGGGTAACAGCTTTGAGGGGTTTGTGTCAAAGCTCTTGTGCTGAGCCCCTGGAGCCGCCAGTGCCCTCCTTGCCTTGCCCCCAGCCCAGTGTGTGATCACCTCACCCTCACTGGGCTGCGTGTTCCCCATCTGTAGAATGGGTATAGCCAAACTGCCTGCTTTCTATAAAAACAATCAAAATTAATTAATTTGAAAAAACAGAACACTATGTATTATTTTTTGGCATTTAAAAACAAACAAACAAACAAAAGAAAGTAACAACCTTTTAGATTACAACAGAATCAAGGTATTTCCAGGAGCAGAGTACATCTTGGGGAGGCTGCAGAGTCAACATTTATAGGTTTTTCTTTTTGAACACCGGGGGTTTGGGTGCAGATGGTGCTTGAACTCTGCCTTTTCACTTACAGCACACTCCAGCCTTGGCCAGTAGTTCGGGACGTGAATCAATACACAGGTGTCAGAGCACAGATTTCTCAGAGGAAGTGACACTAAGGTCATTAGGCAGCCTAAAAATAATCCAGCCAAAATTCTTCAAACCAAGGTTGGGTTGTTTTTTTTCCTATGCAGAAGATAACATACGAGAGCTGATTTCTCAGTCACATGGGGTTTTTTGAGGGAGTTGTTTTTTGGTTTAATTTCCTTCCCAAAATTTGCAGAGACTAGACTTTATTTCCAGATGTGAATTGCCAGCTGCTGTCAAGTAGGTGTATGCAGGAATGAGCCCATTTGTTCTTGTCGGTCCGTTTCTGCAGCCTGATCTGGAGCCCGACCCACAGCCACGACAGGGAGGTTGGTTTCACCCCTTCTGAAAACGTGCCCAGGGATGATTTAACACCACAACAGTCAGTGGTGGCTTCTCTCTTCATCTTCAAAGGGCTTATCCGGTCTCAGCTGCCGCTCCTCTTGGGTTTGGGAGGCCTTTTTCCGCAGGCAAAATTGTTCCTCTCGGTTTATTTGTGTCACAAACCAGCCCCTGCAGGCAGGGGTTGTGCTGTTAGAAAATATGAAGCATCCAGAGCATATGGGTGAATCTGGACCTTGCTCCAGTACCTCTGGATGCTGTGATTTATTCATAAATAAATGTACAAGGCTCACCTGAACTTAAATCTCTGGGCAAAGGCAGGGAGTTCGAGTGTTGCTTGGTAAATGGCCACAAATGACTTAGTGAGGTGCAGAGTTTTCTATCCTCTGTAGGCTGGACACTGTGGTCAGAGCTGAAAGCACTGGAGCAATTGTGGTCTGGGTTAATGGTCATACTGGTGGCATCTGCCCCGGTATTGAGGACCTGGCCTGTGCTCTGGCCACCCAGCCTGGCCCAGCAAAGGGAGCTGGATCCAACTGGGGAGTCAGTGGGGTGGAGGACCTTGGAAACGGCTTAAAGAGAAAACGATTCTTTAATGGGAAAAGTGTGATTTTTCCAAGTAATTTGACCCGAGTGGAAACAAAGCTTGTCAGAGACTGTGTTACGTGAAAATGTTTGCAGAATGATGTCAGTGTGCTAGCGCTGTTAGCAGACAGTTGGGGCTTTATGCACACACAAAAAAAGGGGGGGCACTTTTTCACTGCCTGCAGCAGATGCATAAATGAGAGTTTTTCTGTGTGCAAGCCGTGCTGTTTGGAGGAAAAACACATTATTTCCTTCGCGTAGATGAGCCAACCTGGCTGGTGGGGCTCCGAATGCGGGTTATCAAAGGGGCTTCACGGGGGCGGTAGGTGGTCCTGAGCCTCGCTAGGCAAAGGGAAGGAGATGGGGACACAGGCTCAGAGGGGCTTCCCGAGCATCTGATCCACCTACCTCTGCCTCCTCCCTCCCTGGCTCTTGTTTAGGGAAATGTGTAAGGAGCAAGGAATGTACAAAGTGACCCGTTCTCAGATATACTGCCCCGGCCCCGACAGTCTCCACGGCAACCGCATCGCACAATCCGCTCCCCGGGACAATTGGGGAAAAATACGGTTTGTTTGGGTGCAAACAGCCCCTTCCAGCTCGGTGACATTTTCTGCTGGAGAGGATAACCCAAAGATGGGCATGGGACAAGCAGCAAACGTGGGGCGAGGGAGTTGGGGGTGTGTGTGATCTTTTGCAGCAGCTGGGGAGCCTGGAGCCAGTCCCGAGCTGGGATGTAGGCAACCAGCTCTCAGGAATATTTTGGGGATGCTCAGCCACCCGNCAAGCAGCAAACGTGGGGCGAGGGAGCTGGGGGGTATGTGATCTTTTGCAGCAGCTGGAGAGCCACCCTTTTCCATGGGGCCAGGAATCTATGAGTGCTAAGGAGAGGACGGGGTTCACAGTGCCGGGGCAAGGGGCTACTGTAAGGCGTCACCTTTTTCCCTGCTCCTGCTGTCCTTTGCCTGGAAACCAGCAGTGGAGGCTTTTCCTCCAGGAAAACCTTCAGTAAAGCCTCCTCCTCGTTTTCTGTTGCTGGCCTTTGCTCCTCTCCTTGGGAGCGAGGAATGAGTATTGCCTGTATCACTTACAGCTTGCTGCCGTCAGTTTCCGTGGGATCAAACAACCCCCTGCTCCCCTCTGCTCCAGCTTTGCTGCACAAGGAGTAATACACAGCCTGCAGGTGGTCTGCGGGACGGTCCCTCGCCGGCCATCCGTTGCTGTGGCTGTTTGCACCATCTTCAGCCGCAACGTGCACCGGGGAGGGGGTGTGTGTGTGTGTGGGGTGTGTGTGAAGCACAGAGGCTTTGATTAGAACAGGCTGAAGCCTCCATCTCGGTGCCTGGCAAGGCTTCCAGGTTCAGCCTGGGCTTGTGCACGGGCATCCCTAGCAGGAGGTCGGGGTGGCAAGTCCCTGGCGTCGCTGGCGGTGTCCCTTCCCTCCCCATGGTGGCGTCGGGCGAGGCGACTAACGTCTCTCACACGTTGCGCCCCGAAGGGGAGTGTGTGCAGCAGATATAAGCCCCTCCTTTGGGTCCAATGCACATGTATTTCATTTAACAGTCTGACACACACCAGAAAAAAAAAAAAAAGAAGAAAAAAGGGAGAAATAAATCAACATGGTCTTACCCTCGCTGTTTAATTAGTTGGTATTGTATGCATAGCCCGCTTTCACTTCATTATTCATAACTGTCGGTTCACTTTCCCCCTCCCCTTGCTTAATTAAAATTATTTAAGAGAAATGAGAGCTAGGGGAGGGTGCCTGACTCCCAAGCCTGGGGACCGAGTTCTTTCTCTCCGCACAGGTCAAGTCCGGTATCGGCAGCTGCAAGGAAAGCTGAGCTCTGCTGGCCTGCTGCAAGCCACCCATCAGGAGCAAGACGAGGCAAAACTGCCTCCCCATTAGTTTCTCCAGCCTGGCTTTTTCTTCCGTCCTTGGTTTCACAGATACCCAGCTCCGGAGCACCAAGGATGTGGCGGTGGGTCTCAGCCCTCCAGCCATCCACTCTTCCTGACCAAGAGCAGAAAGCAAGTCCAAGGCCAGATGTAGACTTTCAAAGAGCTCCTGGCAGAAATCAAGAGCCAACAGGCTTCCAAAAGGAGCCAAATATTTGTTGCTCTGCCCTTGTTGACCTGTGGCACAGCAGTCATGAAGGCTGGAGGCCTCCTTCCCTGGGAGGAGGACCCTGAAGATGGCAGTGATGGTTGCTCGTTAGCCCCAGGAATGAGCTCAGCTTCACCTGTTTGTTTTGTGTGACAGGCATTTTGGAGACCATGTCAACAACACCTGGATGAGACCTCTGCCTCTCTCGTTAAAAGCAGCTGGTGCAGACGCTGGGCTCTTGCCACACCATGGGGAGCTCAGATGGCAACAGATGGGGACCAAAGGAGACAGCCAGTGACAGGGTTGTGGGAACAGCAACGGTAGCTCCTTGGGTTGGAGCAGGTTACCCACCTTTCCTTTACACTGGGGCACTGGAAGGTGTTTCCAGCCTGCAAAGTGCTTTTGGTCATTGATGGTGAGGCAAGAAGCCACAACCACGGACAGCTGGGGATGGCTGAGCTCCTTGAGGTGCCAAGCTCCTCCAGGTGGCCTCTGGAGAAGAGGGACCCAAAGAGGTCTGCACATTTTCCTTGCTCTCCATCTCGTCAGAGGAACAATGACAAGGTCTGACAGGGATTGGGGGGGGAGTTGAGAGCAAGGAGACAGTATGTGGGTGCTGGGAGGGAGACAACAGAAGAAAAGTACGAAAACCCCTATTGAGACATACAACCATTGCACCATGCCAGGCTCTCCTGGTCCTCTGGTCCTCCCAGGGAGCATCTCACCCTGCTCCTTGGAGAATGGCCCGGCACAGCTGATGGACCAGCAGCGTTGCCTGTGCTCTACCACGTTTCTCCATGGAGTTGGAGCAGCTGAAGCAAACATCTGATCTCAACATCTGGTGGGAACCATCCTCAGAGAGGAATCCCCAGCCCTTTTCATTTTTTCTTTCTTTCCTACAATCCAACTGTGCCCGTTCTGGTAACGTTACCAGCACTTCTGCTGAGGCATAGGGGCTGTGGGGGTTTACCCACAGAGGAAGAGCTTGGAGCACTCAGGGGCGACCAGGATTTAGATGTTTGCTCTTAATTATGATCGGCCTGACGCTAACGAGACTCTAGAGTCAGCACACTGCTTCGACCTCAGAAATCAAGGGAACTGCCATGACTGTAAAGAGCTAAACTGGGGCATTGCTCGGCTCCTGTGTTTTACGGTGACCGCTCGTTTCGGTGCCTTCTGCGCTGGCATAATTGGGCCACTGTTCAGGTGTGCGTTGCTCTTCAGGAAGGACACATAAGCATGTGTTTAAGACCTATGAAATCACCAGCCTTCTTTTGCCTTTCCTAAATCAACAGGACTTAAGCATGTGCTTGAAGTGCTTTTTCCGAACTGGGGCCTTAAAAAGCTGAGTTAGCTTATCCACCTTCCTCTTTAAAAAGATGGATGTGGAAAATTTCCCAGATTATACATCTGCTCTTCCAATTTACCTCACGGAGGGCAAGGCTGAGTATGGAGGGAGCAGAAAAGGGGAAAGAAAAAGTAAAAGCAATCCTGAGCTGGCAGCTTGGCAGAAAAAAAAGCAAAAAAAAACAACCCCAAAAAGCAGCCGAAGCCAAAGCAGCTGCCTGCCAGATTGGGAGGGCTATGAGCCCCAAAGCTGGGCCATCTGCACGCCAGGCTCCCACCAGGTGCTGGGGAGGGGAAAGGGAGCCTGTTGAGAGACAGCAAAGCCACATATGGCCAAGGGGTGGCTTCTTTTGGAGTCTCCTCCTGCTCTTTCGTCCCCCATCCGAAGTCTTCCTCACTCCTTCCCCATGAGCCGCTGCATAGGTGCCAGCCAAGGAGGGGAGTGATGGGGTTTAGGGAAGGTTCTGCCTTGGCTTGGCTTTTTTTCTCCCCAGCTCCACATGTTTCCACCCTACAGAGACATGAAGGCACCTCTGGCCAGTTGGGGATGTGGCATTTGGGGTGCCCCACAGACACACACAAAAAAGGGATTATTCCTCTCGTGACCCAAGACTGTAGATACAACCTTCGATCTTCCCGCTTTGACCCTGACCTGCTTCTCACCCTGGGATTGTTCCAGCAAAAGCCTGGTTTTTGGTTTACTTTCTCTGTAGCTGGAGTTCATGGCAGGGTTGACTGGGTGGGACTTAGTGGCCCCATGATAGGTGTGGGATTGATGCTCTGACCACCCCTCTGCCCCCAAACCTGGGGAATTTATGAGCCTTATCTTGGCCGCTAGACCTTCCTTCTTCCCTCTACTCGTTCCTTACTTCCTCTCTCAGTTTTAAAACTTTATCTGGACCTAGGCTGTTCCTTACATCACACACTCCTCTTTGATTTCAAAGGCGGAAGGGGAGTTATTTAAAAATAGGCTCCTTGGTAGACGGCGTTCTGGTAATTAGGCACGGAGCTAGAGCTCGTAAGTACATCTGTGGCTCTGAGGGAGGTCAGCACGCTCCGACTTTTGAGGAAGAGAAGAAAATCAAACTGTTTCACCCTTTTGCCTGGTGAGAGCCAGAGACCCCTTTGTATGGATTTCTCTGTGCTGTTGCACAGCTTTGGCTGGTTTATTCGGCTTTCCATTTGCTCTGAGAAGGCAGAGGGTAAAGAATGAACTCCGGGTAAGAGCAGGGGGTGCTGGTGGGGCTCAGTACACGGGTGCCAAAGGGTGACCACAGCATCGCTTTGGAGACATTTGTCTGTTTGAAGCTGGGATGAAACGATGAGGGGAGACTTCATCCCTCTCTACAACTGCTTGAAAGGGCATTGCAGAGAGGTTGGTGCTGGTCTCTTCTCACAGGCAATGAGCGATAGAAGGAGAGGGAATGGCTGCAAGCTGCAGCAGGGGAGGGTTAGGCTGGACATGAGGAAAGAATTCTTCCCAGCAAGAGTGGTCAGTCAGTGGAATCAGCTGCCCAGGGAGGGGGTGGAGTCCCCATCCCTGACTGTGTTTCGGAGTAGATTGGATGTGATGTTGAGGGATCTGGTGTAGGGGAGAACTTGTAGAGTGGGGCTGATGGTTAGACTTGATGATCCCAAGGGTCTCTTCCAACCTGAATGATTCTATGATTCTATGAAATGGCCAAACTCATCTCTTCTTAAGTACCGATTAGAGGATGATCTCTTATTGCCGATGCTCTGGAGCTGACTTTCTTCTCCTTCAGGCATAAACCACTGAGATTGGTGGATGTAGTTCTCTGTTCTTTGGGTCTGCAGTAGCAAAGGGCTGTGGAGGCGTCAGGAGTTTCATCGCAGGTCACTTGGGAGGAGGCTGCTCGGGGACCAGCTTTGCCACTCACCTACAGTGCCATCCCAAAGGGCAAACCAACCCATCTCCTCCACCTCCATTTCCCATCTGCAGCATAAACATCATCAAAGATGGAAAAGCTCCATAAAAGAGACGTAGATTGTTACTGTTTTGCACGTGGCACAAGCAGTGAAGCACCAGTCCCAGGGAAAACCACGGAGGTGAGAAGAACATATGGCTTATCAGCGTGTCATTCGCAATCCCCGGAGCCTCCTGTCCTCCCAGAGCTCATAAACAGTGATGGGAATGTTTTAAAAGGAACCTTAAAAAAACCCCAAACCTGACCAAAACGTAAAAGGCTACTTTAATTAAAAGAACATATCCTTGCTTTTAGATCATAACCTCGCATCCTGACAGCTATGCTGGGAATTCAGGAGCATTTCAAATAATTAAAAAAAAAAAAAAAGAGTGATGTTCTTTTATAGTTGGCAAATTTTCAGGCCTCATATATTAAACCAGCTTTTCCTTTTGTTAGAAGCAAGCTGAAAAGCTTTGTAATAAGATATTAAAAATTGTTTAGCATCCTGGGTCATTAATAGAAAAGTTTGAATGGAGACTTTAAGACTTTAAAAGGGCGGTGCAAGTCTATATATAAAATTGATTCCTTTATCTGACCCTTTTGTGTTTGACAGAACAGGATCTAACAAAAATAAAAGTATTGTGTGCCAAAGTGGGGCTTTCAGTCTGAGTAATAAATAGAACAAATAATGGTATTTTTTTACCCTTTAATCTGCTGCCATCCCCAGTGCAAAGGAGATGAGAGCTGGGGCTTGTGGTTTGGGCTGCATCTGAGAGGACACGGTGGTGTGCAACGAGCCAGAGAGGGCAGAGCGGCTACCTCGGGCCGTGGGGCAGTGGCTGTGAGTTTGCCGAGCCAAGTCCCAGCGATGGGGATCTCTTGGAGATGGGGCAGCACCACCCAGCAAGAGCAGGGTATGGCATCAGCTTGGAAAACCCCCTTGGAAACCGGAGAAATTCCAGTATGTCACACCCCAGAGCTCCTTTTCTCCAAGATATAGAAGGTCTCCCACTGTCAGTCCCTTAAAAATAACGGTGGAGAGAAGATACTTGTTTCTCTGTCTCCCACTGGGACAATGTGGTAGCCCTTTCTGTCCTTTAGGATCACTGAATAACCTGAGAGACAGACCCCTGTGTTGCAGACAGAGGGCAACAATCTGTGTTGACATTGCTATTTTTGACTCATTTTAAGTTGTCAAACTGCAGCTTTTGCTGTGGAGACCTGTGAAGGGTGTGTGGACACTGAATACAACATTCTCTCTGTTTCCTTAAGCCCATCAGGCTCCTGGCCTTCACAACACACAGACAGGAATGTTAAATGAATAACGTTTAAAATACTTTGATATTTCTCAGATGACCAGTAGGGGACTTGTCAAGGTGGGTCTTATTTCCCAGTTAATTCTGGCCGAGCACTCGTGTGTTCAGGGTGCTCTGAACTATGTGTGAATGTTGAGGGGATTTCTTTATCGTTGCTTTAATGCTTGACCTGGCAAAATTCTCTAATTATGCAGCCCAATTTTAATGGCATGTTCCATACATACAGCTAAGGTGGCCAGAGACCTCTGGTTAGAGACACCAAGAAATTGAAATCAGTGTTGGACTACCTTGGATGGGTCTTGTTCCCCAGGTGATTGCTCCACCGAGGTGTCTTCCCCATCTGAGGAAGACATCTTCTCCCAGAGGTGCCATCATCAAGAGAGGCTGAGGGGAAGCGTGATGCCTGGCACCTTGAAGGTGGGTTTGGTGGAAGTTCATGCCTCCCTGCTGCTGGAAATCTGCTGGCCAGGGCTCAGAACCTCTTGGCCACCTTCAGCCGTCAGCTTTTTTTGGTCAATGGCCATCTCAGAGCCACCACAGCGGCTCGATTTAGCAGAGCAGTGACACTGCCCCCGTGGAACTGCATCTGCCTTACGTGTTCACCGAAGGGCTCTGAAGGAACTCATTTGTAAAAGTCAGCCTGCTGGTAAATGGTAGCGAGTTCACCAGCAACAACAAAAGGGAGTTGGATCTACAAGTCACGACAAATCATTTACCGTGTCCAGACTCATTTGCAACAACGGGCCTGGGTGCAAGAAAGTCTTGAGCTTTGGCCAGAAATCCCTTCTTTTGTTGTTAGCAGTTACATCTGCTGCTTCTTTCCCCCAGTGCTACGCAGACCTCTTTAATCCCCAGAATGTGTTCCCAATTTGATTGTATTTACATATATGTCTAGAGCTTCACTGGAAATACCAGCCCTACTCTTCATCACATTTCCATGCTGTGTTAAGGCTTGGTTTGGATAATGTCACTTTTCTTCTGCCTGGAGAATTTGGCTTCCTGTGAGCTTTTGGAATTTGACTTCTTCCTTTAAACATCCAGAGGTTCTCCCCCACCCCACCCCCTTTATTTTTTTTTCCCTTTGTAGTTCTCTTTTCAGCCTACTAAGGGGACCAAGGATGTGTACTGCGTGCCCTCTGGCTTGCCACCTTTCATCTAGATGAAGCCTCAGGACGAAAAATATACATGAGAACTTGAGCCGTGTTTGAAGTGGGCGCTTCCACGGGCCGAGGGTCCTGCAGGATCCGCCCTGGAGCTGCAGGAAGTGGCAATGAGTCATGTCTGCAGCGAATCCACCCCAACCAACCAAAACAAAACCAAAAAAAAAAAAAGAAACCCAAACCCCCTCATACATCTGAGTTAATAAACTTTAAAGCTCGACTCCTGTACTCAGAGCCGATGTCACCCAAGGCGGAGGCTCCGGGCCGGCCGGTTGCGAGCTCGTGCTGGAGCGATGAGATGATTCACCAACCCCCCCGAGGACAGTCTGCGCCTCATTACCAGATAAAATCCAGAAGCCTAAACCTCATGTCAAACACTGCGTTGTGTGCTGATAACTGACACGCTCAGAGCAACCAAATGCTGCCCAGGGACCCCCCCCGTCTGCAGCCCCCCTCAGTTCTGGCAGCCCCCCCAAGGACAGAGATGCCCATCCCATGTCCCCACCATGGGCTTTTGCCTGGAAAAGGAGTGGGAGATGGTCTTGGAGGGTGGGGGCCAGAACAGAATGCTCCGAATCCTGCTCTAAAGAGAGATGCTTGGGATGAGAAGAGGTGTGTTCCCACCAAGACCTGCCCCAAGGAGAGAAGCTCGGGATGAGAAGTGGGTTCCTGTAGTCCCCGTGGCTGCCCNAAGTCCAACCATCAGCCCCACTCTACAAGTTCTCCCCTACACCAGATCCCTCAACACCACATCTCATCTACAAAGGAAGGAAGGAAAGTGCTATGGTGGCTCACACCAAACCTTCTCAGCGTGGCAGGGCTTTTTCCACCCCATGAGCTGCTCACCTTACCTCTGGCAGTGGGTTTTCTAGGGGTCCAAGGTCCCCACAGAGGCCAGTGCCGACAACTTTTTTGAAGTCAAACATGTTGTGACAATCACGAGAGCAGAAGGTTTCTTAATAGGCTTTTTTTCTTCCATTGGTACAGAAAATGCAAAATATTTTTATCCTTATATGCTTAAAACTGTACCCTTAAAAGAACTCTGTTTCCAGAAAAGGTACCCCCAGATCACTCCAGGAGGATATTGACACACCACGACGGGCAGTGAAAAACACCTCCAGCAAAGCAGTTCTGTGAAAAAACATGGTTCAGGGAGCAGATATATGTAGCTTTAAAAGGTTTTATGGGATTTTCCCCAGGTTTTAACACTGAGCTTATAAGGAAAAGGTAGATTAATTTTAAAAAGATACTCTCAATGTTTTTCACATTAAAAAATCAACATATTATGCTGCTGCTCGTTCCCTTGAAGTTTAAGTAGAAACTCGGGGCTTTCCCAACTCCATCCTGCCTCCCTGGCTGAAGAGATCTGCTGCATTAATTTACCAAGAACATCCACTTGATTTAGTTGAAATAACACTTATAAAGTAATAAATGTTTAGTTTAAGAGGAGGTTAATGAGCAAAGTTTATTACTTACTGGAAAATCATTGAAATTGAAAGCCACATATATTTACATGAAGTATGCGGCATCTGAAATAAATCCAAAGAATTTTGTTATTAATTTCCTGTGTTGTTTACATGTGTTAGAGCTATGTTTATTCCAGCAGAATCACTCACCAGGAGTGATAGAAATCAAAGTGCAAACTGGTTTATTTTTCTCAGCAACTTATTAATAACAGCATCGGCTTTTAGTGTGAGATAGATGATATGCAACAGACATTTTTCTTCAAGTATATACACAATAAGTGAGAAAATAAAGCAAGGGGCCGTGCAGCCAAGCGAGTTTTTTATTAAATGAAATAAAAGCTAATACCGTTTTTGTGCTCTTGTCATTCTTCTTCCACTGACTCCAAAAGCTGTTGAATAAGTTGCAACAGATTTTACAGCGCAGCATTTGGCGCGTGTTTCAATAAGCCAATGCCCGTACAGCGAAGCACTAATCGAGGCCGTAAAAAACATCAAGGGTTTCATTAGGTTTTCTCACAAACTTGTGAATTAAAAAAAAAAAAAGAAATATAAAGTTGCTGTACCAAATCAAAGACCAGTAAGAGTTTATAAAGTCTCCCTTTAAAGCTGGAAGGGAACACGTATCACATTTTTATGGCGAGTTACTGTATGTTAAAGCAATTTCTCCCTTTTCACGTTTGGTATGAAAATTATCCTGCCTGTTCCTTAACCTCAGCCCATCTCCCGGGGTTGGCAGGACCGTAGAGAGCAGCTGGCTTTTTCTAAACCAGCCATGAGGGAAATTATTCACATCCTCTCCTTCGCTCCTGGGCCCGACTCCTCCGTCCTTCGTTCTGCACAGTCCTCCTGGACGGGAGTTTTGCTGTGGAATAAATAGGATGGTGGAGGGCTCCTGCCATGCACTTGCTGGTCTGGGGCAAGACAAAACAAACCAAAACAAAACAGAACAGACAAAACAAAAAACCCCACCCCCAACTAACCAACCAGCCAAACACACAAAAACAAACAAAAGAAAAACCCCACAGCAATAAGAGGGTAAGCAGTGTGTGGCTTTTCCAAAAGTGTGAATTGTAGGCCTGGAGCCAGCTCTGGTTTGATTCTATAGAGACTAGCATGGCCAGGATTGAGTCCTTCAAGAGAAAGTCTTCTCCTTCTCAAGGTTCTTCTTGTCTGAAGAAGACTTTAAGAGAAGAATTCTTGTTTGAATCAACCTTTAAGGTCCTTCTTGAAGGACCTTGAAGCCCCCATCCAGTGCCACCCCCTGCCCTGGGCAGGGACACCTCCCACCAGACCAGGTGGTTCTAAGCCCCCTGCAACCTGGCCTTGAACCCACAGCTTCTCTGGGCAACCTGGGCCAGGCTCTCACCACCCTCACACCAAAGAAGTTCTTCCCCAGATCTCACCTAAATCTCCCCTCTTTCAGCATCAAACCCTTCTCCCTCATCCCATTGCTCCCCTCCCTGATCCTGAGTCCCTCCCCAGCTTTCCTGGAACCCCTTTAGGGACTGGAAGGGGCTTCAAGGTCTCCTCAGAGCCTTCTCTTCTCCAGGCTGACACCCCCCAACTCTCTCAGCCTGTCCTCCCAGCAGAGGGGCTCCAGCCCTCCCAGCATCTCCATGGCCCTCCTTGAGGGGAGGAAGAAGGGATTCCAGTCTTGCCTGGGGGCCCCCAGGTCAGAGGAATCTTCACCCCAGGGGCAGAGAAGTGGGGAGGGGGGGGTTGTGTGTGCCCCCCCCAGAGCCATCTCTGCAGAGGGAACAGACATCCCCGCTTCAGCCCCATCACCCACCAAACCCAGCTCTGCTGTGGGAGGTTTAACACTTACTTAATGAGGACTCTGTGTGCGCATACATATGGCTGTGTGTATATCTGTCTGCACATACACACAATATAAATTAACTAAGCATGTTACTAGGATACATCAGGAAAACCACATCCAAACAAAGCGTCCAACATGGAAAAAGCTATTAAAAGACCCCGGGGTTGAGCTGGTTGTGCAGGGGAATAAGTACGATTACGGGACAGCAGCGGTACATTTTGTTCTCTTCCCGCTGGCATAGACAGGAGGTGCTCTCTTTCGAGGGGGGCTGCAAAGAATAAAGCAAACCTGGTCTTCACCACCGTGATGTGATGCTCGTCATTGAATTGCCCACCCCGGCAAAACGTGGGGATGAGCTCCCTTGGTTAAAGGGAAGGCACCAGCCCTTGTTTCTTGTTGCACAATGGCCCGAGAGGCCTCAGTGGACCCCTGAGCTCTGCCTTTAGGGCTTTTAGGAGAAATGCAGGCAAGAAGAACCTTTGTGCCCCAGGTTCCCAGAGGATAGAATGCCCCCACATGAGCTCAATGCTGAAGGATGAAGATGGGCATGTACTTTGCAACCTCCTTTTCATCACAACCTTCTCTTAGGCTGGCTGGTTAGCCAAAAGAATTTTCCTCCTTCATTTTGAGCATGAAGACACCTGGTGAGAGGCTGAATTGCTTGGCCTGGGAGGGAGATGCTCTTGCATCCTAAGGTGATGATGGCTGGGCTCTGCCACAGCCCTTAGGCAGCTTGCCATGGTCCAGGATGTGGTAAATTAGGTGGCAAATACTCCTTGCTGAGTCGAGGCCGTAAAATTGATGTGTTTTCCCCGTCACAGCTGCCTCTTTACAGCTGCCTCTTTACGTCTCAGAAGGTTCGAGGTAGTGATGATCTGGTTTATGAACACCCTGTTGCCTCCTGTACTGCCTCCCCTGAGCTCCACACCCTGCTCGTGACACCGTAAAGGCAGGGAATCAAGCAAAGCAGCGGGACTCAGCCGATCAGGCTTGGAGGGAGGGTGAGAACAGAAGTCTGGGGAGTAAACATGAAAAAAAAAAAAAAGAAAAAAAGTGTCTTGAAAGACTCTTAGAGGGATGTGACACAGGCCTGTGGCACGGGAGTGGCCCCTGCTCCACCTCCAGGTGACACAACGGGGTAGGAGTTGGCATCTCCACCACTCTCAGGCTGCTAACGTGCAGCTCCTACGGGCAAAGCTGCCCGTCCTGGCCCCAGACCATTTCTGAGGTGTCTGGGCATGTAACGACGACCTAAATGCTCCTGTGACTCCAAGGCGGAGATCTTTCTCCCAGTCACGCTTTTCCAAACTGGAATTCCTCTTGGAGTTGACTTTTGAAGCCAGTAAAGAACCTCCCATCGGGTTTAATGCACACACAACCAGCCCTCACGGGAGATTTTAGCGGAGCGGAGAGAAACATTTTTCCTCTTAAAAGATTTTGCCATTAGTGCAGACACATAAAAGCCTTCCCAAAGCTATAATGTTAAATATTTTAATGTCCTGCCAAACCTCATCAATTTGCATTGTTTAGCAAAAATGGCACAGGCACTCGGGGCTGCCAGCTACAGCGTTTTTCTGCATATTAAGGTCAATAATATGCTTTACAGGGGATAAAGTACTGCCTAATGAGAACAGCCTTTGCAAAGGCAAGGCAAGCCCAACTGCTATGAATGATTACAAATTATGTGGTTAGCTTTATTGAGGGGTGGGGGGGGCAGGAGGAGATTAAGGCATTGGGCACAGGGACCATGCTTCCGCACTCCCTTTCTCTACCAGGAGTTGTACCAAATTCTAACAAACCCTCTCCTATTGACCAGCCATGGGAATCCTAGGAGATGTCACTTTGACTGCCAGCCTGAGGAGTGAGATGTTCCATTTCAGCACTGCTCCCAGGCTTTTAAAATATTCATAGAATCATA
>VZTM01006268.1:130844-163310 GCA_013400555.1 Jacana jacana | reverse complement strand
GCAGTAAAAGATACATAGTAGACAAGGAAGCATTATGGGCCCTCTGTAACTTCTGACTACACCATGATCTAGTTACTGAATGAGCCAGTTCACCCAGGGAGTAATCTTTACCAGAGTGGGTAAGGATTTCAAAATCTAGACCAAATTTCTTTGCTATTTTTTTTCCTGTATAATTTTCTTTGAACTTGTTGGCTTCAAGATCATTCCCCTAACAGAAAAGCAACTGGTATCATTATTATATAATTCCATGGCTTGTAAGTCATAGGATGATTTCCAATCCTATTTTACTTTACTTGTAATGAGACAATGACAGTGTTTTGGTTTACGTGTACTAGAAATTGTAATAGAGAAAGAAAATGAAGCCAATCTGTTTAATGGGCAATAAGAAGTTATTTTCTTCCTAGTTTCTTATTACTTTACTGCTTTAGTTCCTGGCAGCATTGCATTAATGTTAAGCACTGGTCCCCAGCACCGAGTGGCAATTTATCATCTTTCTTGGCAGGCTTCCTGCTTCATCCTGCACCTGCCTCCTTGAAAGAAAACAAGACATCAGATACTTATTCAAATAATGCAATAGCTGATCGACAGAGTATCTACACAATGGTAAGTTATCCATGATAAAAGGACAACTTTTTCATGCATTATATGTGACATATGTGTCCTTTCTCTTAAGATTTATGACATTCATGACGGTTCGTATTGTTACTATAATCAAATCTTTTACAGCCTAGCTGCAAAGGTTCAACTTATTGTCGATAGATTTCTATATAAGAGTCAATCATGCAATTTCATAAATGCTTTAAAACACCTGCACTCTCCTTGGAAGTGTAGAAATAGCTGTATCATGGCCTCATGTTTCAAGTCATGAAGCTAACTAATGTCTTAGTAATTCTCTATAGGCAAACAAGGTGGAAGAGGACTTGAAACGATACGTTTGCATTTGTTCCAAATGAAACATGCATGTATTAGATATACATGTGACTGTGTATATTTACAAATGTATTCACCTGCACATATATATGTGTGCATGGGTGTGTGTGTATATAATCTTTCTGAATAATAGATTATAACCTCAATGCACAAATAAAGAAATCAAAGGAAAGCGATATCTATGAGTCAAGATGTGAAGAGAACGGTAGGTACTGTTTGTAAAAAGGATAGCTATAATCTTATCACAAATATGAAAGAAAAGATCATGTGGTTTACCAGGAATTTACATTTTACAAGCCTCACTGGAAGCAAAATGAGTAACTGCTGGATACAGGATGTTATGTAACTGCTAGCATGGGAGGTAGGCACTTTGGTCAAGGCATTAGCCTGAGGTGTGGAAACCAGTTCTCTGTGGTGTCACTGATCCCCTGGGACTGGCATTTAGCTTCTCCGAGCCTCCTTCTGTAAAATGGTTAATTGTCACCCTTCCCTATGCATTGTTGGTATATGTAGTTATCTAC
The DNA here is from genome assembly GCA_013400555.1 of Jacana jacana. Taxonomy (NCBI): domain Eukaryota; kingdom Metazoa; phylum Chordata; class Aves; order Charadriiformes; family Jacanidae; genus Jacana; species Jacana jacana. The sequence continues at coordinate 161,859 of VZTM01006268.1, read as the reverse complement.
GACACACAGGGGCACCAATCAGCTCCTTGTGTTTGACCCAAAACATTAAAAATATTAGAACAATACAGATGCATATGGCAGCATGGTGATCGATAAAGCCAACTTACCTTCCACTAAGGAATAATGTATTATCTATGGTAAGAATCTGTATCAACAACCCATAGTGTTAGGAGCTGTAACTAAGGATAATTCCTGAGTGAAAGCCCTCAATCTAATGAGAAAAACAGAGGGGGCAGAAAAACTCATTGAGAATGGAGCAATTAAGGGAAAAGTGACAGGAGTATGAGCACATATAGACAAGTGGTGCACAGATAGAAAATCCTGAGCTTTTAAAATATCTTAATATAAGTGCTAACAACAAACTAAGTTAAAGATCTGACCTCAGAGAATTTTCTCTTCACCAGAAATTTTCCAGAAGGCAACACATGGATCCTGATGGAAAAAAAAAAGTCGTTAGTGTATGGAGGAGTGCAGGGGAAGAGGCACCATGTAGAGGCACCTTGCACAGTGAAGAAGTACTGTGCAGAACTGTTCAAATAATTAAAAGACAAAATGCTTCTTTCAGGTACCTACCTCAAAGCAAGAATTGAACTCGGGAATCCCTGTGGGCAAATGCTCTGGAGTTGGGGAATGGCCTGTCTCCTTTTTTGTCAGAGCTGTTGCAGTCATGCATAAAACTTTTGTATGTGGCTACAGAGAAGGACTATCATGGTTACAACCAAATATTTTAAGGCAAGCTGTTTATTTAAAACTCAAGTTGTGAAAGATTTTAGCTCATAATGTCACATTTGCCTACTGAAATACCATCTGCAAGAGCTGTTTAATCCAGAAGCTAAATCTGGTCTCTGTCTCCTCTGAAAGAATTCTTCATATTGATATTCTGATTAGGTATTTGCATTTATTTATAGTCTAGTCTTCAGTTAGGGTCCTGTTTTATCTTCTGCCCATGCAAAGGGAAGATTTTCTAGTTTTATGCAAAAATAATTTTATAAAATCACAGAATAGTTAGAGTTGGAAGGGACCTTAAAAGCCATTGAGTTCTGACCGCTCTGCCATATACAGGGACACCTACCACTAGACCAGGTTGTTCAAAGCCCCACCCAGCCTGGCCTTGATGGGCAGGGCTTTGATAGCCTACTGCCTTGATAGCCTAAAGCTATCACACAAAAGGTCAGGCCTTGATAGCCTATGGCTATCATACAAAAGAGTTTCTAATTTGTCCTGGTGGGCCAAGCATTAGAAATATTTACTACCTCCTGAAAATCTGCAGAGCTGGTTTTGCATTTATCCTCAGGGTTTAGAGAGGGCTCCTGTATATTCAGCAGGCTTCTTGGGAAAACTTGCCTGTTGAAATGCTTGCAGTGGGCAAAGAGTTGTGCCAAAAAGCTGGTGGAGGTCTCCTGCTGCAGCATGAGAGCTTTGTCACTATATTGAACATGAGACACTCAGTTTTGACTAGTGAATTGGTTTTTATGCTCCCAGACTGGAAAGATGAATTTTGCTGTGTTCATGTGGACTTGATGTTTGACAGAGGCCACCCATCCTGCCAGGAGTGCAGAAAATAGAGAGAAAACCAAAGTGGCAGTGCTCTTACCTTATGAAAACATCCTTTTAAAAGGGGCCAGGCTGAGTATTGTGGACTCCTGGAAGCTGACAGACAGTACTCATACTATACTTAAACAGCACTACCAAAGCTCATAGGTCTCATGAGCGGTAATGGGTTGTTTGGCTTTTGTATGTTCTCCTGTTCTTGCTATACCACTGGTGCAGCTCAGCAATGATGGGCAGGTTTGGTAGCAAAGGCTGTTTTGCAGCAATCATCCCCACACATACCAGAGTCCTCTACTCCTCATGGTGTGATCTTAGGTCTGCACTGCTGTTGCTCAGTGCCGTACAGCTGGGGGTGGCCTAGGGAATTGGTCCCAGCTGTTGGACCTCATAATTTAAAAGAGCAACTACTGGAAATGTTCTTTGTTTTTTTTGGCCATACTGTATATGTGGCTCTTCGCTTTCTCAGGTTTCCTTATATGTTTGGATACCCTAATTTTCCTAATGAGCCCTCATGTGCAACTGCTTAGCAAATACCAGCCTTAATGCTTGTGACTTAGAAGCTTTGTTCAGTAGCAACAAAGGCAGAATAAATGCATAAGGCTTTGTGTATCTGGTTGCTTGGGCAAGTTGCCTTACTTAGCAAATGCAAAGATATTAAATTTCTATTCAGATGATTAAAAAAGAGCTTCTTCATGTTTTACTGCATGACTTGCTCTGTTTATGGTGCATTAGGTGTTTACTACAGTGATAGAGAAATGCCACCTTCTCCATCTCCCTCTCTTCTCCTTTGTAACAGCTGTTTCTTCAGAAGGACCTGCCGATTACCTGTGTCTCCAACAGCATCTAACAAGATTTCACTTAAAAAGGGAAAATGTAACATGTACGCTTGCCTTTATTTTGTTAAGTTTTGATTTCTAAAGGTAACAGCTAGTGTCAGGTTTCTTAAACTGCTCCTTCTATTTCGTGTTTTCAATTGAAACAGTGTGCTGTGTCAGCAAAACCCACAGCTCACTGCCATGCTCTCTTTTGTGTGGCAGTCATTTGACACATAAAACTAGCAGCTGCTCTTAAAGGACCCTGCAAATTAACCGTATTACAGATACAAAACATGAAGGGGTTCTTTTTCATGGTGGTGGGAAGCTTTCTTAACTACATTTAATTCAGGGATAAACCTTTCCTGCCATAATTAAAAGGGGAGTGAAATAGGAGCATGTTTTACATACAATGGGATTGCTAACACCGAGAAGATGGGATGAGATGGGATCAGAATAGACTGTGGAGGGTTTATAGGCTCAGTTCTTCCAACAATTATCCTGACACCTGAGCCATAGCTGTGTGTGCTTTTACAGCATCAGAGACAGCATCCTCTGCCTGCTGTCACTGCAGATGTTTGTGTTGTGTTCAGCTCATACGCATGAGTGTCACCAGTGTCACCAGATCGTCACTGAAGAGTTTGATGGTGTTGAAAACAGTCGTGCATCTCTTGGGGCACTCCTGGTTTTCAGTGAAGTTACACATGACCTGTGGGTCTGCATGGTCTCTGAACAGATACAATCTGTGCAATGCACAAGAGGCCAGCGATCAGCACTTGGAAAACTATTTTGTTCAGGGTGTGGAGGTGGTGGCCAAATTTTAGCCCAAACTGGAAAAGATAACTTTCAATGATTTTGATATTTTTGGGATGGCAATTGTTGTATTTATCTGGGGGGGTGGGAGGGGGCACAATACGACATGGGAAGGGTCTTTGTATTGTGATTATTTTAAATTATTTATTTATTTATTACCACATGAAATGCAGCTTTTTACTCTCAAGTTTCTGAGAGGAAATATCACTCTGGTTTAAGTCAGTGCCATCCAATCTGTGCTTCAAAGGCAGTTACAACCTACAGAGGAGATTACAACAATCTGTGAGCAGTGAGGCGAGAAAGCATGGCCAGAGGAGAGGAAGCAACCTGGAGATATTTTTCCAGAGGAGAAAAAGCAAACCCAGAGCATGAATGTCAGGAATTCACACTAACATTAGGAAGTTATGGCTGCCCATTCGTTCCCACTGCAAAAGCTTCCGACTGTGACAGCATCCAGTCTTCTCCTGTGCTTAGATCTGTAACAAACTGACACAGATGGTGAGAAGAACTTCCTATACTCCAAAAGGAAAAGAGTCACAGGATCCTCAAAACTTACTGAGGACTTGACTATTGCCAATCTGTTTTACCCAGCAGATTCTCAGTTGTCATTGCATCAGTGGGCAATGGGAAAAGCTTCAAAGCAGATAAGCTGTCACATTGCTAGAACCACAGATGTGTCCACTCACAAGTGTTAAATGGTCTTCCTTCAGGAATTCCAAATCAATGTGAAAGTTTTGATAAAAATTACAGATGTTGAGTGAAAATAGAAGAATGCAGGGAATTCAATACTATATGGTGCACTGTTTTTAGAAAGTGTCCCCCACCCCTTAATTAAAAAAACACCTTAAGAAAGATGAAAGCCTCATGCTGTGTTTCTTCGAGATTTTAACAAAATTTCATGATCCATAATCAATGTAATACACATGAGAATTAATTTGTCCCTGTGCTACTGCTGTTCTCCTGGAGAAGATATTCTGTTTCAGTTACTTTATGAGCTAGACCTATAAGTTTGATAAATATTTACTGACCCAGTGTCTTATCAGAAACCAGAGAACTTGTTTAGTTCCTCAGGCTCCCAGCAGCCTCTCATTTTAACACCTATGAAACATTCATCTTTCATCAGGAGTGCATAAAGTAGTTTGTTAATTTCTAGTAGGAGATTTTTTTTAACCTAACATGTTTAATTTGGTCATATAAATGATGCCAACCATCCACTATGCAACTGGAATATGCCTGTCAAAGGTCTATTTCATGTGTGGAGCTTGCAAGAACTGGAAAAGTCAAAATTGTCTCATGAAGGTAGTTACATTTGCAAGGGAAAGAGGCAAAATGGTAGCTCCTTCTTGAGATCCCATCAAAACTTATCTGCTGATAGCCCAAACAGCACCAACCCAGATAAGACAGGAGGAATATGTACATCTGGGCAGACCCCGTCCCAAAGGACTGACAGCATTTAGCTTCTGGCACAGGAAATTTGTAGTATTTAGGGCTACAGCAACTTCCACGCAAAGGTCTAGGTGTAGACTGAAAAAAAACTCTGAGGAACTTTAGGAACTGTCAACCAGGGCCCATTGGCCAGAAAGAACTGGAGGTCCAGAATAAGAAATAACTGGGTTACGCTGGAAATAGGCCCAGATCCTCTAAACCAGCAGAGCTCCATCCAGTGGGTCAAGTGACTTGATAATGTTAAGCAGGCTGAGGAGAGCTTGTGATTTAGTCTAACCATGATCTGCATATCAGGTGAGGGTTAGTGATTTGAGAACGCTCTATTTGATCTGGGACCCCGAAAATAACTACTTTTTGATTTTCCATTAAGTGGATCCTGCCTTCCTATTCCAAACTGGCCTGCAAATGAGGTCAATTTTAAACCTCAAGCAGTCCCTGAAAATATCGTTTCAGCTGTGTGTTAGGATATCAAAGTTGCAAATCCTTGCTGCATTTTCTGGTTAAGTACAGCGATGTTTTTTTCTGTTTCTCACTGATGGAATTGCAGAAGGAATGAGCAGTAGCAGTCTTGGCCTTACCCAGAAGTAACACAAATTAGCAGGAGTTTTTTCTTTGTCTTCACTGGCTTTTTATCTGGCCATTTGTACTGTTTGGCAAATGATATACAAATGGCACACAATGATGCTAAGTTTATATTGGCTTTGGTGAACTAATAGCGGAAGTGACAATGCAAATCACAAACTAGATATTCAACTGGAATGTCAACATATGATCATTTTGCAAATCTGAAAATATTTGGCAAAAGCATTGTAGCTAGATTTCAATAATTTATAAGTTCGATTCTTTCAAAGAGTGTCCACAGTGATCCACGTATATTTCACCAAATACAGGTGAAATTCATCAAATACATTCCTAGCTGCAGATTAGTCTTTTAGTAACTTTCAGTGAGGTCAGCCACTGCTTAGTGCTTTTCTATAGCAATGGAAAAATGTGTAAGAGCCCTCCGGTGGTCAAAGTATATCTCCCAGTATATATACTCATATTCCCTTTAATGCTAAACAATGCTGAGAAAGAAGCTTTATTCTGCTTAGTATATTAGTTGCAATCTATTTTAAAGATATTTTTTAAATTATTAACAGTTTCATCATCCTGCATCTATGGTGTAAGCTAAGCTTTGAAAATTTCCGCATTAGAATCAAGAAAATCTATCAGCACCAAAACCAGATAAATTAAGCAAAGGTCTTAGGTAGAAAAAGAGGTTCCCTGAATTCCCAGTGTTGTGTGCTACACATCCTACATCAGCAAAAAGGGAGTCTAAAATAAGGAGAACAAGCTCCAGGTTACATTCTCTATAGGCATATATGTCCAACTGCAGTGAAGTCCTCATCCATGCCGGGAGACCTCCCATATCACGTAAAGCAAATAACTACTGATAACAGTACTTTGGCATATACTTGACACTGAAGTAAATTAATAGCCCTGGAGCAGTTTGAGTGTAAACTAGGATTTTGATGGTTCTCTAAGAATATGTAGATTTTTGGTAAGTGTTTAAGAATGCATTTTTACACTTCTCCATCACTGAAGTGTTTTGTAAGCCACAGAGAAAGGAAAAGAGACACCGCAGCAGATTCTGTGTGTCATGGCTATAAAACAAGACTCAATCAAGAGTTGTTTCCTACTCACGTTAGCAAAATATGATTACAGCCAGGTTAATTTCTGAGCTCAGTACTCCCTTGGATTCTCATTGAACCACCCCAGTAGCTAACACATGTGAACTAATTAACTGCACAGATATTGCAGCCCAGAATAATTTTAAATCATTGTATTGCTTACCATTTGTGGAAAGAAGGGAAGAGAAAAAATTATGGCCTAGTGTCTTTGCTCTCCTTCTCATACAGTGCTGTGAGGACAAAGTTGATCCTCAAGCTGTGCTTTTCAAGAGTCTCTGCTGTTGCTTGCTGGCACTGCATAGGCATAAGTAAACCCCAGTTTTGAAGTTCTCCTTACTCGCTGACTTTGGCCATAGCTGGTCTCTTTGATGACCCTGCACCTGGTTTGGGCATTCCTGGAGCTGAGTCCTGATGTGCACTCATACCCTCTCCTTCCTCTTGCTGTCCGTAGAGTGTTTCAGCATGCACAGACTGCTGGTTTATGGATCGCTCTCAGCATACCTGCTCACATACTAGTTTGTGGCCAGAGCACTCAGCACCTTGAGCAATTAAATCTTCAATCTGAGTGTCCTTATACATAGCACAGCCTTGTAACCATTCAGAAGGGTGCTAGTGCACACTATGTGTCTGATTTACCACACTGAAATCAGTGTAAAAGGTCTTGGGTTTTACACTAGGGTGGGACTGGATCAAATCCTTCTCTGGAGACATTCGAAACTTGCCTGGACGTGTTCCTGAGTGATCTGCTCTAGGTGTTCCTGCTCCAGCAGAGGGATTGGATTAGATGATCTTTCAAGGTCACTTCCAATCCCTGATATTCTGTGATTCTGTGATTCTGTGAAACATACCTTCATTACCAGGAGATAATTGTAGGATGTAATATACTTCTGAAGGTCAATGGCTTCTCATTGTGGTTTTTTTTACTGTCTGCTGGAATAAAATAACCAAGCACCCTCAGAAATGCTTTATCTACTCCTGAAATGCTTTCCAATAAGAAATTTGGAATAAAAATATTGGAATCTTTTTTAGTTAAAGATTGATGATCAGCTACCAGTTACCAGATAAGTAGGAAGCAGAAACAGGTTAACTGTAGTATTCAAAGTGCAACATGCTGCCTACTTTTCTTCCCTTAAGAGAAAAGAGAGGGAAAGACCTACAGAACGTAAATTGGATTTCTAGATACAGCACTTCTCAAAATGGTAAGATGGTTATCTTAAAGCCCTATTTGAAAACATATATTTTCCTTTCACCAAATATTCCTGTTGAGTAGATCAGCTTCCTGGGGAAATTCACCTGAACTTCATGAACTGAACAAACTATCAGTCAACGAAAATCAACTCTAAGTTTAATAAGCAAAGGGCAATTGATGGTATAGCTAATATAGAGCTCTGAAATATAATTTTCAATCCAATTTTATATTCTTGCCTAATGCAGGCAGGAGGTTGCTGTGGTTTGCCCTAATGAAATGCTACTCCTGTTGCTAAATGTACAGTTTGTCTTCCTGGTACCTGGCATTACAGAAGATAGAAAACCACTGCATGCTCAATCTGTGGCTGTTTTCCCAAGCCAGTCTGTCATCTGGGCTTTTGCTGCTCTGAGGCCTGTGACTCCTGATCTCCAGGACAGTAACACTTTGTAGGACCAAGCTCTTGGGAGGAACAGAAATTGCTTTTGATGAAGGGAACTCCTCAGCCCTTAAGGGGACATGTCCTTAATCATGAAGGCACTTCAGCTCCCTGGGTGAGATGTCCACTCATGTTGCTCTCACTGTAGAAACTAAGATGGAGGGGGATAAAAGGTAAGGTGAGATGGTGTTTTAAATCCATTTTATGATGTTTGAAAACCATTTTTACAAGTGTTGCTTAAAATTCACAAGCTTCCTGATTGCTCCATTTAATTAACTAAATGTTCTTCTTTTACAATTATGGTTAGTCTGTATTGTATAAATGACTAATCCACTACCATTGAAGACAAATGTTGTGAAAGCTGTCTAACCTGGTAGCAGCAAGAAACGAGCTGTAAACCAGATGGACTTCAGTGATAAAACCATTGAAAAGTGAAAGAAAAATAGTTGTGACTAGACCTATCAGAAAGAAAATCCTGAGCACGTCATTGCTTTGTAACAAAGCAAGTGCATTTTGGCTGTTCTCAAAAAAGCTCACAGGCAATAGCAATTGTTCTCTACCCCCACCATCAAAGGCCAATGCATGTCAAGCTCTCAGAAACCCAGTGAGGAGCACTGCAATGCACTGGGTTAAGCAAGAATGGGTAAATCGCCTCTCTGTGTTTTGCCTCACATCAGATCTCCCGTTTTGACTCTAAGGCCTCAGCACCACCTCTCTTTGATATGTCCACCACTACTAGGTGCTCAGAGTAATTTGCTCTTAATACCTTAATGTAGATAAATGGTGTTGATACCTCAAGAGTTACAAACTCCTGTATGCTTTTCCCCACTAGGGAAAGTTGCTATCCCTGCTTCTCTCCTGATTTTTACTGGTGATGAGTCCAGAAGTATTGCGGATCTACTTCTGCCACTGTTCATCCAATGCTAAGCTGCTTCATCCCTCCTTTGTCCTGAACCTGAAGGAAAATAGGGAGCTCCAGCTTCCCCCACATAGACATCGTGTGTAGGGTTTGTTCCAGCAAGCATCCTCAAACCTTACCCAACACACCCAGAAGGGCTGAGCTAAAATGCAGTTCTGATTGCATTTCCTAAAAAAGCCCAGCAGCAGCGAAGGATGGAGAGAGCTGTGTCATGAAGGGAGCAGGACTCTCAGGATTAGTTTCTGCCTAAGGGGATTCACCCCCACATCCTCCATGACAGGGTCCTGTGTTGCAGCCACTGGCCCTTATAAACCACCTGCTGAAGCCATACCTCTGTGTAAACCAGAAGTTAAAATAAATGTTATAGGCAAAAAAGAGAGAAGAGTGTGAGTGTGTCATTCAACACTGAGGAGGAAGGAGACGTAAATCTGGTTGGTGCCACCGGTAATGTTGTCAACATTTGCTACGGGTACAATATACGAACAATCCCAGGACTCTCTGAGGGCTATTTTTCATAGCAGTAGCAAATTACTTGTGTTGGTATTGTGTGATAAATGGCTTCAGAGCTGATCTGGGGGGAATGCACAGTGGCTTTGTGGTGATGGCTCTTGAATATAAACTCCTGCTCCTTTCCCACTGCTGACTGGGGAAATTAATTACCTGAATGACTTCATGCCGAACGAGCCAAATTTTTCAATTGTGTGGGAAAAAATCAGAAATAGCTTATTTTCAGAATTGCATTTTTTTTTCTTTCCAATGGAAATAATAATTTTGATGTGATCCAATAAGAGGCTGCCTGTGATCTGCTTGCATTATTTTAACTTTGGACATATTGCCTTCAGCTAGTGCTGTTCTAGTTCACGTAATATTGAATTATTCAAAGTCAGCTTTGATGTTAAATAGTTAACGGAAGTATGACAGTGACATTTTCCCTCTCTGAGGAGATATTCAAATGGATAAAATAAGATGTTTGGACTAAGAAGAATCAGCAGAAAAAGGGCTAGCAGCCATGACATCATGGACAAATACTCTTTAAATAGTCTTTATATTTACTATTAAGGATACATATAGCAAAAAAAGCAGCATTTGAAGGCTGAGTCTCTCAGTAACAATACAGCTGTACCCACAAATAAAGCATGTTTGGGACCAGCCCTCCAAAGTTAATGGTGAGGGCAGAATTGCTGGAGTCTTCGTGTTCTGCTACTAAGTTAAAATGCTGAAGAAACAAGGAAAGCGGGAACAGCCCTGGGGCAGATGGTTCTGTGCTCTGTCCATGGGGTGATCAGCAGACATCTGTGAGTAACATCTTCTCCTCGGCATTCATCAAGGCTTTCTACTCATAGTTTCTTTCAAAGTGGTGAAGCAGTTTCAATCCCTCAACTGCGGTGAAAGACCCTGAAAATTTTACAGAGATCCACCAGTCAAGTTTGGGGGTTTTTTGAATCTGTTCAGCTGGTCTTGAACATTTATTCTTTAGTCAAGTAAATATCTTGGATGTATATTTCCTATCACTAGTATCTCCTACTACACCCAAACATGTAGAGCTTTGCTGTCTACCTGCATGCAGATGAGTAAAACCTGGTTTTGCTTAGGTCCATAGCCAGCTCCAGACTCTAGAGCAAACCAGACCCAGGCTGCTTTGGCAGGAGAGGAAGCAAAGGAGAGTGGCAACCCAGTGCCTATAGCTCATGGTCTGCAAAATGTCACTGAAAGTAACATTTAATAACCACGCATTAGCACGACTGCTGGAAGCAGTCTTCAGAACTCAACTTGTTCTGCAGAACTGCCCAAAACCTGTCTGAACTTTTTTTTCTTTATAACTTTTTTACTGAACTGCATTTAAAGTCCTGTGCTCAAAAAGTCCTCAAATTCAGCTCTAGTCGGGGATTGGGGGGCGGGGGGATAAACAAATTATCTTCACCCTTTTGAAGTGTATTAGAGTTAAGGAATTAACTCCTTAATTGTGCAGAAAGGAATTAACATGTTTAAAGTTTGTCTGTAAATAAATTCGTAAGCACTGCTCAGGTGTGTTAGATGTTTGAAGCCGACTTACTAAAGGAAGAGTCCTGCATAATAACTGTGATGTATACTGAATGGTTGCTCTTTCCTTGGAGAGAAGTGGAAAACTGAGTAGCAGATAAAGGACATTGCTGTTAAAGAAGAAAAAAAAAGTCAGAATCTGGAGTGCATGATTAAGAACAGCCACTCCCTATCCCTGTCACTACTCCAGCTCTGTCCTGCTTGGAAAAACATGCTCCACATGCACCCAGAGATGCCCTGATACCATGGGTAGTCTCCTCGGTGGAGATTGCCTCTGTAAACCTGAGGGTTGCACTGACACCTGCTAGCAGTTAAACTCCCCACTTAAGGAGCAATATAGCAATTTGTTTTTAATTATCTATTTTTTTCCTTGAATTACTGAAGTTTTACAATGAAGGACAGTCCCAAAGAGTGGTGCTCGATGGAGTTAAGTCCAGCTGGTGGCCGGTCACAAGTGGTGTTCCTCAGGGCTCAGTATTGGGGCCATTTCTGTTTAATATCTTTATTGATGATCTAGACAAGGATATAGAGAGTACCATCAGTAAGTTTGTAGATGACACTAAGTTGGGTGGGAGTGTTGATCTGCATGAAGGCTGGGAAGCTCTGCAGAGGGACTTGGATAGGTTGGATCGATGGGCCAATGTTAATGGCATGGGCTTCAACAAGGCCAAGTGCCAGGTCCTGCACTTGGGCCACAACAACTCCATGCATCGCTACAGGCTTGGGGCAGTGTGGCTGGAGAGCTGGCTGCAAGGAAAGGACCTGGGGGTGCTGTTTGACAAGCGGCTAAATATGAACTATCAGTGTGCCCAGGTAGCCAAGAAGGCCAATGGCATCCTGGTTTGGATGATGGTTGGACTCAGTGATCCCAAGGGTCTCTTCCAACCTAAATGATTCTATGATTCTGTAATTTGGCCACAAAAGGAACATTTAGCTGTGTAGCAGAATAATACTCTGTTGTAGGGATGTAGGCAGAAATAAAAGCATGACAGCTTCCTCTGTGTAGTATCATGCGCTTTTTAATGTGAACCTGCTCTAATTACTCTTTTCAAAATGACTGCTTAACAGGGGCTGTCTAGGTAGGAAACACGATCCTGTTTGTCACAGGGTCTGTCAATGTGTGAATGGAACTGCTAAATTGATTTACAGTGTTTTAGCACAGCTACTCCTGAACATTTGAGGCTAGAGTTACAGAACAATTAGTGTGAAGACACCAGTGGTATTTTATTTATGAAAGGTCTGTTCACGTTCTGTAATTAGGCCAATCTAACCACAATTATATATGAGCTGCAGTTGGCAAAAAATACTCTCAAAAAGTTAATTACAGTAGACAGTGATCAAGGAAATCCTGATCTGTAAATATTTAGCACCTAAGCCCACTGTTACTTGTACAGATACTTTTACTAAGAAGTTTTTACTTCTTCTCTCCCTCTTGCATAGGACTTGCTCAGAGAGCACATATAGGGGAGATGATGCTTTTCAGACCAGAGGCAGAAGTGGAACATGTACATGCTTTTAGCCCCAAAGTGGCTTAAAGTCTCACTCAGGATGATTTAAGTTAACCCTTTTTCCTTTGCTTTTCCATGGATCAAGAAGGTAAACGTGTACTTCCAGCAAGCTTGCTGCTTGTGTTGTCTCAGTTTTTACAGATAAAGTTTTTACAACTTCTTCCTGATTCTTGGGAAGTTTTGTCTGACTGGAGACTGAGCAGTTAACGTGAGGTGACCACGAGCCTTTTTAAGGTGCTCCAACAGCAGACCAAGATGCAGATTACCATTTGTTCTCCTGGGATCCCTTGAGATTATCACATTCAGAAGGTTAGTGTTTTCAGTTCCTTGCATTTTTAACTGAATAAAATTACCTGTATGAACATCTTATTTTACCAGTGATGGTACTTGCTGCTGTTTATCAATATAATATTTAACTATTTTTCAGATTTTTCAGTCACTAGGTGAGTGTAGGTATCTGTCTTCAATGGCTTGTCCCTTGGGGAGGTAGAGACTTTCACTCATTCTCGGTTATTTTTAAAGGCAAAAGGATTCTGTGTAGGAGCCAAGACCTCTAACTAATATTTCCATTGTCTTTGGCAGCAGCAGGGCAAAACATACAGTGAAAGAAGATCAGACCTGGGCAAGAGAACTAAGGTGACTAAAGTGATGTTGCCTGCAGGCTTGTGTTTCGTCTGAGGGATATCATCATTTCATGCTTGACTCAGGTCTGAGCCTAAATTGGTGCTGTAGCTGGTGAGTCATCTATGCAGCTGCCCACCCCCCCCATCAAGATGTTGTGACCCATAGCTTGGATTTGAGGGCTTTGTGAGAGGGAGAGCCTGAGGTAAACATGCCTGAGCAGCGTGGTTTCCATCGCTGGGGAAGCCACAGTGAGTCACACACAAATTTATACCAAATTGATGGCACCTGGAAGTAATATCTTTCCAAATCAGCTTTCTATCATGCGAGTGCAAATGTCCCTTACAGCAAATTCAGTTAGATTGCCTTGAAGTGGCTTGTACTGCCCAGTTTGCCTTTGCAGTAGCTGGGGACAGAAGTTCTCATGAAGCCATGCAGGCAACATGCACTTGGTCCTTGCTTGGGGAATTCATTGGAGCATGAGGCAGCCTTGGCTAAACTTGAATGGTGTCCATCACCTTTGTTAGAGAAACTATTGCTAATGAGCAAAAAACTGGCAGAGAAAGCATCCAGATCAAAGTTCCTTTTTGGCATGGTTTTATTTTGCTCTCTCAGGTATATGAAAAAAAAAAAAAACCAAAAGAATGAATTGGCCTCTTAAGAGGCCTTTTAAATGTTAGAAATTATTTAAAAAAAAACCCCAGTAATTCCATTGATGCTCATATCTTCTAACGCTGTTATTGTCAAGTATTTCTTCATATATCTTTGAATGGAATAATATGGAAAACCAAGGCCATTATGGTAAAATAAGAGTTTGGTGACTTGTGCTAACAAACTTGTTAATATTTAGAATGTGATAAAAATCTCTTGGCCCTTGTTCAGTCTCATTTATTGTAACACTTTCTGACAGGTTTGCATGAAACTGAATCCATGCTGGAGAACTGAGACACTCGCTTTACTGGACAATTACCTAAGACTCGGGATGGCACAGGTAAGCTGAGGATTGTTTCCTTAAGGCCTTCTTAAATTTTATATATTGTGTATATATTCTCATTAAAGAGCACCAGCCTGTGTATCTAATAATAAACACTACTGATTCCCTTGATAAACTGCTGGTTTGTCACATGGTTTCTAGTCCCTTTTCTTATCTGATGTCTGCTCATGCATGGCCTGTTTTTTTGCCTCTGATCTTGAAGTTTGTCTTTATTACACATCTCATGCATTGCTGAAGGAAGGCTGATCTCAAATAACACTTGCTTTTGAAGGTTTGATTGCTTGAATTGGGGACAAAAAAGCACTCTGGGCTAGTTTATAATTCAATGATTGGGTGTTCTTTTTCTCCAATTTTACATGTATTTGTGCATGTTCTTTCTCTGATCTTAAGTACAGTGATATATTTATGCAGGTAGTATGTTTCATAAATGACACAATGGGAAAATTTACATGCAATTTCTAAGATACTGTATATGCATTTGTGTATCTGTGTGTATTATCACAGTTTCCAAATTGGTCAAAACTTTCTAAAAGTTCAGTGGGTATGGTTTTATGGATATGCTTTTATTTTTCTATCAGTGAAAAGAAAGATATGAACAGGTGCTAATGTGTGAACAGCTGCTAACATATGAACCCTCATATCACCACATTATTACTATTGGTAAAAAACCCCAAACAATTAAAGATCTGAAATTAAAGCAACTGGAAGCTTTACTAAGCTGACAAGTATATCAGAAACTGCCAACAGCATCTTGTCCTAGCAGCTTTTGTTTGGGCAGTTTCCCATAGAAATTTGAATGAGAAGGGTTTATCCATGATGATAGCAGGCAGGAGCTGTTTGGTGCAGAGGAGGGTAGTGATTTGATAATGCAGGCTGGGACTGTCTCTTCCTACATCAATGGGGGAAAATGTGGAAAGACAAGCAAGATGGTTGTCAGAGGCATGGACGGTTAGGGGCCATGTCTAGTTTTGCTGGTGGTGCTTGGAGGATGAGAAGCAATGGCAGGTAAAGGGAAAAAAAGGTCAAAACTAGTAAAGTTACATAGAAATTAACGACAAAAACCTTGAACTTTATGTGGAAAGACAAAATGGGGCAACAAGGTAGAAAGATTATTTTATTTACTATAGGGATCGTATGAAAACTTCCTTGCCCTGGTCTTGCCAATGTGTGAGGTGATATAAGTAGGTGCAATTTCAATGTCAAGGGACTTGAAACAATATTCTTTTCCTCTTCTTTCTATTTTTATTTTTTTATGGCCTATTACATGTAAATTACAGCAATTTAGTCTTCATTGTGCATAGGCTGGGCAGATGCTATGTTAGTTTAAGAAAGCTTATCTGAGTCCAGAGACATCTACCTTGCTTTAGGAGATCTGATCCTTATACATTCAGCTGAAATGAGTCCAGTGTTCAATAATTCCCCTCTTTAATTCTGATCCATATGTTTGCCTGTTTGCTGAGCAACCTCGTATCATTTTTCTACTGAAAGTATTTCCACAACTGTCAAGCTGCATAACCTGTTTCTGAATCCAGCACAACTACTGTGCAAATGGGAGCAGAATTCAGACTCTTAGGCAGATATCTGAAGTTTAATTACTATCCTGATCCGATGAAAGTTGTGAATCTGATTATAATAATACTGTATTACTGGAATAGTACCTCTGAAAAAACATGTTAACAGTGCAGGTCCATGGTCACTGTCTCCTATTGTATCTCCATTTTTTATGCTGAGACTGACAATGCAGTTGTAAGAGTATGTGGGTATAGTTTTCGTTGTGATTAAACAAACTCTTCCTCAATCTTTTTGACATTCAGCTGTTGCTGAAGATGTTAAAGCAAAAGTAAATGTACTAATCATTGGTAACAAAGCAGCCTAATCCATGCTGACCTACAATTTGTTTAGGATCCTTTGGAGCAATAAAGAGATTAAAGTATATAAAAAAGAAGTGGTAAACAGTGGGTCAGAGATTAGAAGTGAAAAAGGAAAAAGCTGGTTTCCCCCAGACCACACACTGATAGTGGACCTTTGGTCAGTGATTGTTAGAAAATGTTTCATGTTTCATTTTCCCCCAGAACCTTAGAAACAGAAGCTTTGATTGGCACTTGTCATGGCTGATAGAGAGACGAAGATGCTTTGGTAAAAAGGAGAGGGAGGCAGCCGTGTCAAAAGCAAAAGTAGTCAAAGGATGATTCCTCCTTTCTCTGGTTTTGTCTCTTTCTAAATTATTCAAATCTGGGTGGCATCTTAGGATAACTGGCATTTTGACACAGCTTAAAGGATTGTCTGACTAACTCTATTGAACTAAGGCTGCCATCCTTTTAAAAAAAAATTATAAAGAGGCAGATCTTCTATAATCTGATATGTATACAAACCAAAGGCAGCTTGATACAGGCGCCTTAAATATTTGGGGGAGGGAGGGGACAGCAATTTTATCCATTTTGTGACTGATTGTCTTCTGCATCCATCTGCAAGAATGCTACTTATTGGTTTAAAAAAGCCTTTATTTGATTTTCTTTAGAATATCCATAGTTGTTTGCAATGCATCTGTTGGTTACAAATCCAAGTGAGACCAGCTGGATTAGAATCAACAAATGTAGGGAATTTTCTCAGTCGAAAGAAGGTATCTCACCAACGGGGAATCTCCTCTATTGATGGTTATCCTGATTATGGATTTTTCTTTTAGGGGCAATTTTCTTTCTTTCTTTCTTTCTTTCTTTTGAGAAAGGGACCGTGTCCCCTGTTAGCGCTTTGTCTGAACCATGCTGGCTGACATAAATGGGCTCCCCAGGGTTAGGAGCTCCTCTGTCATTCTAAGCTGCCATTTTATGCTTTGGTGTCCTCTTCACTTATCCATAACCAAAGCCAAATCCTGCTCACTTTATTCACAGGAATCACCCACTGAAATAAATAATTGCATAAATTTAGAAGGATTAGATGTCCAGTGGCATTCTGCACTTAGTAAAATCATTCAGCAAAGCCCATGCTTCCCACATGATTACAACCATCTCAACTGGCAGTAGCTGGCAGGAAAAGTATCATCTTGGTCCCTGTATTGATGTGTTTGTTTTGAGCTTCTAGCAAGCCAATCATGATTCTTCATTGTCTGTCTCAAATTTTTAATTCCCAGTGAAGAAATTCTTTGGTTTTCTGAAAGGGCCATTGGGCAGACTCCTTGCAAGTAGGGTGCCAAGGTGGTTTAAGAGGTCCTTCATCCCTACCCAACAATGGCTGGGAAGCTAAAATATTCCTAATGGACAGATTAAAGTGTCAAATAAAACTAACTGGTTAAGCATAACTTTTAATGGTAAAAGGCTGAACTCTATTTTTTTCCTAGCAGCCAGTTTAGCCCAAGAGATTAATCTTCTTCTATTCCAATAATGCAGACCAAGGTAGTTGTGCAAAGTTTTTGAGACAGCTGAAATGAGAGTACTCCCGATACTTTGAACATGAGGTAAACACCTTTTTACTGGACAACAGGAGTAGGAACACTTGATGCTTTGAACTATTACATCATGTTTATCTTAACTGTTTACCAGGGAAGGGCCAAAAAAGATGCACACTTAATCTCTAATCTTTTTCTCTAATTTTTTTTTTCCCGATTTGGAATAATTCTTCCTATTCATACCTTTATGTATGATTTTCCTTTTGTTGTATAGCATTATAAGAGCTGGTTGAAGATTCACACGAAGACAAAGATAGCTTTTGCACTGAAGGTGAGATTCATGAACTCCGCAGAAGGCCTGAGGAGACTCTTCATGTGGACCTCGGTAGACCTCTCAACGTGGATTACAGAAACCCCCAAGATGTGGAGCAGTGATAGGAAAAAGAGGATGAAGAAGGATGAGTCTTTCATGTTAGTTTAAAATTTGAGAAGGCCCAGATCCCCCCCACCAAGATACTGAAAATATGGCCACCTCTGGCTTCCAAGATGGTGAGTTTTTATGTCAAAGCTTGTGTTTAATTTCAGAGATCAAAAAGGAAGAGAGTAGCTGCACTATTAGAGACAGAAGCCTGCCCCCACCATTTTCTATTATATTGCCATGTTTAAGATGTGATTGTGATTATCAAATAACCCTTAATCAGCAGGAATACTGAAGATTATGTCCTCTCTAAAGTGGTATTTTTCACGATAGTAGAAGAAAGAGAGGGGAGCTATTTTCAAAACTAAATAATATACTCAGAACCTGAGCAAGCCTTTCTTTTACACAATTGAACCTATTTGTATGTATGAATTAATGGGATTGTCATATACCCAGAAGAAAATCTGAATCTGCACCAGTGATGAGCATAACAGCTACAATTTTTCACATGTGCGGTTTAAGATGCTCTGCTATATAATCCTGACCCAAAGAGTTTTCAAATGCAGTTTCATCTGATTAGAACTAAAACCATGCTTATTGATATTACTATGTGATTGGGAAATAAGACTTACATCCTGTAATGTGTAGGTCTTCTCTGGTATTAGGTCCCAGATTTAAATTAGACAGCAACAAAGAAAGCAAAACACTGACCAACCAGAATATCCTAAACTGGAATAATTTGTCCAGATTGCTGAAATCAGTGGCCTTAAAGTGCCGACTGTATGATCTATATTTCCTTCAATTAGATTCCTTTTACAGATCCATCATAGTAGTATTGAGCCATTAGATACATCATACCACACTTGTCAGCCACCCTTCCCTGTTCATGGGGACTGTAAAACGTATTAGGCAGACAATAATAGTGCCCTTCAGGATGATTAGGTTGTCACATTTTCCATTTGGATAATGTACTTTGCTCCTGTATCTCACAGGCAGCAGAGGGCTTCTTCGAAACCCAGGTCCTCTGTGCTCTACTTGCAGAGGGTGATGCCAGGGACATTTCTTCATTGTCTGCCATTGATTTTCCTTCTCCAGTTCTCCCAGTGTGGTACCTATGAAAGTCAGCACAGACGCCAGGTCTTCATCCAGCTACACTTCACCCCATGGTGCCAGTTCCTGGAAAGAGGCTAAAATGTGCTGGCAGGCTGCAGAGTAACAACACAGAGTGAAAAGAGAGTTGTTCAAACAACATCTAATGGACTTAATCCCCACTTCCTGCCCTTTCAGGGTAAGAACCGAGTTTCAAAGGCAGAGCAAACTAATACACAACTCCTAGGAACAGTTTCACAAAGTTAAAACATCCATCAGACTGAAACTGGAGGCAAATAAAAGTCTCTCAAGAGGCTAAAAAGGTGAAAGACAGATTTCTTTTGAGAATGTTTCAATCTACCCAGTGACCTGCAGCCTGGTCGTGGCCAGACATGAAAAATGTAGCCTGCCCAGGGCAGTCCCTGCCCTCCTGGCCTCCAAAGCCCAATTTCCTCATTGTGTACGCCAAGGCCTTGGCTGCTCTGAAGCTGTTTTGGTGCCATGCAGGGAAAATTGCATCTGGGTCCTGTAGATTTTACATTTAACTTAAGTGGGGCCAAACTTGCATCCAACTGTGTTTCTTGTTTAGAGTCAATAGGTATTTCCGTGGCCAATTTCAGATATATCATCCTTATGTTTACCTCTTCCAACAGCTGCTTCCTTCATTTGGTTGTATCTATACAAGAAAAAATACACAGCCCAGACCCCACTGAGATGAACTCCCTGTTGCTTCTCTGGAAACTCCCTCCCAAGGCAGTAGGTAGATAATGAGGTATCATTGAATTTAAGCCTCCTCCTGCTGTGTCAGAACTACAATGGCTGTGGTGCAAAGTCATGATCTGTTTTGATGGGTCAATTTTGTACTTACCAACTTTGTGTCATGTAAGGCGATGATCCTCTGGGCCACGTTTATTCCTGTATCAGGCCTTTTTTATCTTCTTTCAGGTGGCATTAAGCCAACACAGGGACATTTGTGTTGAATAACTCCATGTTGTGTCTTTCTGGCTTCCTTGACAGAAGCAAAATGGCATGTTCATGCCTGGTTTGGATCATATTTGTAGAGCTGGGGACCTGCTACAGCATGTTCTGCTGTTAATGATCATAGCAGTGTCACATCAATATTTTGAGGTGTCAACATCAATTTGAGATATTCCACTACCATAGGGATATGTGTATGTGCAAATGAGCTGTAGGGTTTCCTTCCCTGTTGTCGGACGTGCATGTTGTGCCAGTGCTCCTGTTCTGGCCTGGGCTATCCTCCTCCTCTGAGTCGCTGCTGACAGCTCCTAACAGCACAAGCGGCAGCCCCGCAGCCACTTTTCCCATCCACACTTGCTGTAGGCAAGATTCACGCTGAAAATGCCAACAAAGCAAATTATATGCTATTGTACAATCATGCTACAATCATTTCTGTAGAAAATGTGCCTTTAATAAGTGCATTGTAAGAAGTTCCCTTCTCTTTTGTGTTTAGCATAATGAACCTTCAGACAGCATTTTAAAGAAACCATAGCAGTCACTAAGCTCCTATTTCTGTGTTTATTTATCCAGCAATTTACATTAAGCGACAAGTATAATTAGCTTTTCTGGATAAACACTAAGCAAACGGGGAGTATTTTAAAAACATAATAGGGCACCCTGCAGTGGTTATCATTTTTTTTAATATTTTATTCAGAGAAGATTCCCAGATTCCACAGATTCTCCTGTTTGGCATTGCTTAATGGCTGGTGTTTCAAGACCTTTGCTGAGCCTTGTATACAGGCAGGAGGCTGCCCTTAAGAGTCACTAAGGACCCTTATCTGGGAGAGGATTTAAAGGTGTGCTGCTGGATAGTTTGGCCAAATGAGCACTTTCTAAGGGTGTAATCAAAGCAAAGCAACTGGGCCTTGACTCAGTCACATCACAAAGAGGACTAACAAGGTGGAGCAAAGGCCAGAGAGAGTCCCAGGTGGACCTATGCATGAATCACCACAGCAGGAGTGCAAATACCAAGGGAGGGCTTGATGCTGGCATTTTCAGGTGTGTAGGTAGCACAGTGCAGCTCCTGACTGCAAAGGTCCAATAAGGTGGTGGTCCAGGGTATTTGTGCCTAACCCTGGGGAATAAATCTCAGGTGTGGAGCTGCTGTCTGGGATCATGGTTTGTACTGCTCAGAGGGTTTTGTCCCTGCTCAGGATGTTATAGAATATTTTTTATAATGATGTGCCTTTATTTTCACAAAGATGATAATGAACTGACAACTGACTCCTTGCAGCTCCTATGCTGAGCTTCTAGATGAGAGTCAGGTTGTATCTATTCTCTCGTGCCTGATATGTTTCCCTCCTCCTGGTAGAGCCCAGTCCTCAGAACTGGTGGTTCCCCTGTTATCTTCAGAGCAATCTGCACAGGAACATCTTTTCCTTGGGAACTGGCATAGCCTCTGCACTGCTGTTCCTACCCAGGTCCACATGGAGGGAAGTCGGCAGAGTGGAGACCTCATTTACATTTGAAATTCGAAGTGGGAAGTGAGTTTTTTATAGGGTGTTTCTTTAGTCAGCAGAGACATGTCATTTGTGCTATCTGTATGGAAAAGCTTACTTCTCTCTATCGACCACAGAGGGAGCCTGGTGTGTCCTAACTTAGACCACCTACTAACATGACCTTGTAAGAAGTATCTTCCTCCTTCTGTGGGCTGCAGAGAAGCTGTGACAAATCCCTTTGGGCTGTTGTCCCAGGAGCTGTTACCCACTGCTTTGCTCTGGCAGAGATGCTAGTTGGAGCTGTGTGCCCTCTCCAGTGGAGTGACAACATGAAGTCCGCAGTTTTGTCGGCTTCTAAGGAGGCAGCTGCAGTTCCTTTCACCAGAAGAATAGCAAGGGGAAGTAGGAGGGAGAAAGTGTTTATGCATCAGGCCTTTCCTCTTTCACACCTCCGTAGCGAACAGTTGGATGTTGCTTATTTTTGGAACAAACAAAATTCAGCAAACACCATCTGCTTCTGTCAAAATGAGCAACACTCACTAAAACAGAAACAACAATATGCATTAAAATACCTCTGGAAGAACAACAGGCCCCATAAAAAATATAACAAAGGCTGAGGTTTTGTTCAATGCCAAAAATATGAATAGAAAGAAATGTTTATGTTAAATTTGAAATAAAGCTGTACCTATCAGAATCCTAAAATAACCCAAAATTTTTACTTTTATTTTCTTTTGCATGAAGTCGAAATCAGAAATTTAGCAACTGCTTATTAATCTGTCTCCATCACAAGGCATTTGGGACACCACACAGAACTTACAACAGCAGTTTGAGTGCATCTTCACTTTTGTGGTGTCATTAGCCTGTTTTTCCCTTGCACAGAATGGAAAGCAGTTCAACCTGCTGGGCACATTCCAAGTTGTCATCTCAGATGTTGTTACCAGTTCAGCTTTGTCTTTCTGGAAGTGGTGTGAGCCAGCGAATGTCCAGTCCTAATCCTTGACCTAGTGAAACAATTCACTAAATGAAAACCCTTGGAGCAGCTTTCTAACTTCATACTAGGAGGGTGCCTTGAGGCTTCTCTGCTCTTTCTATTAGAAAGTCCTTACACCTGGTCACTTCAAAGCTCATATCACTTTCCTATTTTCAGATAGCTAAACCACCCAAATTACTCTGGATCAGCAACAAAGCTGCTTGATAATTTACCATCCTCTTGAGCAACTGAGGGCAACCTCTGTCGTCATCTTAGTGACAAAGTTTTTCTTCTTCACTATTGACAAAGTTGTTAAATAGGAGTAGGCCAAGATACAGCTCAATAAATGTTCTTCATTTGTAACTGCGTTTTAGACCTGTCAGCCAGTTTTTAACTCACGGAGTACGTAGCAGGATAGTTTTGTGTCATTCTGGTGTCTTAATCAAAATTTCATATGATACCAAGTGAAATACACAGTAGAAGTCCTAAGTCTATTACCTATATCAACCAAACCAGTAATCTTATAAAAAAAAAATCAAGATAGTTTGACAAGATCTGTTTTCATAAACCTGTGTTGACTGGCATTAATTATATTTTCCTCCTTCCATTCTTTATTAATCAAATCCCTTATCAGCTGCTGCACTGTTTTGCCTGGGTTTGATGTCAAACTGACAGGTCTATAATTACCTGGGTCGTGCCATTTACCCTTTTGAAACAGTGGCACAATATTAGCTTTCTT
This sequence comes from Jacana jacana, assembly GCA_013400555.1. NCBI lineage: Eukaryota > Metazoa > Chordata > Aves > Charadriiformes > Jacanidae > Jacana > Jacana jacana. Next base: position 138,806 of record VZTM01006268.1, on the reverse strand, counting down.
CCCAGCTCTGGCAGTTCCTCGGTGTTCAGTAAGTGAGGAGTCAATGAAAGAACTGCTCCAGTTTCTGTTAAAACTCTTGGAAGTGCTTTTCCAGGTTGGCTGATGTCTGACTTTTGCATTTGCTTTTTAATTCCGCTGTAAGCTGCTATTACCATGGAAAGCACTTTGTGATGATCCTATGATTTCACTACATCAGTGAGCTCAGTATAGCAGTTTGGTGGGTTTTTTTAATTATATCAAAAGGCTGTATATTGACCACTTCTGCTTTTTCTTTATTGCTGTTATTGTCCTTTTTATCCCTTCTTCTTACTGTCAGTAGGCATGCCATTGTTAGGATTACTTTTGTTTCTGATATGGTTTAAATCTTCCTTTGTGCTTTTTACCTAAAAACACTATATGAGCTTTAGGTGAACAAACTTCCAAAATCAACCACAATTTGACTAAGGAGCTCAGCCACATGGAAGTCAGCACATTTTCCAATGTCCTTCACAGCATACCTATATGCTGCCACCATGACCATGCAATATTGCGTGACTTACCCAAAAGAGCTTGGGCAGTCAATTCTTTGGAGGCTCAGACCATGCTGGCTCCATGATGCATTCTTTCCTTGCAGGGAAACATTAGTAGTGGTGGGGTTTGGTGGACTGTGCTGTTTGCTAACTGACCCAAAGACCAAATTGGTCTTTCCATGTGACCCCTGCATGATACCAATTAGAAATGTATTCATGACCTTCAGAAAAAAAGGATAAAGATGGAGGGCATGAGTATAAAGTAATGGGGTGTAGGAAACTCTCAAATATTAAAAACGGGGTAAAAGAATAATTTCCTTGTCTTAATAGTGTGAGTGGAAGATATGGGAAAACATGGCATAAATCTCTGCTCATATTCCTCCTGCTTTTTTGAGGAAACTTTGTTTTTGCTGCATTTAAACATTAAAGATGTCTTTTTGGAAAGGAGAGGAGGAGATAACGTGTTTTCAGATGGATTCCTGCCATAGATTACCATTTCATACTACACTACATATAAGAAAACAACCTGTATCCTTTAGGGGGGCATGTAGGGGAGTGGGCAGTGTTCTGGTATCGGCGAAGGGGAGGCACAGGCAAGCACTCAGTATGTAATCAGATAAAGTGAGCTGCTGGGTATTAGTCTGTTAGCTTTGTCCAAGCTCCTAGCATCTTCAATGGGCCAAAGCGCCCTCTTCATTTGTCACCCCAGCGCACCTTTTGTGTGAATAATTTCCCATTGGTATTACCCAGAGCTTGGAGTCGATAGCTGACTAGCCTCTTTGCTTGTACTATTATTTCCAGCAAGCTTCATACATCTGCAATAAATCCAGGAGGATTTGCAAGTGCACTGAGGAAGTATGAGTGACAGAATGAGCTGATAAGGCCGGAGTCCCACAGAAACAAAAGGTTTTCCATTTTGTCATGACAAGACAGGCGCTGCCTTGGAATTGATTTGATTTCATCAAGTTTTTGCCAGCTGACCCCTGAAGTTCATGCAAGTGGAGAATTAAGCCCCCAAGCTCTCTCACACTTACTAGTAAACCTTCACATTGGTGCCAAGGATGAGAGCATCTGTTGTGCATCTGTTGTGAGTTGGGTTGCCTGTTTGGTTTATTAAAGCAGGGTCACCTTTTTCTGCTTTTTCTGCAGACACTGTTTTGAAACTGAAAAGTGTCCAGTGACCCACAGCTCTATGGACAGGGCATCTTGGAAGAAAAATTAGTTACAAAGCCAGGTAACAAGCTACAATGCTATGAAACCTTAATACGCTCTGAAAGGTTAAGACCTAATGACATAAAGCATAATAACTTTCTGTAAATCCTTATTCTTATGCCTGTGCCTAACCAAGAAAGCATGAGACAGAAAAAACCCTGCCTGATATTATAGAACCAGACTATATTTGAAAGTCAGCGGAAAATCTTTAGGAGGTCGTAAAAAGGTACAGGTCTACTTCTGCATTGGTATAAGTGAAAAAACTTGGTATGTTTGGCTTGCAGAAAATATGGCAGAAAAGCATGACTGGGCTGGGCAGCTGGGCTAGCAAAGAAAAAACTGGTCTCAGATAATTAAACCTTTCCAAAAAGAATGAGGTCTTGAGAGAAGTAATTTTTTTCAAAACAGATATCATTATTTGAGCTACACAACACAGTAATGTGTAAGTTTTATTGAGGGCTACAGGTGGTGTGAAATAGATTGTCCTGCACATCTATTGGGTGTGTGTGAGGGATACACATAGACCTTCTTTGGTTTCATCCTACTTTATCGAGAATCTTCTCTTACTTGCACAATCTTTATCTAATTGGTTGCATTTATATAGTTATGCCCAGGGAGGCTGTTTGATGACATACAGGTGAATTTTTTCCCTCTTGGCATTTCCTATTACATAGCAGGGCTTTAGGAATGGAAGACTGTCTGTCCCTTGCTGTTACAATGGCATTCACACCCTTATTTGCAAAGAGTTAGTAATATTTAAATAAACTAGGGACAGGTATCCAAAATTGAAGCATTTTTGTGTTTATGTGTATGTGTATGAGAGAGAAGAAAGGGGGAGAAATGAGAAGAAACTAGTTTCAGACCAAAGTCTGAATCCTACATTTATAAGGTGTATTTCTTTTTAAGGGGAAATAAACTGGGTTATTTACAATGCCTCATGGATGCCACACCTGGGAGTTACAGGAGTGTCTGTTGGGCCTGTAAAAAGAGGTGCCCTTTGGACCCCCTTGCCCTAGAAGAAAGGTCTCCTGTTTCAAATGAAACTGTTGCTGTTTCATTTGTAATCTGCTGTTACTCGTGTAGCATGGGAGTACAGACTTTACATACTTTTGAACCTATTCTATCCTTTCATCTAGCAGTGGTGATGTGTAAAATCAGCTCTGCATGCAGTTCCTGGCAAACATCGAAAACCTGTCAAAGTGCTGGAAAGCCTCATTTAGGAAGCATTTTTGGTTGAATGGTCATATTTGTCTTGTTACAGGATTAATAATAATAGTTTTTACTTTGGTTAAAAATGCTAACTGGGGAACTGAAGCCAGTCAAATACAAGTTAGAAAATAATTTCTTTGCATTTGCAAAATACTGATGGGCATTCTTTACAGTGAGCTGATTTTGAGGAAGAGGTATGTGTGCTTATGCATACACTTTTGACATTCAATTTATATCTTTACACTTTTCTGTCCCCTGGTTCCATATGAAATGCTTCATTCTGATGAGCAACTGTGTTGATTGCATGGGCAAATGCAAGGAATTGCATAGTGATATTTCAAAATTATTGCTGGGAACCTGAACATTTGGGTTCCCAGCCCTTATGTTTGAATGGTCAAGTCCCAACATAAGGTAGTTTCTATTCCCACAAAGCTTCTTCAGCTTCTTGTAAGCGGTATGCTGATTTTAGTATTTAATTGAGGCCCTGATTATTCTTCCCCTTGTAGTTTCCTTTCTATCTGCCTCATAAACATCTATGATTGCCCAGTCATCAGCATTACTTAATTGGCTGAAGATCCTAATCCAGCTTTCCTGAAAGGAAAAGCATCGTAGACACAGTTGCCAATTATTCCATTATCTCTGTTGACAGCCTGGTGTAGTATGATGTCCTTCAAAGCTCTGACACAGATATCCCATGGGAGACCATTGTCTCCAGTTAAAGCACAGTGCTGAAGAGCAGTCATTTTCTGTGTCTGCTACCACCATGTTTTCTGGCTTTGGAAATGTTACTTAATCTCTTGATTTCCCTATCTGTAAAATGGGAATAATGTGTTGTTCAGGGAAGGTTAAGAGGGTTAATCCTTTGATGTTCATAAAATGTTACAAGATCTTCTTTATAGTTTTAAGAACATACAACAAATATAACAAAAAATGAAGTGGAAGTTATGGAGCTGGGTAGGAATAGAAATTGCCACATACTTCATGCTACAGCTGCCTCAGTTTTTCTCTTGTTTTGAAATGTTGTGAAATGCCAAAGCTAAAGTTTCCAGTGTAGTCTGCCTTCTACCCTCCTTGCACCATTATGTGACCTTTCAGAGTACAGTATTTTCCATAGTTTCCTAGCCTTTAAATACTTGACTTTTCAATTTTAATATTCTTTTAATATAAGAAGCTTATTGTGAGTATGAGATTTTTAGTCTACAAAAGCAAAGTAAGCCACCATCCTCTCTCCTCAGGAATGGGTTGTGCTGCCAAAATCTGACGTGACCTATGAGCTCTGCATAGCCACAAGGTCCCCATGCAAGTCTCCCTCAGCCTGGACGCTCCCCCTGGGTGTGTCCCGAGTCCTCTTTTATTTCCCTGGCATCTTGCATACCCTTTTGCTAACTATCGTTGTTCATACTCACTTGCCAAGCCCTTTCCTTCTGTGAACTTACACCTGTTTTCATGGGACGTGTCCTGTGTATTCTCTGAAGCACACAGGAGGAATGCAGAAAGCAGTTATACCAGCATGAGTGTGCGTGGAGTAAATGATCCAGGTGGTGCACAGCTTGTGAACAAAAGAGCATAAAGTAATTTCCCCATTCTCTGCCGCAGTGATCTATCTTATTTTTCTCCTAAGTGCCTTTTTGAGGTAGGATCTTAGAAATACTGGACTAGGAAGTGTGTTTTAGTACTGGCTACTTTTTTCTTTTTTTTTTTTTTNTTTCAGCACAACCAGTCTTCTTATTCTTCAACATTAGGCAGAAGTACATTATTCTACTTGTACCTAAAGCACTAATAGCCCGGCAACTGCGTTCCTGCAAAGCTAGAATACTTATGTGCTTTGGCGTCAAGACTTGACATTTGGCACAAGGTGACTAACTAGTCCAGCCTGAGGGATGTACCCTCTCACCATCTCATAAACCCGGCCAGTTCATGACACTATTTCAGTACAGATGTACTCGGTACAGATTTGTTTTGAGTTTGGCAGCTGTTTTTTCTCAGGCTTTTCCTCAGCTCTGTGCAAACAAAATAGCTACAGAGAAAGGGCTTGAGCATGGCTTTGGATGCAAACACTTCTGTCACCAGCTCTGGGCCCCCCGGTAAAGACCCCTCAGTAAAGACGGGGAGTGGAGATGGAGCCTGATGGCGGTAGGGCAGAAGAGTGTGCCTGGCTGTAAAGTACTCAGCAACAGCGTGACAAATATGGCAGACCTGCATTTGGGTCTGCTGGAGCCCAAAGACCTCTAGCAGCCTTTTAGGGCTAGGTATTATGAGAGGTACAATACATGTGGGGCCCAGTTTCCCCTGACCTCAGTCTCCATGACTCCTACTGGGGGCACTGCAAGCAAGCTTTATATTGAAAGCTATGGAGCTGTTTTTAAACGGTTCTTTACGGCAGAGAATAATTAATTAAACAGGTGGTTCCATGAGCGGTGCTACTAATGATGGCTGCTTTCCAGGGTCTCTCTCTCGTGTGGATTTCCAGGCTGTAACAAAGGTTGAGCTCATGCTGAGGTCTTTCCCTCAATGAGGGAATTAATAGGGCCTCCCTCCCTCCCTCTACTCTGCTGCCTATTTTCATGAAACTTGTAGGTACTTAATTCCTGTCAAACCTCTACGCCTCCGTCGCACTTGGTCAAAATTGATCGACGATTTTGAAACTTCCTGGGGATGGGGGGAATAAACAAAGAGAAAGAAACAGATGCATGAGGAGCATGGCTGCAGAAAACCCGTTCCCTAAAGTCAAAATTTTTGCTCAAGGTCTGAATGGCAAACTGCTCTTTGTTTGTCCCTCTGGCCATACTGGAGGCAAATAGTAAGTAAGAGAAGATATATGTTCCTGGTGAGGCTGCCCACACAGTTTTGGTGTCCATGTTTTAAAAAGATGTCAACTTTCATAAAGGGAACAAGAGTCACCAAAAAATCTGTTAAGGATGTCTGGTAGGAGTACTGACAGAGCTTCGCTTAATTTCCTTTTCGGGTGAACTTTACCACAGCATGTAAGTAATTTTAGGGGAAGATATACTGGATATTGAGGGCATTCTGAAACCTTGTGAAAACTGCTGTTGTTGACACTAAGCACAATTTCAAGTGACATGTAACCCAGATATCGATCTTAGAAATAATGTACTATAGATGTACTATATATACTAAATAATATACAAGAAATAATGGGATTCTCCAAATTCTGACAGCTTCAGATCAACCTTCAGATCAACCAACACAGGTCACTCTTCCAGAAAACCGTGCTCTAGATAGGTACAAATAATTGGACTGATTACATGGGTATATATGACATCCTTTGGTCTTGGTTATGCGCTGATTCAAAGCACATGATCTAAGAGTCTAACCTGATCTTAAAAGTTGAATAAATAAAAACAAAAGCTTACATTCCTGATCCTCCATTTCTGGGAGAGAGATGACTCCCTCTCTTACCCCTCTCAAAATTGTTACAGGACTATTTGGTTAGCAACACAGTAGACGGTGAAGTTGCAGTGTTATAAATTACTTGGAGAGAAGAAATAATCGGGATTTTATTAAGATAAAACATGACACATTGATTCTTTTATGGTTTGTTATTTTCCAGGATCACCAGGTGGCGCCAATGCAGATCATCCTATAAGTGATGTTTCACGGAGGGTTGGAGCATCTACATCTCCCAAGCCCATGTTAGCGTGCAAACAAAAAAGGGCAACTTCTGAAAATTTCTTGTGGGGAAGATAGAGGTTAGATCCCGGGCAAGCGCTCAGTACTAAGTGTGGTACAGTTCTTTTCCAGAAGCTATGTCACAAGTGCAGTTGATCCTCTTTGACCGAAATCTTTCTTAGATGCTGTCAGTAAGACAGATATGCGCAAAACCAATTTTGTCAGAAATTAGTTTTCTTATTCCTTTCAGTAATGTAATTTAGTTTGGATTTCAAAAGCACATCATGTGATAATGACAATCTTGGAGCATCTGTCAATTTGTGCTTGAAATAGAAACCTTTGTTGCTGTTTTGCCATGGAAAGCCAAGATATTTTTATTGTTGTTGTTATTGTATAAATTTGGTTCAACTGGGGTGTATAGGATAAGAAACAATGGCATTTAGGCATCTTTATTTGTCCTTTTGTACTTTTTAGGACACAGCTATAAACAAACAATGAGCCTTCTCTCCCAATAGGAACCTTTCTTGCACATGCCCCCAAAACACAACCTGAAGACAAATGACTCTTTTAAAAAGAAGAAGGAGATTTATGTTGTGAGCTTGTTTAGATACCAGTCAGAATACTGCACTCCACATCCCTGTGAATCACTACCTTTCTTTTTACAGTAAAATAATGTTATCAATAATAATTATGATGATAATAATTCAGATATTTTTTTTTTTCTGGCACCATTTTGCAAATCATTACCTCTATTTTCGAGTTCTCACTCTGAATGCACAGGAAATTAGAAAAACTGAGTCTCAACGCTTTTTCCTCATCAGGTTCTGAATTTGCTGGCAGTTTTCCTTGAAGTGAAAATGGACTTTATTTCATAGGAAGGCGAAGATGAAGTGATAGAAACAGCAACCTGGGGACATGGAGAAAGAAACCAGAAGAGAACAAATAAATGTTAGGAGGAGTTTAAACTCAAAGATGACGTAGTCTGTACCATCCACAGAACTCATGAACTCGGCCTCTGTTATGGCATGACCTGACATTTCCCTCCAATTTCCTCATCCCACTTCCAGCAGTTTTTTCAAGCTGTGTTGGGTGTGAAGAAGCAAGTACAGCTTCATACAGCTCCATAACTCACTCAAAGTCCTTGCCTTCTTGGATGATAGGCCTGGACAACAAAAAAATAAACCTTCATGAAAGGGAATCACTTATGATATTTTGAATGGCCCAGTGTGTCCTACTTGATCTCAATCAAGAGACAAAACTAGGAAAAAAGGTGTGTAATTTTTGTGATATACTTACTTAGTACTAGAAGAGAAAAGTTTATGTTGGTATGCCTGTCTCTTCTGACTGCAGTAAACCAAAGGAGTTTGGTTTTTATTGGTACCTCTGGACTTGGGAGTGTATT
>VZTM01006268.1:104311-130834 GCA_013400555.1 Jacana jacana | reverse complement strand
TCTGGACTTGGGAGTGTATTTGGAGGATGCTGCTCTGCAGAACTAGAGTCTGAAGAAGTTCTTTTCTGGGACATTTAAAACAAACAACAACAAGACCTTGCCACGCTCCCAGACTACTGCCTGATCAGGATGGAGCTCTTATGTGTTATACATGTTAAACATCTCCTATTCAGAGCTAACTTTGACTTTGTGCCCTGGGCCAGGTGAAAAGACTTTTCCAAATAAGAAAGAGTAAGAAAGAAAAAAACCCAACCAAAACACAAGAAACAAACCATAAATTGAAATTTTTACCAGAGGAGATTTCTGTGGCTGTTGTTGTTCTGCATTTTAAAATATAATTTTCTTTATGGCAATTAAAAAAAAATGCTTAAGGAAAAGTAGTGAAAAGAGTTCTTTTATGGGCTTTTTTATCCCTTTTTTTGTCTGCTCTTGCAGTCGACTTTTTGGCAAAATACTGCATCTTCAGCCAGGAGAAGTTGGCGAAGCACAAAAGGGCTTTTGAAGCGGTAAGTGTAAATTCAGACTTCTTTTCTTTTCTTTCTTCCTTTTTTTTTCCTCTCCCTATCCCCTCTCCTCCTGTGTCTGTAGACAGTTAAGCAGAAATAATAAGCGCCATTGCTTGCAGTACACGTCCCATGAATTACGCTCACATCAAATGTAACTTTAGAATGGAGGCACGCTTTATTCTTTTCGACGAACTGTTCCCCTATCCATTCTTTATTTACATGTCGTGAGCCTAAGCGCTGCACAGCCAGTCAGAACACACACACAAGAGGGGGGAGAAAAAAGGAGGCCATTAAACAAATTAAAAGGGATGGGGATGACTAATACAGTACTCTTGGAATCTGCAATTTGATTAGTCTGAGTTTAATACACAAAAGCAGCGCCGAAGCAGGAGGGGAGTCGAAGTGCTCTTTAATAACCTTCTACAATTAAATTATGGTGATGAATTTAACTATTCTGTGCGTCTAAAGGGGTCTTATTATCTGATTGACTCTGAAAGAAAGTCAGTATTTAACCAGGGTTCTTGAGTCCAGCTATTGGAAGACATACAGTAGTTTTATGCATTAACGACTATTTTTTTTGTTGTTGCGTGCCTCTTCCCATTTGAATTCGTCTGTGATTTGAGAAAGATGGCTCTTAGGGTTATTCCCACTGCTTTTGATGGAAGCGTATGCTAGCCCTTTTAGTGTACTGCCCAGAGAGTTAAAATGAAAATTGCATGGTTGGGTTTGTCTCCTGTTCTGTATTTTCACTTGTAATTTGTAATTTTCATTTATAATTTTAGACTACTTCCCTCTGCTGGACCCTCTCTGTTGTCTGGCAATGCATCATTCAAATATAGACAGTGTGTAAAGCATGCTGGGATATTTGAAAAAGACTTTTGCCATTAAATGGCAGTAATGTTGTTCCACAGTTTATCCTGACTTGTGGTTTTCTCTCCGTCCTTCCCCTTACGTGCTTTTGCATATGCTGAATGTGGAGTAAGATGTTCAACATACAAAGTATTACTAGAGAGGGGAATTGAATGCATTTCTTAAAATGCTATATTTCTTTTATTTTTAATAGAAGTTTACATCTTTCAGTTATTTGATCTTTGACAGAAATAGAGAGAGAGAGGGGGAGAGACTTCATGATTACCTTGATGTTGAAATCAGAGAGCTGATGTTATCCGAAATAGAGGGATATGATAGAAGCAGAACCCAAATGTTCCAGCTTTTACTTTTAATGGCCAAAATGCTGGAGCTCCTTTGCAGAATTTGATCTGAGTATTTGGAGAGGATATAGGCTAAGGGGATGAAAAGAGAATTATGCAGAGTACCGACTATTCAGCTAGGGCCTTATTCTGATACCTATTTTCATGCTAAGTTGTATCTTTCTTTGCCAGTAGTTTTGCTGAGGAAAAAAAAATACTATTTCTGGTGCTAAAATACTGTGTATTTGAATGAAGGTGCTATCTCCAGCCCTTGTGTTGTTCCTGTGCGCAGTGCCCAAGCAGGAGGCTGGGTGCCTCTGCTCCACCGTGCCAGCTGATGGCCCTGGAGCCGTTCCCCTGGCACAGCCCAGGGACAGTGCTGGCCCTGGCTGCTTGCACAACACCCGCCCATGCGTGGGGCCGGATTCGGAGGTCTTCATTCAGCTTTAGCGCAGCTGGCTGGCTCCAGTGAATGAGGCCAGAGTGTAATTTAGACCTCCGCTGCTGCGCAGAGGAGGGAAGGGGGTCTCACCCTCTCGCTCTGTGTTCCCTGCAGCATCCCCTGCTCCCTGGCAGGTGAGAAAGAGTGGGTCTGAGGGGTTCCTTTTGTGGCATTTTGCGGTGCTGTTGTTTCACAAAAACGTGTGAGGGCAAAGTATAGCGGTATGCAGCTCTGCAATGGCTTGCTGTGGATAGCAAAGGAGCAGCTGGTGCAGCTTGAGGAGTTTACATCTTAAGCCATCAGCCAGAGCAAAGTGCAAGCTGCATCTCTGGCAGCCTGATGTTGGGTGGCCTGAATGGTTTGGAGGGGTTTGAAAGTTGCTTTAGTTTGTGTTGGCTGCCTCCGGGAAATGTGGAAGCATGTGAACATGGTCACTGCAGCAAAGATATTCCTTCCCTCCTGCCAGGGCTGCCTGCACAGCCCGCAGAGAGAAGATGGGTGCCTGCGCTGTGCTGCTGGCAGGACTGTTCCCTCTACCCAGGGAGTCTATTCACCCTGAGGGCTCCTCTGGCCCCTGTGAGGTACTGGGAGTCTCAGCATGGTGACTGAGCCTGTCCGTGCCCTCTTCTTGCTCCTGCTCATGGCTTTTGGGATGCTGAACTGGGCATTTCTATAGCTCTGTTAACCAGGATGGAGCTGTGGACATTTTTTATGCATTCAGAGGCTCTGCTCTTTAACTTTTGGCCATGATTTTTACTCATGATGATCTGTTTTTATCTCTCTGAAAGGTCAGTTAAGACCAAGTACTTTAGGCCAAGAGGATTGGAGAAAAATTGTATTAGTGTTTTGATATTGCAGTTTATTGTTTTGTCTTAATAGTAAAATCCTTCCTCTTGCTTATTAAATCAGGGCTGAAACTTCCTCGAGAGCCAATGATGACAGCCGAATATGATGTCAGATTCTAACAAGATGCCAACCAGAGGTTTAGGAGAACTGATTTATATCAGATGCTCTTATACTGTTTGCGTAGTGAAAAAATACACCATGAGTAGCACCCGTGGCTCATCCTTGGTGAAAAGGGCAGCACACTGCATGAAACCTGGGGATGCTGGGCTGAGCAACGCTTCCTTTTAAGAAGATTGTGCTCCCAAATTAACTTGTTCGGATGCTAAGCATAGCAGAAACAGTGCTGCTGCTAAGTAGAACAATTGCTTTTCCTTTGTAGTCTGCCTGCTGGTTTGTTCAGGCCTGCTTTGTGTTCAGCCTTGGCTGGGTCTGGGACAGTGGTTCAATGACTGTGAAGCTCTGTGTTTAGATCCTCGCCAAATCAGTGACACACAAAATCAGGGCAGGCAGTGAATCGCCAATGTGCCAGGTTTGGCAAATCAGCCCTCTGAAGAGATGAGCCAATATCCTGTATTTATTTTGCTGTTTTCTGTACCCATTTCTCTTGCATCTGGGTATTTAATACATATTTCCAACCAGCAACACATCAGCCTTAAATTAAATTCCCTACTATGGATAGCAAAAACCAGGCCCTTCCTTCCTTGTGCTGTTCCAGCTGCGTAGCAGTCACCAAATACAAGACCACGCTCCCCCCAAGCCCCCTCCCTCTCATCTCCCTCCCCAAAAGCAATTTTAAATTGCTTGACTGAAAGCAGTATTTGAATGAGGATTTCAAATATGGACTCGGGCTTTCTCTTCAGTTCACCGCCAGAGAACAGCGCAGAGTAAATCGTTGATTGCAGGGAGCACGCTGACCGTAATTAACTTCAGTATTCACTGGGTAAAGAAGTGAGGAATGACTCAGACACACCTAAAATGAACATGGTAGTGCTAAATATTTTTTAAAAAGGGTTTAAAAGGAAGGCAAATTTTACCAAAAATATAAAAGGTATCCTTCCCCTTAGCCAACCGTGGCAGCCACGATGCCAGGAATATGCAGTCTGGAAAAGGGAAAAAAGGCAAAAATATGGTGGTGGAAAGACAAGCGAGAAGAAAGAGTTTGGCCTTCACAGGTCCCCCCTTTCCCAGTCTGCTGCCAGCCCCAGGGGTGGGCTGAGCATTGCTGCACTCCTATAGGGGTTCCATAAAGGAGACCTTGAGTCTGGCCCACAGTGTCCCTCTCAAATAATCTTTTCTGTGAGCTGCTGGGGCTCCATCTGAAAGCTGTCATGCCTGCTTCCTCTGCATTGATTAGCAGGCTTTTAAAGACCCAGACTTGATCTTTCTTTGGTGGCAAGACATATGTATCTAATTTCCAGATTACATTTTGTTTTGGTGCTAACATTACCTGCCTAGTTAGCTTGTTCCTCTTTCTGCCTGCTTACCTTGGAGATATTTATTTGAGCAGCTGTGCTTGGCAATGGTTTTGCAATGCTGACCAAGCCAAGCCCCCTTCAAGTCTCCCTCATGCTCCTGTCATTACCCTGAATTTGCTCCAGGGTGACTATCTCCTCCTGCATTGAGGTGCAGCAAGGGTGGGGGAGCCGGGAGTCAATGATGAGGGTGGGCAGGACAGTGGCCTCACTGGCAAGGCTGATGTCCCACAGCCCTAAAGCAAGGTGAGTGGGGCACGTCCACCTGCAGTCACCAGGGTCAGGAGCATCCCAGCAATGAGGCAGGTTTGAGGTCAAACCAAGAAGTCAATCCACAGGTCAAGGTCAACAATGTAGTTCAGGCGGAGACCAAGGGCATGTGCTCGAGCTTAAACACAGCTCCTGAGCTGATGGGTTGAGACCTCAATGAGGCTCCTTGCTGTCTTTTCCATGGCACTTACACCAGCAAGGTTAGCCAATGGTGCCATGTCAGGACTGTCCCCACACTGGACGCCCCCATCCCCCAGGAGCTGGGGAGCAGTGGCAGAGACCATTGGGGTGGTCAGAGAGGTCTCCAACAGAGGCTGGAAAGGGGGGTAACCAGACCTTCAGCCATCAGCACTGATAAAGTCTTTCCACTGGTCTCTACTGGAAATATTCTCCCCTAACAGACCTTACATTGCATTTTTTACATCTGCATTGTATTTCTAGCTCATAGTTCTCCCTTGCTTGGCTAATCTCACATCAACTTCTACTTCCTCTGTCACCTGCATTTATCACGGCCCTGCCTAACAGCAGAAAATCATATTATCAATCCTAAAATATGTTGCTTGGGACATTAATCTGAACTTTTCCCCTGCAGTTCTCAGTGACTTCCAGTTCTGTGAAAGATTCTGATCCTTCTCCTTTTTAACCTTTTGCTAGTTGAATGACTGTTTTCTCCTGCTAGGTATTTGCTCAACTACATCTGGTGCTGCTGGCCATGAAGAGGAAAAGGACTAAAGGATTATTTAATCCTGAGAATATTTCTGACTTTGGTAAATCTAATAGGCATTATGACATGGGTGTCCTTCCTTCTTCTGTTTCTATCCTCTCAACTTACTCTTTCCAAGATGGAACAGTTATAATTGTGGGAGTTACTTTTCATTCAGAATTTTGAGTCTGGAATTGCTGATTAGTTAGGTGCTGATTCACGTCTTTTGGATTGTCCTTTTAAGAAATTGGCCCTATTAGTAATAGTTACTAATTTACTTTTACATTATGGAGGGGATACTTTGTTGAGTTGTATTTTGAGTAACTAAGGTGTTATTACCTTGTTGCAGTTTTGAATCCGATGAAGTTTTTTAGGTGTGAACATTTACTCCCATGTTTCTGGTCCTATGAAGGCTTTGTGTGAGATTAATTTGGACACTGACATTTTTCTCAGGTGAGGTGCCACTGTAGATTTGCTGGGACCTTTCTGCTTGTTGGGAGAACTTGTAAGAAGTAGAAATATTTGGTTTTCCAGGATAAATGTTTGTGAAACCTTACAAAACTTATGTTGTTGTATATCACCTAAGTTGTGAAAGGTGTGTGTGTGCCCAGGAGAGAGAGAAGTTGAAGACATAAAACTTAATATAGCAATATACCCTCCCTTTTACCTCCCCCAGCAAAAAAAAAAGAAAAGCCCCAATCATTGCACTCTCAGAAGACTTCTGCTTTTGGAGGGTCTGCTTTAAAACATTTTAATGTTAGGAGCTGGCAAGCTGATCCTAGTATTTTCCCAAGTTCCCCTGCAGTTATTCTATTTCCATGATACTTTGCTGAAAAGACAGTCTTCTCCAAAACGGTGAAAGGCACTGTGGTGGCTGCATGTGAAGAAGGGACTGTGTTTTCCAGTCACACGGTGACATCAGTTTCTACTCTGACAACTGAGATTGCTCAAACACACTTCCAAACAACGAGACCTTTGTGGCAGAGTCTAACAAAAGCCTTAGTCCCTAATGCGCTGCCAGGCCCAAATCATCTGTGTGCAAATGACCCCGTGGTGCTGCCAGTGTCATTAAGACCTGTGTCAACCTGTGGTCGGAGGGCTGTTGCACAAATTTGTCTAGCTGGGGAGGGCAGCTCTGGGCAATTTGCTTCTCTTTCAGAGTTTTTAAGAGGAAAGTCCTTGTGATAATGGTGACAACTCCCCTCTTTTATGGAGCCCTGCATGTCTTGCTGGTGCACAGGGAACAGTCAGGGTCCCATGGGGGCACTGCATGATCCTCCAAGCTCCCCCTGATGTAGGGTACCCCTGCTTTGCTCGCCTTAAGCTTTGCTGAATAGAAAATTGTGGAGAATTTTTATTTCTTACCTTTCTAGGGTGAAAAATTATCAGAGTAGAGGGTGACCTGTGCAACAGTGCCAGAGCAGTTAATCAGTCTGGCTGTGTAAAGTGTGCTTTCCCCTGTGCTACTCAACACTTCCTATTTAACAACTTCATTAGCAGTTGGAAGCAATGTAATTGTGTAATGAGAAACCTGAGTTCATTACTTGTGAACAATTATGGCATCTTTTCCTTTCTGCTGCTGTACTTTCTCTGCGAGCACTTGTGAGATGCACTGGTAGTCGGCCATCCAAATATTTATTGGCTTTAGCAGAAAGGCAGGAATACTGTCTGTGTATGCAGGTTCTCAAGGCAGCAAGTGAAGGAACTGATGTGATGGGATGTGACAGCTTCTCCGTTGTTGATTTTCAGTACTGAACCTAAAGTGCAAACTGCTGCCTGGAAAGATGTTGAATGGGGGCAGAGATCAATAGTCCACTTATGCTCCAAAAGGACAAGAAGATACAAATCCCCAATTTGTATAGTGGCAGAGCAGTTATTTGCTGCTTGAGTACATGACTTGCTATTTTTTTCTTCTATTTTTTTCTCATGTATTACCTTATTTGGCACCAAATTAAAGTATGAGCTTTAGTATTCTGAGATACTCCTCAAAATAGGAAGCTAACTCCATTAAGGAAACTTCATGGACATTTTTAAAACTGACAATGGGCTCTTAGCATTATTTTTAGGTAAAATTGAATGGGAGTGACCTCACCCTGGACAGGATCTTGAAAATCCTTTCATTTCCTGATGATCTCATTGTTGTGTGTGAAGAAAAGTCACATGTTGCTGGAGAGGGGCATCCCCGTTCACCAATCCCAGTCTCCTGGTGATTCTCCCCTGATGCCTTGATACATCTGTAGTCTGACATGGCTGATGCGGCTTCTGTGTGTTTATAAAACAAATAATAAAAAAAATCCTTGTTGCTAAGCTACCAGCCTCTGGAAGATAAACTTTAACCAAAGGTTATAACCTGATGCTTAGCAAAGCTCTGATTTTGAAACCCCATCGCTTTCTTCCAACTCCCTCTGAACATTTTTGCCTGAAACTGTCTGTCACTGCTATCACAGGATTGCTCACCCTGTGGAGAAGTCCACAGCATGCTGCCTCTGGGGCAGCCTGGTAAGGGTAGGCTAGTGAGCAGGCAGCAGGGAGTGCTGATAGTGCAAAGTGGTCACCTCCCTCCCTCCTGCCTCTCCTCTCATCGCCTTTCACTTTCCTTGGAGGGAAGGCACAAAAGGAAACTCCACTTTTCAAGACCGTTCAGTTTGCATCGGGCCGAAACGTGTTTTCGACTGAACAATCACTTTCTCTGCAGACAGTGACAGCTCAATTGGTCCAAGGAGGGGGGCGGGAGGGGGTGCTAAGGTTTTCTTTCACTTCTTGTAACGTTAGACCATGTCAAATGAGGCAGTTGAAACAACACCCGGTTTGTTTGTCTTGCGGCCTGGACTGGGGTGTGAAATATTAGGACAGCAGCAAAGTGTTTTCATCTCTCCACAGCTGGGGAACACCTCCCACACAGCTTCTGCCCCTCTTCTCACTCAGTGGGGACCTGCAGAGCACCCTTCTCTGGATAAAGGCTCCTTGGGTGCCAGGTTTCTGGCCCTGGACTCTCCCTTGAGCATCTGAACAGATCAAAGGCATATTTGAAGGACTTTGCTAAGCTCTCACCCTTACAAGTTGCTTACGTGGGATATAGAATTGATTGAAGTAGGGTGCTCAAGTTTCAGGTTATCCCTGAGACTATTCTTTCAGTCTAGGCTACCTTTCTGTGCTTCTTTCCCTTAATGCTATTGCTACATTATGGTCTTGATTGAACCACAAGCATACACCAGTGCAGCTGGTGAACTTGAGAGCAGGGGAGGGAATTCACAGCTTTGTGGTTATAAGCAGCACAGAATACCTTCAGATTTCCTTCTCAATCTCTGTCTTTCCTCATAAAACACAGACTATGCTATTTTTGCCCAGTGTCTGTGTTACAGCAGGAGTGTTTATACTCTTTTCCTACAAAAGATTTTCATAGATTGTGAACAAGAAATGCTTTAACATGGAGTCTGGTTTTGGGTTAGGGTTTGTTTGGTTGGTTTTTTTAAATTGCTGTTACCAATTATTTTGGGAGGTTCAAAGCATCAGCAAAGGCTGATAAAAGTCTCTAAATGGTCAGTCCTGCCCCTACTTTAGCTATTCCTCTTATCTACTTTCCCTCTATCCCTACAATGACAGAGCACTGATCTTAGCTCTGCTCTAACTACCAGAGAACCAGTAAAGAGAGGAGTGAACACAAACTTGTAAGAAAGCTCAAAAACCCAAACCATGTCCTATTCCAACTATTGAATCTGAAGAGGAAATGTTTTATATTGATTCTCTGAGGAGCATATATAGGTCAGTATATCAGTTTAAGACAGATGAGACTGGTAAAGCTTCAAGTGTAGTAACAACACGTGCCATCAATGTGAACGTATTTTCTTCACTGGGAACATTTACTTATCGTAATTCATGCAGTCTTCTAAATAGGACATGTAAAGATCTGTGGTCAAGAGGGAACACAGCTGAGTGTGAAGCAACGCAGGCCCAGAAACTCAACAGCTTTGTTAAAAGGTGCACAGCCTAATGTGTCTTGTTGGCGATAAGGTCTGTGGATTCAAGTGCACAGTCATTGCCTGCAACTGTGGATCAGTTGCTCCCAGACCTATGCTGGTTGGCATAGGCTGCAGCACAGTGGAATGTCTGGATACAGAAATTCAGTTCTCCGTCAGCTGTGGGATCTCTGTCTCCAGTTTGCAATGCAGATATGACCATCATCTCCTAAAAGACTTAGATCTTTGAAATCTTTTAAGAGTGCTGTAGATTATCACAATGTCTTTTCCAGTGAAAAGCTGGATGCTCCTTATAATTAGGTAGGTAAGCACTGAAGCACTATGACAGGAGTTATGCTGTTTATTTCAGGATGCCCTGAGTTATTCTAGACTATTGGANGGGGAGGGGAGGGGAAAGAGAAAGGGAGTGGAAAGGGAAAGGACATAAGAGACCTCTCTAGCTTGTTGGTTTGAGGGATTGCACTATGAGAGGCAGCTGAGGTAACAAAAAGAAATGAAAGAGGTAATAGTCTTAAATGTGAACCAGTTTAAAGTAAAAAAGATTGGTTTGGGTAAAAGAGACTGAGAAACTGAGAAACACATCAGTCCTTTATATTCAAATCTTTTTTTTTTCTCAGTCTACGTATCTTCTCCAGAAGATCATAGGCTCTTCTGAGCCTATGTTTAGGCTCTGCAGAGTCTAGACATATCTGATACATCATCTCACTGAGGAACTTAATGCACAATAGTGTCTGTGTAGAAAGACTGTAGAGTTTACAGTGTGTATTAACTCAGTATAATGGCAATTCATAGACAGATGTCAACTCCCTCCTTTCTTTCAGCATTTCTTAATTTTCACATTATTTCTTAATTTTCAAAGTTATTCTGCTGCTGCTGCTCTGTTGTATTATGTATTGGGAAATGACTAATTGGTGAAGAAGGTGGTGTGGAGTCAAAAAGAGCTTAACTACTGTGCTTTCATGCTTAGTGGAGGGAAAGAGTGAGAGTTTTTGAGGGTTTCCCTCATCTTGAACAATAAAAGCAGAGCTTAACTACACATTGTCAAAGCCACACTTTTGAGACACTGGAGTTCTGCCCAGAGGCGACGGGCTAATTTTCTGAAAACCAATATTCTGAGTGTCTTTCCAGGCTGATACTGATGGAGATGAGTACTTGAACCACTGGCAAGTTTTGATTGCCCCTTCAGAAGCACTGACTTCCAGAGTAAGTAAAGCCAGCAGATTCATTCCTGGAAAGGTGTGAGAGAGGAACAATTTCAGTATTTGTACCTTCATCATTTATTTGTAATATTTGGTTGGTCAAAGCTCCCCTTAATAAAGGAAATCAACCTGACCAGCAGAAGCACTGGTGCATGTATGAGGTATTTCTTTATTAAACGACTCTGTACTTATACAGAATTTTATACTATAAATTAAATAACACAACTTCGTTTTTCTTCAGTTTTGGGAGTAAGAGTAGTCATAATGGTCTGAAAGGCCCGGAGAGAAATCAAAGCTCTGAAAGAAGGGGAAGGCCAAAGGTCAGCAGTGCAAATGGGAGTTTTCCCTTGGTTCTTACACAGGCAACTTTGGCCAAGTAGTTGGGAGAGGACCAAGAGACAACACTAAGGGTGCAGTCTACTCGTGCTGCTCAATGTTATGTCTTTGCACAGATTTTGTTCTTTTTTCAGTTGATAGCTACATTTTGAAAAGTGGCAGGGGATTTGGGATCTGTCCCATTTTGGTCAGCCAACTTGGCATAATGTTAGAGAAGTCTAAATATAGCTGTAGGAGATGTTACTCATTAGGCAACTGAAACCACTAGACAAGATAAAAATATGTCAAATATTTTTGGGATTTAATTTCAGACCAAGCTATTCTCCCTGGATAGCAACTCTGCCTCTATGTTAGTTGCTTTTATTTACTTTCTACAACACAGACATTCAATTATATCTAAATGTTTTGTACATGCTCAAGTATTAGCCAATTTTCCAAGTTTCACGGTAGTCCTGAAAAATTTTCATGTCCAGCATTAAAACATTTGGCTCTTTAAATGATTCTGGTTTGTAGCTGATGCACATCAGTGGAGTTGTGCCAGCTTCCTCCAGCTGAGACTTCAGCCCTTCACTGCTGGCCTTTTTGCGGTTCTCTTATCACGATCCTGTTTGAACCATCCAAACATACAGCATGAACTCTTAATACAGAAAACCGGTACTAGGAAATACAGACATCAAGAAAAAGAAGTATAAAAACCTCCGTGATTTAATCCAAACCTTACAAAGGCGTTGTTTCTTTTGGGCACTTTCTTTGAAAAGACTACCATTTCAAACAAAACAGAAGGAAATTAGTAGGAAGTGATTATGGAGACAGGAAATCTGAAAGCCATGAAACTGTAAATAAAGTGTTATTTGTACTACTGTACTTGGTGCCCTGCTTTGCATTCCCAGCACGAAATGTTAGACAAGGCTTTAGCACCAGAGCAGGGACCAAGTTATTTAAATGCTTTAAAAAAAAAAAAAAAAGAAAGAAAAAAGGCTCCGACCATGTATTTCATATGATTAAAAAAAGAGAGTCTTTTGGACTAATTATTTTGCATGGAATTCATCTGGACAGATTTTAATCTGAAATTAGGAGCCCTGCAGCCAGTCTCCATTGCAATTTGCTCCTCTCTGCAAAGGATGTGACTTGTTTAGACATCAAACACATATCAAGTGGCTTGATGTTAGTATTCTAAAGCATCAGCTCTATGGCAGGCGCCAGTGCTAACACCATTACACAACCCATGTTGCACAATTAAAACCCAGTTCGGCAGCACCTGCGTTTATTTTTCATTTTTATCAATCAGACCTATAAAGCTCATCTTTTCCATTTGTCAGCATTATCTTATGTGATCCATTACTACAGCTAAGAAGGATGCATTACACTAAGCACTTAGATCTCAGTTAATGAACCACCTTTCCCTATAGTAGCAACAATGAATGAATGAGTGTAGACTTTAATTACTCCCATTATGATGTGTTTGCTTTGGTAGGTAGATACTGCCATATGAAAAGTTAACCAGCAAAGTTATTCCTCCATCTTTAGTTGTTTGTATTTGTGCATTCAGGAAATCATCCCTTTTCTCTCCCTTCCTCAGCAGCCATGTATTGTGTTTTCTGCTATAGTTTAAAAATTATTTGCAAAGCTCAGGGGGACAATACAGTAAAGTACCTGAGCCAGAGAACAACGTATGAGTCCAATTCAGTCTTTAGAGATGCTCTGATGCATATGAACTTTACAGGAGTTAAGATCACGTGCTTTCATGTTGAGAGAGGCCACAGAAGCCCCGTGGGCAGCAGTCATCCCCTGAAAGACAGAGGGGTCACAAAACCTGAACTGAAAGCCTGGTTGTTTTCACATTGTTGTTCAAGCAGAAACAACTGCTTTAACCTGCTATAGGGCCTTCAATTCCTAGTCGTCTTTCACTTTCATGGTAGGAGAGTATGGGGGCAAAATTGGGACCTTGATTTTGAATAGACATCCATTTGGAGTCCATTCAGTGCACGTAGACCGGCACATCCCTATACGTGAAGAAAACCAAGACAACATTAGCGTTATGCTTATTGCTGATTAAGTTCTACAAGCATTAGTGAGTGGAGCAAGTATAAGAATGAACAGAGCTGGACAGAGCAGTGAAGTCAGCTCATGGCAGGAGAGTTTTAATACAGCTCACCCCAGTCAGTATTATTGCTAGTACTATGTCAATTGCTGCAGAGGCTGTTAAATGGACAATATGTCTCCTGAGAACATTTTGCACTGGATATCGTTAGTCCTGTTTAAAATGTGGACATAGGGCAAGACAAGTATGAGGTAGCTGAGTCCTACTTGCAAGTCCTCACCATTCCGATGTCTTAAAAAATCACCAAACACCTCCTTTGCAAAGAGGGGGAAAGGAGGAAAGGACAAGGAACAGAAGGAAAAAACTATACTTACTTTCTCGTGGTACATCAGAGAGTGTGTGGTATGATACTAAGAGACAGAAAGATTTGGACTAAGCTTCTTTACTGATTTAGAGGGTGTTCTCAAAGAGTCTTGAGTGCCTAATTGTGTATAGCAATGCCTAAATTATAGCTGTATTATTTCAGGACCTCCTTCAGCTTTCCTGCCCCAAAGCATTATTTTTTTTTCCCACCAGTCTGGTGTCCTTGTCAACTTCCTTGGTGACTAGCATTAATATTTTGGGGGGTTGTTTGGCTGACTGTGCTAATCGAGCTTCACTCTGCTTCCATTAGGGCTTATTATCCGGCCTTCCCCCCTTCCCCCTTCCCCCTGCCTCCCTCCCCTCCAAGCAAGGCAGCAATCTGTTCTTTTTAAACCCTTCATCATCTTTGCTCTCTCCATCTCTGTTTCCCCAGATTTTAGAGATTGTTGACTATTATGTAACAGATGGCCTGACAGACCTCCGACTCTTTGCGGTGATGGCTAGCTTGGCGCAGAAAATAGCAGCACTGGAGTAAGTATTCAGCGGCATAGACGCTCATGAATTTTAACTCCTCAGTGACAAAGGAATTCAAGGGGGTAAGAGCCAATCTATCAGTAGCCGAAGTAATTAGAAGACTTAGATGGCTCTCTAGTGCAGAGTATCCCTTCGCCGCTACAGGCTGTTCATAGTAGATTAGGATAGTCTACGTCCCATTGATCTCTAAACCATAACTATGCTTCAAAACAATGGGACAGCTTAATCCAGAAATTGAGACATTTGAGTAAGCATCAGCGAGGGCTGTTCTTTTGGCTTGTAATGAAAAGTACTTTGCAGCATCAAGCTGCGACAATGTATATTGAGCAGAGTTAAATTTGGATTTTTGTTTCTATTGCGCTCCTGTTTAGCAAGGGAAATCCCTTACACTAAAGGACAAATATGCTGTCTCTAAGCATTTGATACTCAGAGAATTCATTTTCTTGTCCTCTTTATCTCTTCGGTTTTCTTTTCTTTGTCATTCTTTTTTTTATATATATATTTTAAAAGAGTTACAAGTGACCACAGTTTTCTCGCCTTTATATAGTTTTTTGTCATCTCTAAGAAGTTTCTGGAGGTATCATTCCCTTTCCCAGAAATCTAGATGTTTGCCTTTCAGAAATATTTACGTGTCTGACCAGTCAATGGAAGATTTTTTCTGATGAAATAAATATTCAAAGCAGACCTGACATATTATTTTTAGGGCTACATTAGATTAAAATAAAATATAATGTGTACTGCAG
The DNA here is from genome assembly GCA_013400555.1 of Jacana jacana. NCBI lineage: Eukaryota > Metazoa > Chordata > Aves > Charadriiformes > Jacanidae > Jacana > Jacana jacana. The sequence goes on along the minus strand of VZTM01006268.1, from coordinate 116,212 downwards.
GGACAGAAAAGTGCAAAAGTAAAGATATGGGCAAATGATCTTACACTGAACTGATGCTAAATGGAGAATTGAGCCTGAAGCTTGTCTTCTTGTGGCTTCCTGTTGAAACTGCTGTATTTATACACCAGTCTATGTAATCTGGCTAAAATCCTGCCTAGGAGTGTAAGAGAGCTGGGCACATGCCCCAGCAGGCAATGTATGGCTGAGCTAAGTGCTCCGTGTCTCCCATGTCAGGGCTACCAACTTCACTGGGGCACAGCCCAGCACAGAAGTACCATATCCTCACATGTGCTCACAGCAGGGACTCTTGGGGGCTTCTTTTAGCCCAGAAATATTTGAATTATCTTGAGTAGCCTTCATTTTCAGTAGGAGCCTTACCAAGTTATCAATGGAGGGGAAAGTCCAGAAGTGGAAAACGAAAAGAGGCCCCTTCCCCCTCTTAGAGATGCTCTGGCACCCTTACAGAGGAAGGATGGGCTTTCTATATGTGCTCCTGCAGTTTACCAATACTTTACCCCTTGGAAGCCAGTTGTGGAAGGGTGGAATTCCAGGCTATAAAGTCTGCAAAGAATAATTACAGTACATATTTCTCAGCAAAATGTGTGCTCGCCCATAGTTTGCATTGGATCCTAACCCAGAACTAGACTACAGCCCTAAACACTGGTAAATGGCATAGACTGTTCTGGATAGTCAAAATTCTCTTGGAAAATCTCGATTACCCCTTGTCCACTGCCTCTGCCCATATGTAGATGCACACATACACAGACAGACACCCCTTCCCTCAGCCCATCTCCAACCTGCATTCGGTGCTGTAATAAAGGCAGACACCAAAGATCCTCTGTAGCTCCTCTGGGACATAGAAAACCATCCCTCTTCCTGCCAAATCTCCTTGGCTCTATGCAAGCGCTGTTTCCCAAGGATGTTGTATCAAGGGGAGGATGCAACAAAGAGGTCAGCTGGTGGCTCCAAGCTCAGCAAGCAGTAACGATCTGCCTAGGCCCTGTGAGTGCTAATAATGTCATTTAGCAACAATAAATCTCTCTGTTTTAATTTGAAGAACAGTGTCCCAAATGGCCATTTTAATAAGGTTTGGAGATTCTGGACACAGAGCTTTCCTCTTTTGCAGCCCATAATAACTAGTTAGTTGTGCCTAAGGTCAAACAGCAATGTCTGGTCAGCAAAACCTTCCTTTTACAAAATAGCTTAGAATGGGATGAGCAAATGGCATCATTGTTGTAAAAATCTGTCTCTGCCTCTTGTTTGTCCAAGTGTCACAGCTATGAAATAACTCCCCCAAAAGGAACTCCAGCATTGAGTTTTGGGCAAAAGAAACCTGAGTAAATGTTTCAGCTGGCTGGAGATACCAAGCAGTGAAACAATCATTATATTCATTTATATTTTGTGTAGACAAAAGAGACTTGAAACATAATCTTTTTCGCCCATTAAAAATAAATGTTTTATTCATAAGTCACAACTGTTTCTGGGTGTGCAGCACAGTGTGGCTGGGGTGGAAGGAGGAAGGTAGGGATGCTCTTCCCTCCCCAGTGCCAACACGTGGGCTAATCCCACCTGTGTCTCTGAAAAATTAAATGATAATTCTACGATAAAAGGAGTTCTGCCGGTGGCTGCTGATGGCTGGTAGCTGGCTTCCCCACATGGGAAAGGGCAAATTTCCCATCATCTCTGCTCAGCAGATGAAAGTGGACAGGGAGTGTGCTTTGGTTGCTCATATTTTAAGTAGGGGTAAATTTAATCTCTCCTTTTTTTAGAGCTGTCAGAGGGCAAAAAAGAACTGGTTAGAGAGCTGTTGCTTGGGCAATGTACCATGGCCCATGCCTCTGCAGTTGCAATTTTGTTCTATGTACTACCTGTTTGCAGCAGTGTCTCAGAGGACAGGGAGATTTCAAGGTGTTTTTCACCTCCATGTAACCAATCTGAGGTTGCCAAGGTCACTCCTCATCAAAAGTCATGACTATCTGGTGGCTGTTGTATGGTCAGTATTAAGTCAATTTGTTTTCAGTCCAGTTGATGAAGGAGATCCAGACACTTTGTGAAGCCCACTGCTCATCTGGGAGCACCGGGTGTCTCACCGCGCTGCCCAAAGCCTGCTGAGAGGACAGGAGGACATGACTCTAGCAAGAGCATTGATCCCTCATGGTCATGGCACCATTTCAGTAATGGGAGCAGGGCTGGTTTTGTGACTGGGAAGGCTACTGCCAGGATCCCAGAGGCCAGGAGCTCTGCACCATGGGGCAGACACTGAGCTCTCCTCTGCTGTGGTCTCCTAAATGCAAAGTTGAGAATAGTGGTACTTGCCCCTTCAGGCAGGCATCAGCTGGGGACTCTAAGGTGCTGGAGAGGAAGAGCCATAAAATTAACCACAGAAACCTTTACTCCCAAGTAAAACCTTCAGTGTAACTACTCTTAATGGGTTCATTCTGCAAGTCTTTTGAAATATTTAGCATCTTTGAATCACAACCAGAAACATCTGACTTAGGTCCACAACTCTGTTACGCAATAATTTTTCATGCAGCTTTGTAATTTTTTTCTTACAAGAATGCACCCAATACTTTTTCCATTCAGTGTTTAAGTAATTCTGCCTTGCAGTCTAATAGTTTAGGGAACTTTTCTTATTGCTAATAGGGAAGAGCTAGCTGAGAAACAGAGTAATGTAGAAATCTCCTGCTGAAATCATATCAGACAACCCAGGGTTTCTCTGACAGGAACCATGCTGTTCTCCTTTATTTTTGCTGGGCTAATGTTTACACTGCCATGTAACAACAATAATAATAATTTTAAAAGAATCTTTTTGCATTATTTGTTTTTGAATTTATCTTGTTTGGACAAGCCACTTTCTGAACTTTAGGCGAGTAAACAGATAGCAATAACCTGCATCTAAAATCAATAAAAGACAAGTGCAGCACAATCCACTGCTTCTTTGTGAGTCAAATGTTCCAGCCCCAAAATAAACATCTGCAAAAATAAAAAAAAAAAGGTCACTTTGATCAGGCATCACATGTGAGAACTACCTGAGGGCAAATAAATGTGAAGATCACATTCTTATCAGCTTTTTCTGATAATAATAGCCCGGTCACTGGGGACAGTCTGTTAGTGTTGGCCCACTGGGTCAGATAACAATCCTGAGTCTCTCCCTCTCTTCCCCCGCTGTGACCCGGCCCATCTGCTTCTCTCTGGCCATATGGTACAGAAGTATCTGGGACTGGAGACATTATAGTTTTATGCATCTGAATGCTCCTTGCTTTCACTGAAACTTTGCTGACATGACATTCCTTTGAATATTCCCTGACAAAAGTGGGTTTTGCTTTTGTTTTGGTTTACATTTCAGACGGAGTTTAAATGAACACCGAGGTCTACGTCAACAGAGGAGATATCTGACAGCTACACTGGGTGGGTAAGAAGGCTGGCCACGCACCGCCTCCCAACTTGCCTTAAATGCAATGTTATTTATTCTGCCTCCTGATAACTGAAACAGACCCCAGCATACGCAAAGGAGCGGGGTTTGTTTGGTTTTGTTATAAATAAGCCCAGCCTGACAGGATGCCTGCGTGCCATGGGTGAAGCGCAGTCCGACCTGAAAGCTGTAACGCTGCTTTACAAAAAGTGAAGGAATTAAACCCACTGGGACAAACTGTGCTCAGACCAGGCACCCCTTCCCTACTCCACAAAGCATGATGGAGGGGGGCGCGCGGGGGGAGGCACTCCTGGAGTACTGCAATGCTCTGCCTTGCTGGGGCTGAGGTCTTAACCCTGATGCAGCCCATCTGTGGCTCTGCCACCACTCCTGGGGACTGTCGGACAGGCTTTGGTGTTGCCGGCCCTTGGATGTCTTCAGCCAGCCAACACAGCGCAGCCCCAAAACCTCCCCTAAGGAGATATCCTGTTCCCCAGGCAGTCCTCTGGCATGGGGAACACACAGGTATATCCTCCACTGAGGGCACATTACAAACGTCCAATTAGGCCTAATGAGAGTTCAGCCCAGGCATCAAAGGAAGGAGAGACAATAGCAAATGCACAATACTCCTCTTCAATGGTCCCTTTACCAAGAGGAGGATGTAATTATTGTGTGGGCTTTAACATAACAAAGCCTATATGTTCATACTGCCACCGGCATCCTGGGGCCCCTCTCAGCTGGGACCTCTGGACATGGCAGCAACCACCTGCATGATGGAGGCCTGAACTGGAAAAGTAAAATAGGGATTATTATACAAATTTTACTACAACAATCTGATTTACAAATCCTCTGAGGCAAGTTTCCAGCGGCACAGTAGTCTTACAGTTTCTGTAACAATTTAAATAGCAACAAACCCCCAGACAGCTGAATCCCTATCTATGTCACTCCCTCTCATCACATTTCTTACAAAGTTCTCTTCTGTTTTCACCTGCCTTGTGGAAAGCCTCACAGAATATGTCACGGAAGGCCCCAGGGAATTGTAAAATCAGTGAGTCTCTCTAGAGAATGCAAGGTTTTGGGCTACATTTTCACTTTGTCAATCAACCCTGTTATTTCACAGTTCCAGGGAAGTGCCTAAAATTTGTTTGTTAAAAAAAAAAAGTGTTTTTAGTTATGACAGGCTCAACAAATCTTGAGATTTACTATCTGTGGCTATTTTTAATGCCTAGAACTCAGAAACTAATGAACAGATTTTCTTGGGACATCTGAAAACTCAGACTTGATTGAGAGTCTCAGTGCTGGAATTTGATGTAGATGGGCTGCCTTTCCTGCCAGACAAAGAGGCTGACCGCCTGCTGCTTGTGTAAAATAGACCCCCAACCTCATGATGTCAGAGTGAGTTTTGCCATGCCCTGGGCCAGCATTTAATGGATCAAAAATGTTTAAGTCCGTCACCCTCTACAGCCAAGTCTGGGTGTGAAGGAAGGGATGCTGGCAGGGCTGCTGGGGGAAGAAAGGGAGACAAAGAGGGAGGTAGGGAGAGAGTCTGCTTCATCCTTCTCTCTGTCCACCCTGTTGATTGGTGAAACATGGTAAGACTCACATTTCCTGAAAAGTAATGCTATTGTTTGTATTATCACCTTTCTGGTTTCTCTTTAGCTCAGAAAATTTTATACTTAGAAAGCAAGTTTTGAAACCTATTAAGCAATATGCCATTTCACAGGTAGTTTTGCACCTCAGCAGTCACTGTGGAGCACAGCTTGCTGCTCTGCTGCCAAAGGGAAAACCAACTTCCTCCCATAATCCCAGGCCTGGCTGTCATTTATCTTCTTTCCCTTCAGAGAAATTAATACCCTAAACATCAATACCTACATGATTATTGCACCCATATTAAGATATTAAAATGAAAATAGCTTTCTGATGAAACTAATTACTTATGTTTTCCATAGATTTGGTTTGGGTTTTTTTTCCTTCTTTTCCTGCTATTGCCTTTTACTGATATATCCCTCCTAACAATAAGAGTTACAAAGATGTGTGTGCTTGCACACACACAGAGTCTGCATGTGAAGCAGCCCGTGGCTGTACGGCGCTAGCACTGTCAGTCTATAGTTGGCACAATGTTAGTCACCGATATGGCTCACATCAAAAGATCATTCATTTAGAGTAAAGGATCCTTCTCTCGTTACTTAGGCTTTCACTTCCTCATTTGCATAGAAAATAATAATAATTTAAAAAAAAGAAACAGAGAAAATCTGCCATAAAGAAATAAAAAGCAGATAAGAAGAATGACACATGTCTTAGGTGGTATGATAGCGTGATGTTATTTCCTTTAAAAAGGCCACTCCCTTGAACAGGGATGAGATGAAAACAAAAATTTGTTTACCTAGCAATTACATTCAGTGATGACTCAGAAAGCCGCTGGAACGGGGCCCTCTTGTATTAGATGCTATATGGCGATATTTTAAGAGTCGTGTAATATAATCCTGTTGTATTACATGCCTCATATTGCAGAATTTAATATAAATAATGCGTAATTGCTAAAGTGAGTTTCTCAACAACATGCAACAATCTTTCTCATCAAAGCAATGATCTACCTCCCTCTCTATGATAGCTTTGTTCCTTAAAATGTGCAAAAAGATTTATAAAAAGTTTCAGAATAACTTACTATTGGGAGTTTATGTAATCTCATCTTTTCTTCAAGAAACGTGTTCCTAGTTCACTGTGTCATATATATGTATACACTGCTACGTACCCTGTTGTGGAACTAAAGTAGTTATTGCACCATCCTCTCCATAGTTTAAGAATACATACTAACGAAAGCCCCAACACCAAATAATAATACACTGCCAAATACTTTGATCTTCACTATTCTAGTCACAAATATACGTTGGTTTTTTCGTCACTTCAATCCAGGAGGGGAGAACTCATACAAGTGCCCTGGGCATGTAGGACTTTGGGCACTGCACTGTGTATTTATGAAGCATTTATAGAGCGCCGTAAGAATATATAGTCAACAATAGTCTTCAATGAACAGGATTTCTTATAGGAAATCAGACTTGTGCTAATCCAATATCCTGTTGCAAGAGGGGGCCGTACATGTTGTTTCACAGAATGATGCAACCAGCTCAGAAGTTGGTGATTAGGAGATAATGTGCTCTTGGGGAAAGGCGCATGGGGATGATGCCCTCAAGTCAGTGATCATTTCTCGGTCTGACTTTTTACTTCTAACATTTGATACTTTGATGCTGCGTTCTCTTATTTTCCCAGATAAGTATTCAGTGATTGATCGAGCAAATTGGGGATTTGAGTTGTAAGGTGGGAGTGGGATTGAATGAATAGAGCATGTTAAGTAATGGAGAGAGAAGCTGATGAAAGAGCACATAAAAAGGGTGAGTGGTGGCTCCCTTATGGATTCATTTCCAAACTTGTTATTAGATGTGTTTCTTTCTACTGTACTCTTTTCCTTTTTCTAATATGAGCTTTTCTGCATAAAATCTATTTTTAATACAGGGTTATTGTCATATTTGCATAAAAAATTCTTTAGTACTGCCTGAACACACAGGCGGGATTTATTATGGTTGGTGAATATATGAATGAAACCAAAATCAATCTGACACCTGTCTATACAGCACAAAGAGCGAGATGGGGTGCAAGCTTGAGCTTGCTCAAAGCTGAGTAATGCTAGACTGTTATCTTGTCATTAAGAATTGCTTTGAGTCCCTATCTGTTCAGCAACTCTAATTAATGATCATTTAACTGTACTGTCAGCCCTGTTTAAATCTGAGTGTTGCCAGTTGCTTCCTTCATGCAGGCAGCCAATAGGTGCTGGGGGAGTCGTTCATGCATAGCATTGCCCCAGTGGCGCTGGGCCTATAGCATCCCAGTTTAATAGGGCATTCAGGGCTCATTAGCGAGGAAACACATCAGGAGTGACCGCTCCACTGCCACACGTTGCAACTAATAGCCTCGCCGAACAGAATCGTTTCTGTTTCTGCTCACTTGTTTTTGAATCCTTTCAATGTCAACAAGTGGTCATGTCGGCAGGAGCCCGCCATTCTCCCCAACAGTTTTATCCGTTGCTCTCCTGAGCCAGACTTGTGTCCTCCTCCATTGTTCCAGCCACAATGGAGCCTGAGCAATCACAAAGGCTTCACAGCCATTCATCATCAGCTCACGAATTCTGGGGTTGAGATTACCCGCCAAACTTTTGGGCCATCGTTTTGGCATGATGTGTGAATGCCTGTGAAATACAAATAGTTTCTGAAGTTTACACTTTTGTTGCAAATGCACAGAATGGTGGTTGGGGAGGGGGTTGGGGCAAGGGGGCTGGATGGAGGGAAAGAAGAGGAAATAAAACCTGACATCGCTCTGGCTAAAACAAGAAAAGACCCTGTGAAGGGGAGATAAGAGACAATGAGATTGCTGCTGGAACAGGAGGTGTAGAAAGGAGCAACCAGGGAAACAGAGGTGTGTCCAAAAAAGTGTAATCACACTTTTGGCTCATGGATTTGGAAACGGTCCCTTGGCTTTGTGGGGAGGCACAGGCAGCTCTTGTGTCACTGGGCTCCAGGAGGCGTAGGGACAGGGTGCCCCTGAGCTAGCTTCCCAGACTCTGTCTCCTCCTTCCATTCACAGGAATAACTATAATTTCTTCCTGGTTACTGGAAGCATGGCTGGCAAAAGGCTCACTGGAAGCGTACACCTGCTGCTTGTTATTTGTGTTAGGTTAGCATTTAGCCCCTGTTGTGCTACAATGGAGTGAATGGATGTTTTACACCTGAAAACCTGAGACCTGAAGATGTAATGGCTGTATCAGGGTCACACTGTAAAGGTCAAAGATGAGAATCAAAGCTAGAGCACGTGTTATCCAGCTTATTTTGGTTTACTACTTTAACGATGTCATGGTCTTCCCTGCATCTGAAGTGACTGAATTGGATCCTGCCGCTTGAATGCCAGGCAAAACAGACATTCATTTATTGTGCACTGGCTACTGTCTGGACACGCTCAATACACCCAAAGCATCCTCCAAATGCTCCACTTGGGGTGATGTGGAAACAGTGCACCGTGACCACAGTGCCTAACAGTGTCACCACATGATTGCGCAGCACATGGCGGAGAGCTTGATGGACACTTCCACCTCTTCCTTACTGTGTGCTGTTTCATGGACTTTACATAGTGAGGCTGTACCTGAGGCTGTATCCTACTCAGAAGGATTTGATTTTAGGATCATTTAGAAATCCCTGTGAGTATCTGACAGTCTCTTCCTAGGCGTTTTAGCAAACCAAGGGGCAAAGAGCATTCGCAAGAAAAGCAAAGGTGATTTATTTTGCCTCTCACTGGAAGATTAAGTTTTTCACAGACCACAATTATAGCAAAATATGCTTGTTAGTACAAGCATCTAGAAATGGTCTTCTGTTCCCCTGTCTACTGTATATCAACTAGAGAGTTCTTTTGTTGCCTGTCACAATGATCTGAATGAAAAAAAAAATTAATTAACTGCTTTATTTGTTTTTTAACAACAGGACAGTATCCATGATATGGCCTGGGCTGTTATAAAAGTACCAAGAAGTATTGCACACCTATCAATTAAACACATTTCCTGGCAGAATTTTTGAGTATAGAGCTAAAGGTGCCTTCACCATCAAAGGCAGTGGTACTGTGAACACTTTTAGGCCTTGTTTTATGCTATCATTGCCATTCAAAAACAGTCACAAACCACTAATTTGGTAAATATTTGGTTTCCTGTTATCACATTAAGACCTCCTGAATGTACAAGAACTAACTGAAAAGCAGGCTGTGTGTAATTCCTGGTTATCTATTATTTGTGTCTCTCTTGATTTCAGTATAGTTACACCCAACTAATACTGCAGTGGGGCAGGTGTTTCTTCTTGCTCCCATGGTGTAAAGCAGGAATACTCAAAGCAAAACAAGTGTCTGCAGTACGTTTCAATGCTGTTTAAGATTTGGGGATAAATTAATGGGCCTGATCTGGTCCTGCTTTGAAGCTAGATTGGAATAATCCTACTGATTTCATTCATGTGTGGTATATAAAAGTGTCAGGAGTCACACTCCTGCATGAAAATCTTGAGTTCTAGTTGTTCTGGTAGTTGCCACATATAACTGTTGGGTGAGTCATCACCTGCAGTAAAATTTTTATGAAGCACAGTAAAATAAATACCATGAAATCAAAGTCCCAGCTACAGCAAGTCCCCATGGATTTGTTGAGTGAAGGACTCACAGCTATGTCTGTAAACTGTACCTTGCACATTTAAGGGCCCAGAGAATTCATCACCTGGGGTCATCCACAGCTGCAAGTCAGGTCATGAAGCTGTCTAAGTAAGACCAAGGAGACAAAGGCAGGCAGGAATGGAAACCACAAAAGCTAAGTGGGGAACCGTAGAGGCTAGAGATACTCCCATGCTGCGTTTTGCATGTGGCTCATCTGGTAGATGGGCACAGGGAATACTGATTTTCAAGTCTTGCGGACCAGATAAGCAGGAGACCACTGCAACAAGGAATCTCAGCAGGTTTAAATGTAATCTAAGTACCTTTCAGCTGCCAGGATTTACATGGGCGTGCCCATGCTCATGCTCAACACAACATCTTTAGGGATCCCTAGAAATACTGGTACAGGGACCTCACCTGGGGTTAGGCAACATCTTTGAAAAACTTAGGTGCAGATGTGTATTGTGGAGCAAGGGAGCAAAATCCTGACTTTGATAAATCAGATGGGGGTTTAGCCTGAAACTGTTTTCAGGTACTTGCCCCAGTCAATCCTACCAGAGCCATAATGGTATGCATCTATTCAAGCTTTTCAAGGACAGAATTTTTCTTTTTTCTTTTCTTCCTTTCCACAACCCCCCACCCCCTCTAAAGCAGCTTATGAAAGAGGTAACTGCTCCTTTTCACAGTCAAAGCAGGATATTCTGAACTGAATGCTAACTAGACTTGGGGCCAGACTGAAGAAAAGTTTGAGCAGTTGTTCAGATCTGGGGTTATGGCTTCAGTATCAGAAGTAATATCAGAGAGGAAAAACTATCTGGGAAACATATAAATAGCAGCCTCTGATTTTTTTTTTTAATTTATCTAAAAGTTGGAAGTTTTCCTTAAGAGAATGGAAACCATTGTATGTAAAAATGTCTTTCTTTTTTTGTTGTTGCTATTGAATTTTGCAGAAGTTTTATGAGATTGTGATTAGCAGCATGGACCTGGAGGTCTTGGAATTAAATATGTGCCAGAATGGGTAGTTAAAGCACTCTGGCTTCACAGAGCTCCCCTCTGAGTTTCATGTAGCCCCCTACAGCTGGATACCACACCTCCTCTCATGTCTAGGTCCTCCAAAGACTTAACTGTATATATCGGTCTAAACTTAAACTGCTCATTTGCTTAAAATTGCACACATTCAATGAGGTTTGGTTATGCTGAAGGAGAAATACGGTGAAAGTTATGTGAATGCCTAAATTTGTGGATTTAGAGTATGCATGTGGACAAAGCGTTATCCTGAGAGGTGTGCTTTGCCTCCCAAAGTGGAGGTCTCTCATTAAACATGCTTCTTCTTGATAGCTTCCAAAATAGCATTTGAACATTGAATGTTTCACTATATAGAGTCAATGACTGAAAATTCTTTTTTTAAAAACATAATTTAGAATGAAAGTAGAGAAAACATCAAATATAGCATGCTGGTAAGTATTCTGAACTATATTGAGCAGTTGGCTAGGGGTAGGCTTTGTCCCTGACACTGACCACATCAGTACGTGATACTGATTACTAGCATCAGATACCTCGCTGATATTTCAAAATGCCACATCTGCACCATGGCTTCTTTTCTTGTCATCACCAGATTCAGTGGTAAGTAAATGGGACAACTGAGGTGCAACATAGGTATGTAAGAACCTAAGTCTAAGTCCTGTATTGCTCAATGTCTGGCCTCACATTCCACATTTGGCTGCAAGTCTTATTTTTAGGCCCAAAAGCTATAACTAGGTTGGGTCAAATAAAAATGTCCCTTAACACTATCATGGTGCAGAAGTTCATTCTACTTTTGTTTGTTTCCATGCCTCACAACAGGAGCTCCTGGGTTTAAATAGCAATATTTATACTGTAGGGGTAACCAAAGATGTAACAAGTGTAAGACAGCTCGAGAGTGGTGGCAAGAGGGAAAGCTTAGGCTTCAATCCCAGCCCCAGAGGTCTGATAAAAGGGTTAATAAGTTGATCAAACATGAGCCAACCCAGTTTTCACTGCTGCATGTTTCTCTGAACGCAGGGGACCACCTTTGGTACAGATTTTTTATTGTCTTAAAAGTGCAATGCCTCTCACACTTACTAGGGACGTGATCTTGCTTTTTCTGATTTGGGAGTAACTCTGATTATCCAGTGAAAAACTAAGTGAGCAAAACCAAACCCTATATTTCTAGCACAAATTTGTTGCATAGCTCGGTTTCTCTACCCTTTTTTGGTGGTGGTGGTGGGGGGGGTGGGGTGCAATGA
>VZTM01006268.1:84590-103569 GCA_013400555.1 Jacana jacana | reverse complement strand
AAACTCTTGCTTCTTTCTTTTTTTTTTTTTTTTTTTTTCATCAAAAATGTTTTTCTGGAACAAACCAAAACAAACAGAACCCAACCGGTCTTTTGTTGGTCGCTCTGCTTCCCAAAAGGGTCCCGGGCACTTAGTGACACAGCATCTGTCTCAGATGCTATTGAAGGCATTCATTCCCTAAATGCTCTTCCACTGACATTCTTTTATACTGTGGTATTTGACAAACTCATACAACTGGGGTAGAGGAAAGGGGAAAGGGGTCTTTTGAATAGGTGGAAAATATTTAATCTTCTCTCCATGTGATTATCAGTCAAAATTCTCAGGAAACGTCGCATGCTCTTTCTACTTGTTTTCTAGTTTGGGGGAAGCCAAGTATCTATGAAGCTTTTTAATTTTATTATTAAAATTATTGTTGCTTTTGCTATTAACAACAGCAATTGGAATAATCCCTGTAGGATTTAAAATGGAAAGCTGGTTGAGGTCTCCAAGCTTCAGTGCTAAATGTGTGTTCAGGATTAGACCCTAAATTTGTGCTGCTTAGTTTGAATTGTATTTTCACTGATTTCAAAGAAAAAAATGACTGAATACGGTTTCTTCAGTATTAAAGCTTGTAGACAGAGCCTAAATGTTGGTCTTTTGAGGACTGTTCCTTTAAACCATCAGAGGTGTTTATTTTGTATGTGAAGAAAGACTTTACCGCTCTGAGTAACATAATCCTGGCTGTGTGTGGAAATGGTGTGTGTATGTGTGGAAGGAAGAAGGACAATTGTTCTTTTTGTTCTTAAAAACCAATGTTCCTTTTTATAAAGAGATTTTAGTGTAGCCCTCTGTATTCTTCCTCACTATAGAGAAATCCTGTGAAATAGTATCTATTTCCTCAGATCGCTGTCCTAGATACCGTAACACCACATGGGTAGTAGATGTGCTAAATTAGAGGGGATTTTTTTATCACCTTTGTGGAAGTGTTTATTCTTGTATCTTTTCTTTTTCCTCGTAAAAAGGAAAAAAAAAAAAAAAAAAGAAAGAAAAAGAAAAACTTCACAGAATAGTAAACCTGAGACACAGATTTGAGTGCCAGACAGTTGAATGAACAGGATAATCGGGGTATTTTTTTTGACAGGTGCGACAGCCTGCCTATGACTGGCATTATAATCATTACCATTTTAATAAGGCTCTAATAGGGGGGCCGATAATTCAATGGGGTGTGAGGATCCTAATTCAACTCCCAATCCCACATGAATGTGCTAGAATTTGTGGGCTTTGTTTTCCTCTTTTGTACCCCTGAATGCAAATAATTACTGGCTATAGATTCAAAAATTCTTAGAACTGGAAGCTAAATTAGCTCTCCTAATACTGCACAAGAATGTCAATACTCAGGGGGGAAAAAAAGGAAGTAAGTGGTTTTTGGTTGTTTTTTGTATTACACTTGTGGTACTGCAAAGGTTCTGTAGCTTAAGTGGTTTGGTTGGCAGCGTGAATAATACCAGCACTGTTTCTAAAGGACGTGCAGCTCGCTTTCCCCCACCTCCCCAGAAGGAAAAGTAAATGTATTTGTCTGAAAATAATTTCTGAAAAATCATATGCTGCTTTCTACCTGCTATTTTTTTTGATGTTGCTTTGGCCATTCTGGATGTGCCTGTCTACTCTGTATTCTTTCAGCCGTGACTTGCTGTATGTTCAGCATCTGTGACCGTACTCTCACAGGAGCCCTTTGGGCTCTAGTGTAGTCGGTTTATCCCAGTCAGACAATCTTGCAAGACAATTTCAAATATTGTGGCAGTGCTTCCCACTGCAGTTTGAGGATGGGTGCTGAAGGCACTCTGTCCTTGCAGGAGTTGCTCAGCACCTGAAAAGGATTGGTCTCTAAACTTAGGAGCTGACACCAATCGGGAGAGTACTTACATTTGTGCTCAATAGGTATTTGAATGGCTATTTTAAAGCCCAGGAGGTGAAGGGGTGAGCAGCCTTTCTTCTTCATTCCTGCTGACTCCTACCATGTGCCTGACTCGTAGGACACAGGACTAGGTGAGTGGGAATGGACCTCTCCTTGCCCCTCTCCACATTAAGAAGAATAAAAACCAAAGGGTCTTATGCTTTCTTCTTCTTCTTTTATTTTTTTTTCCTTCTACTCAGCAGGCATATGCAATGAATCTCTCCATTCATTTGTAATCAATAATACATATTATAATTTCTAATTAATGAACAGAAGTGCTACATGGGACAGGACTTTGAAAAATGGAGAGGGAGATTTCCATATAACCCCTTGCAGCTGGAATCAGCTTCTCCCGCCCACTATTTCTGATCCCAAATTAGCTGTGGAGTCTTGCCATGATTTCAGTCCTCTTGCTCTTTTTCCACACACATTGCCTGGTGTTTAAGGAGTCTGTGAGCAGCACCTGAGGTATAAGGGAGAGAAAGATAAGCAAATGCACTTCATACCATGTAAGAGAGGGAAGCAACTGAGGTGGATGAACCAATCTGGGAAAACCAGCCTGAACCTTTGCCCCAAACTGAAATGCAGAGACTTGGAGGCTGGCCAAAATCTGGTTAATTTTTCTCCCTCTCTGTCTTTTAATGGTATTTATGGTTTCGCTGCACTTCCTGGTTTCAGCTGGGTCCAAAAGCAGGAGACTGAAATATTATTGAAGAGGCTATTCACAGTGTTTCCAGCTGGCTAGGACCATGGAATGAAAGATCTCTCACAATAAGGTCTGTTCTAGAAGGATTTTTGCCCAATTTCTATCCTGACGAGATTCTGATGAGCAGCCAAACTGTTAGAAATTCATCCTACTGAAGCTGAAACTTTAGCTATCCACTAAATAACCAACGTCCTTCTTCTGAGGAACCTGCGTACAGAGAATTCATTAAGTTTCTCTTTTGCCTCTTTGTGCAGAAGATGTTATTCTTGCTTGACCTTAGAGGCTCCTCACAGAATTGATATGAACACAAGCTAATTGTGTTCCCTGCAGGATAATTTTTAGATGCATTTCAAGATTTCATGGACACTAGCTGCAAACCTAGATAGTTTCTATCTTGATTCAGACATTGAAACTCATTCTTTACACCATGGTCAGTGTGAGAGTGGGATAAATGAACATTTTATCTAGAACAATGAGGGCCTGTCACTCCAGACTATGACCTTGACAGGTTGTATGATCTTACAGGCTATCTCAGTCAACTAATGACATTTGAGTTACCTCATACAGCTCTAGAGGGGCACCCTAGAGATTACTCAGGACTACTGTATGAAGAGTTTTTATTTTCAGCTCTCCCTGATGGCCCCAAAGCATCCTCTTCATCTTCTGAGTGCAGTGAGTCAGATAAGGCTTCTTACCATCTTCACAAAGTTTTTGTTCTTCTATCTTTTGAGCCCTCAGTTTGTCTTGTGTACACAGGACTGGTAACTGCTTGATTTGGAGAAGAGCATATCACCATCCAGAAGCAGAAGTGTTACATTAACATTGACTAGAAGGCTCAGAAGCATGCTTTAAATATTGTGCTATAGCTGCGTAGAAAGAAAAAATAATCAATTAATTTTTGTTTTTGTCCATACCTGTCATTCACAAAATCTTGATTAGCAGCTTTGGTCTGAACATTGGACATCTTTGTTAAACCAGATTAGCTGGTGCCAAGCAGCTAGCATTGTGAGGAAATACCGTGTTTCTTCAGGCAGAAAAAGACAGGAGTTGGAAATGATCACTGCCTTTCTGCAAGTATTATGAAGAATCTATGGAATCCATCCATTCTCCATTCATATAGTCAGATTTAGGTTAGATGTCACAGAGCAATCCGAGATGCTGGGGCAGGCTGTGAAGAGCAAAACCCATAGCTGGCGAGGTTACACTTTCCCTCTGTTTTGTCTCATTTTGCTGACAGTGTGGCTAATTATTGCTCCTGTATAAAAATTTTCCTATTTTGGCTAAAAAGATTGTTGAGAAATTTGTGAAGAACTGGCTGAAGATGTCCTTCTTTACCTTAGGCCTTATTCAGTCTCTCTTTGAGTTTAGCAAGAGTAGCTGCCAGGCTGGAGTTCATGAGGAGAGACCCAAGCCACCAGTATGAAGATGCTGACTTCACCTTTCCCTTATCAGGGAACTAGGCAATATTCAATTGTCTTGTTGATCTTTCCACACATTTACTGGGTAGCAGACTTTCTTGCAGGTGGAGAATTAGTGAGTTAAAGTTGTCCCCAAAATACTGAAAGAAAGCAAACACCACCTGGCTAGTAAATTTTAGTGATGTTATCCCAGCCCAAAGGATTGTGATGCAGCAGCTAAAGATTTTGTTTCTGCCTTTACCACTGGCTTGCTACCTGGCCCCAGTATTTTGCTTGCTTCTGCCATAGCTTCCCCCTGTCAAAGCAAGATCTAACACTAAGCTCTGTCTGAGTAGGTCCATTCATAAAGTGTTTTTGGAGAAGGTGCTGCTGCTAAGAGAGCTGCTGTAAAAGTTTTGACCGTTAGTGCTCACTTTGATGTGCCAAAAGTAACCATTTCCCCTAAGGTACTGGAAGTTTCATTGTGTGATGAAGTAAGATTAACATTAAATACTAGAGGTTTTAGAAATCATTCACCTTGAAGATTGGCAAAACTGGCATATTCACAGCAGAAGTGAAAGACGTGTTTTATCTGTGTTGTCCTTTGTAATTATGCTGCTGAATAACAGAAGTATTATCACACCAGGGTTAGTGCCAGAGGATTACCCAAAGTTTTTCAAATGGGATGGTTAAAGTGGTGCAAACAGGTGCACGGACAAAGAGCAAAAAGAGGGGGGAAAAGTGAGAGAAAGAAAGCTGAAGCCTTCTAGTTTCGGCCACATAGCAAAATTAAGGGTTTCTCTAAGTGAATAGCGTAGCTAGATTACTATTGAGCCTGTAAAATTAGAAGAATGAGTCAGATTATTCATTTCCCTCCTGTTTTAATTTAAGCAAAGGAGGTCAACTTTAGTTGTGCTTCACCCAGAAAAAAATAGAAAAATCTTTTCATTGGAATAATTTTGCAGCAAAGTGACTCGTAAGAAGAATATGGTCTCTGAAATCTGCTTGCCAACAGCTCCCTTTGCAAACTGGATCCTGCTAACCAGGACTTCTCTTTAAATGTCCTGCATGCATGTATTAAGAGAGAAGCATTTCTAAATTAAGTTAGAAATGTCCTTACGAGCAAAACAGCCAATGTTAGCACACGGTCCTTGTTATTCTTTCATAGTGTTGCCTTTTTAATCTGTCCTTGAGTATTGATTTATTTTTGTATGTTAGAGCCATGTCAACATTCCCTGATCTCTTCATCTCAGAAAATAATGTACTTTTGCCCAGCTTCTTTGCAAGATTAAACTAAGAGAAGGCTGTTTGTGCCACTTTTGAATGTGCAACACTGCATACCAAGAGATGTGTTTCAGTATTTACTGTATATTACCACAAACATAGCTGTTAAGGTTTAGGATTTGGATGTGGACATCTAAGGGAATTTGGGGAGGGAGAGAAGGGGACGTTTGGGTCTTCCTCATGGGAAGGTCTCTCTCATACAGTAACTTGGGAAACAATTTGTGGTGGGAGGAAGCAGGGCTTCAGGGATTTGGGTCACTGGGGAAAGTGTCTCATCTTGCAGATTTCTGCGTTACCTTACGTTGGCTGTCACTGAGAACGGGGACTTACTTTTACTTATTGATTGACCTGTTTTTGAGGGAAGCGGAAGCCTGCAGGTAACTATAGACTTGTTACTCCCACTTTACTCCCCACAATGCCAGAAAAAGTTGCAGAACCTCTGAATGAGTAAGAACTGGGGGAGGTGGAACAAGTCTGGGATGACATATTGACGCTTCCCCTGACTAATGCCCTGGGGTAAGATTTCTATGATTTTAAGCAAGACCATGAAAGTACCTATGGCTTTGCTTTGTAATTAGAGTGTGGTGGTCCCTGAGAAGAGCCCTCTTGAGAATACTTGCTATAAAGAATTTTCAGTATAAAATCTGAAATTGCTGGTCCCTGAGTCACATGGTGTGAGCAAATCATGGGCTTCCCAGCTATGCAAATAAACGGCAGCCTTGCGATGCCCCATCCCCTCTGCTCTCCTGTCGGCTCCGTTCTTGTGCATCACTAAAGGGCATTGAAATTGCACAAGTCAGTCCTCTCAGCGGGCTCGGTGCCCTGCTGGCTCACAAGAAAGGGGACAGCAGGGAGTTTAGGGGCAACAGAGTACACATGTATGTGCTCACTCCACATGCATGCCCTGCCTGTCATCCCAGCAAGACCTGTCACCCTCCTGATTGTCGTTTTGATCCCACTTCTTCAGCTGACACGCTTTAAGTCCTCCAGCCAGGGCTGTGAAGGATTGACACTTCCAGAAAGAGCCCTGAGACAACACAGTAGACTTTAGGGTGAATTGGATCTGTTTTCTATCTGAATTTAAAGTGTTGGGGGTGATTTGATGACAGTAACTGACCACTCTTGTCTTATTTTGTCTGTGTCATAATGTAGTCAAGAGGGGACGTCTGAGATCGGGTCTTGGTTTAGAGACACTCAGAAACCAGAAATTCATTTTCTGTGAGTAACTTTATAATTTCTGTGGATAAATGTGAATAAATAGCTCTTCATTATGGTTTGGAACTTTACTAAAAAAATATGGTTTAGTATTATCATAATCAAAGCAATTTTTTTTTTTTAATTTTTTTTTTTTACTGTTATATGTCAAAAAGTCAGCAAACTGGGATTTATTTGACAGGGTCTAGATTGCCTAAGGGGTTCTTATTTCATTTGAAAATGCAAGGTGAGTCCAGTTCTGAGGAGACTGTTTCATGTTGCTGGTGTTCATGCCCCGTGTGATATTTCTATTTCATATGTGACGCTGCATTACCTGGTATCAGCTGAGGTGTCTAAGATAAGGCAGTGCTTCACTAAATAGGGCTGACAGCAGAGCTCACCATGTGAGGCATTTCTGCCTTGCTGTATTGCCTGAAGTTTGATATATGGGTATGGTGAGGTTGTTCTGTATTCCTCCTTTTTAGCTCCGTTCCCTAGGAAGTGATGCATGGGTAAGCTGGCCCTAGGTCTCTACATATCAGCTCTCTCTAATTTCTTATCTTGGCTGCTGGGTAGAAGAGAAGCAGCCAGATGAATATTTCTTGTGGAAAGAAAGTCTGAAACCTGATCTCAGCTGTACTGTTAACAACAGAGGATCTACACAGGGGTGAGGAAAGTGCAGATGCTGGTCTCCAACTGGTCTGCTGGGACAGCGCCTCCTTCCTTTGACCTCTTGTGAGACATTGTGTCTCGAAGGGGTGTTTCACTGAGGATGACAGCAGAATTGAGTTTGTGGTCAGGCTGGGGTTGTCATTCACAGTCTTTTCTGCAATATCTTTTAAAGGCCCCAATTTGATCTGGTTTTATGTAAAATTGCCAACATTGTGTAAATCATCGGTTCTGCATGGATGACCCCACTTTTCTGTCAGCAACGGGTCTGGCCTACAGAACTTGCCTAGATTTTGGATTAGTGTATTCATAGGACTGATCAAATAAGCTAGGAGAGTAAAGACCCTGTAGAGAAGTTTTTTCAGAGGCAGCCCTCCCTCCAGCTGTTAAACACTTAATTTGTAATTGAAGCTCAGACACATTGACCACATAATGACCCATTTAGAGCATGGAGAATTTCTCCTAAATAAATACAGATCACTTGGACAAGCAAGCTGACACCTGCCCCTTACACAGTCTGTAAAAAAATTCAGGTAAATTGTGCTTTATAAAAGTGCTGTATGCCAGGAGTAAGTACAGTGTGTAGAGCACAGTGCTTGGCACATTAGTAAGCAGAAGTGTGTCCAGCAGTCATGTGAGAGCCCAGGAAAACATGACTGATGGATAAACGGATCCTTGGAAAGGAGAATCAGTTGTTTATTTTTGAGGAATTAAACAGAATGAGAAAAGAGTTCACTATCAAACTGGCTTGAGTGGCACAAAAAGTAAGGCGTCCCAGCTGCTGGGAAGTGCAATGGAGGTATCCTTGTGAGTTGGGGGGCTGTGCAGCTCTGAGCTACTGCCACAGGCACAAGCCTCACTGGCAGATTGGTGCCTCTGGTTATCGTTTCTGTGGTATGCTTGCAACCACAGCCTGCTCGTTGTTCACTGTGTGCGGGGTTTACCCTGCAAACCTGTAAGGGTTTGGTTTTCTAACCTCAGTGTGAAGCAAAGTTGTCCTTCTTCTTTTCCAAGGGAGGAGGGTTACAGGGGAGACAGGCTGGTTTTAGCCTTGTTTAGTTTTGTTTGCCGGTTTGCTTTTTTTTTATTATTATTTTATAATTATTCCCTACTCAAAAGTTTTTGGGGTTTTTTGACCCATTTGAAAGAATTCTAAGATTTCTTGCCAGTGTGTTTATTTTAAAAGGCACAAAATCTATAAAAAAGCAGTATTCTCCTTTTGGTCCTATTTGCATATCGCAGCTGGCTGGAGCTGAGGTCTTAGCTCAAACCTTAGGGTGATGAACCAGATGAGAGCTTATCCCACCCGCACATGACCAGCTATGGTTGTGATGGACCATGGGCCCCAGGCACTAGCATTTTGACTGTTGTTTCTGTGTGGGACTGTGAATCCTGGTGCTGATTATAAAGGTAAGGTGTGTGCCTGGCTCTCCTGAGCTGTGCCAGCCTGTGCTGCAGGGTGCTCGACAGCTCTAGCTGGTGTCTTCTGACCATGGGCATTGTGGCCTGGACTTGGCAACTGGTAGACACTCCCCTGAAAATAATAATGTCATAATAAGTGTACTTCTCTGCACTGAGAAGGAAGCAATGAAAGCACAGGGGGGTGGCTGAGGGCCCTGGAAGCAGCAGGATAGAGAAGAATAAGGGCTGATGGGGTTAGAGTAGTGGCTTAATGGGGCAATCTGTATCTTCAAGTGGTCTAAAACACAGTATTCCCCCCTACAAGGCTCCAAAGGCCTAAATCCATGGGTGATGTGGGTGTTGAGGGAATGTGCTCTGGGAATTCATCATCATCCCCTTACCTAGCAAGGCATTCAAACTCTTACTGACAGGTTACATTTGCTTTCCACAATTGCTTTGAGGAGTCAAAGCTAACTGGCAACTCTTGTTATGGTGACCTGCAGGAGGTCATCTGAGAGAAGAAGAGATCTGGGATAACACTGGCTTCATGTGAATGTACATTATGAGAGAGAAAAGGTGCCCTTAGATAAAGGATTCTAAGCACTTACATTTTGAAAATACACCCAGGAATTAAACATGTCTGTGAAGGCACCAAAAAGTGGGGAGTTTCATACAAGACTACAGAGATTAAAAAAAAAAACAACCAAAACCTGCACAACCACATAAGAACAATTGTTCTTGGTCTGTATATTTTATTTACATGACTTTATGGAAATATCCTAGGCTCTGAAAAAAACAATAGTGTGTTATCTGCCACTATCATATATATTCAAACAAACAAACAGAAAGCTGTTAGAGGAGGATGATAATGCTAGGAACCGACATCTTCCTCCTTCTCCATTTATCTCAGCAATGCACTCTTAGTCTGGTGACTGTGATATTGAGTATTGTCGGGTTGGGTTTCCACTAATTAATGAAAAACAGGCTGAAAGCACAAAGGATTAATTTGGCCTATTCAATCTGATCACAAACAATTTGAGAATCTATTTAGCTTTTTTTGAATGGCATGAGGTAAACCAAGAGAAACAACATCTTGTTTCGGCTAGTCAGCCACAGAAGAAACGTGGATTTACCTAATGGGGTCAAAGCTAAGGAAAGTGGAGCATTGCTCCCTGGAGCCAGACCAGGCTGTTATCTTAGGGACAAGACTGACACTGG
This sequence comes from Jacana jacana, assembly GCA_013400555.1. NCBI lineage: Eukaryota > Metazoa > Chordata > Aves > Charadriiformes > Jacanidae > Jacana > Jacana jacana. The sequence continues at coordinate 93,767 of VZTM01006268.1, read as the reverse complement.
GGCTGTAACAGCTTCAGAGCGTCTAAATATCCCTGTGGATTTAAGAGGGAAGCTTTGCTCTACCTTCAGTGGGAGTTTTGCACTGCCAGTATCAGGTGCATCTAACAACACCTCCTGTGCTTTCTGGCAGTCACGGCTCCTTTTACAAGGATTTTGCTGTCTGCGCAATACTATGTATCTGAGTCAGGTTCTCAGCTGGTGAAATCAATGTACTTGGCCAGTGAAGAGACTGGCAATCTACATTCAGGTCCTACTTGCATAGGCGTCTTCGACTGAGCTATAATCAGAAGGCAGCAAAGAGATAATTGGCATATGTATTACTGCAAAGCACATGTAAAACAATTCTCCTAGGCTTAGCCTATATAAATATATACTTAGGCTGAGGCAGCAGCAATGAGAGACTTGCTTGCTCCAAGGAAAGGTGTACACTGACTTAATTATGTGTTATGCTAATCAATGAAAGGTCAAAACAGTTGAATCAATATTTTATTGCACTGTTGTAAACTGTAGTTATAGCATATTAGACTATGAACAGCTGGCAAGTTTAAAAGCACGTAACTGAATCAAAGTCTGAGTAACTGTGCAATTTAGAAACAGTTAATACCTTCCAATAGAGAGGATTTGTTTCTAATTAATATAAAAGCTGTTTATTTCAATCTTAGGCAGGCAGTATTTAAATACAACAACAAGTCACCTGGGAATTCCATCTAAACCACTTTGTGGAATGCTGTTATGTTGTGCTGAAATAAATCCAGCATGAAGTAACTGTACCCACTTTATTTAGAGCATAGAGTTGTTCTCTGCATGCTGTTCTCCTTTTTACCTCCTTCTCCCTGAATATATTAAAATATTCTTGGCCTCGTTCCTGATTAAGGAATGATGGAAATTACAACGTGGCTGCAGTTTCCTGTACTTGTATTGCCTGCATATCTTCAATCATCCATTGGAAGCCCTTGTTTTGAAGAGGTATTGTGTATGTACAAAATGAAAGACAAGCCCTGGCAAAAGGAACACAATGTCAAAAAGTTGGAGAGGTGCATGAAGACATGAGTTATGCTCACCAACAAGACCTACAGACTTAACAAATACTAGTTTCTAGAGTTTCTAGAAAATGTGAGACCCTGGCTTTGTTTTCTTGGTGGAGCATTTAAAATTGACTCATTATAATATTTTTAATATTTTTGTGAGTTTTGGAGGGTTTATAGGTTATGGGGATAGTAGCATCAACAGATTGCATGGCCCTGTCACCAGAACAGTCACTGCTTTTATTCTTTTTTAAATCCCCTCCCCCACCCAGCCCTTGCTTAAAAGGGTGGTGTAGATAATGCTTCAATTTTTTTATTTTTATTTTTTAAGAATACACTCAAAAGTTACAAATCTTTTTTGCATAATCTGGAGTGAAAAAGTATGAAAAAACTTCACAATCTCATGTGAGTCCATCTTTCACCACCACTACATTGCGCTTAATAATTTCCACCAGATAGCTTTATTTTCTCCTCTCTATTTGTTTCCCCATTTCATCTAAGTTCTCCATTTCCTCTCTACATGCACGACGGTGAGAGAGACCTGCAGCTCATCCCAGATCATAGCAGGATCCACCTCGGCCAAAAAAAAGCCAGCACCACTCATGAAAGGGGGTATTAGGACTCTGTTCCACCTGTAATTCCTAGAATGAGTTGTGAATCTTAGCAAAGTTTCCTATGGGAGTAAAAAAACATGAGCTTGCTTTTGGCCATCTGATGATTTGGGCAAGATTTTTTTACCGAGATTTTGGCAGGCTTTATTGAATGGATCTAAGTGAGAAGTCAACAACGACCAGTGCAGTTACACTGTCACTTTTAATATGATGGGTATATTTATTTACCCTTTGAAAATTTAGTGATGCCAGTGCCTTTACTTCACTTTCACCCAGCATAGTTGCAAAATTAGCCTTAAATACTTTTCCCTGCTTCTTAATTGTGAACTAATAGGTTGTTTACTGAGTATTTGTTCTTTCACACACCTTCTTCCACCCTCTCAGCTGAGCTCCAGCTCCAGCACTGCTCACAGCAGCCTGTGCTTGCCTGTTCCTGACTGCCCTTACCTTCCTAGACATGCCTTTAGGGACTGCCACTCTGCAGGTAAGTGAGGGTGATATAGAAGGATTTAGCTGGTGGGACTTTCAGTGTCTCATATTCCTCTGAACAATAACAAACCAGTTGGTTAAGCATGTGTCGTGGTTTTGACCAATTGGACAGATGATGACCCCTCCTCCCCCCCCCTAAGGAAAAGAGAGGAGAGGAAAGGATTAAGAGATTCAGGAGTTTAGATAAAAACTAAACTACTTTAATGAAATATCAATAACAATAATATAATAAACAATAAAAAGAAAATTAAAAAGAATATAAAAGAAAGGAGAAAGAAAAAATAAAGTATACAGTCTATACAAAACCGTATCAGGCTCCCAGGACGATGATCACGTCACCAGCAGCACCAGTGAACGTCCCAGGCTGGACTCAGTGACCGGCAGGAGCTGGATTCAAGGCAGATGAACAGACAGGGTCCTCCCCAGACGTCGGCCATTGAAGGAAGAAAAAACTAACAACCCCTTGATCCCTCAGCTTTTTTTACAGAGCATGATGCAGATGGGATGGAATACCCTAACTGGCCAGTTTTAGGTCACCTGACAAAATTACCTGACCTTGGTTGTTCTAGCAGTAAGTATAAGCAAGGGCCTCTCTGCATACCATCCCTTGGTATAATCAGGTCTTATCACTGTGAGACGAAACACTCTCTGAACAATGTGCTGTTAGTTTCAGACTTTAGTTAGTTAGAAGAGGCCCAGCTAAAAAAGTAAAACTACTGAACAGAAAATTGGTTTGTTTTGCCTCAAACCAGGACAGCATGGAGCTCTCATTCTGCAGGACTTCCATGCCACAGATGGTTTCCTAGCTGTGTTTCATGGTTCCTCTGTGTGTGCTTTAGAGTGTTTTAGGAGGGTGAAGACTGCTGTTTCAATCAGTGGGGAGGAATGGTATCATAACAGGACTAGGGAGCGTGGAATCCTGTGGTCCTGACTTATGGGAATGATTGCCATGTGGATAGTTGTAATTTACAGAGACTAGATGAATCAATTTAGATAACAGAAAATGAGGCCAAACCTCATCTGTCTATTTTTTTTCCTTCCCTGCTTAAAAGCAGTTACCTTGCCTCCTAACAAACTTGCTTCTGCGCATCTCTGTGTTTTCCTGTTTGTTGTGCCTCTCAGCAGTTGCCCCGCACTGTGTATTTTGTTATGGATGTGTCACTAAGCAGTGGAAAGTAATTTTGCATTAAAATGATAAATCCCGCTGTAAATCGAGGCCCACTCTCTGGGTGAAATACTTTTGCATTTTGACTACTCACTGAAAGATAAGCACAACGTTCATCAGCTTTCAGGATGCCTGGGCTCTAATAATAAGCTGGGTAGCTGGTATCATGGTGGTTATCGGGGAGTTACATGCTGTCTTCAGCAGCACTTAGAATAAGTCCTCCATAAACCACAGGTGCACTAAATCAGGTTAGGCCGTTTCCGGTGGGAGTGCATGCTTTGGGGTGAATCCAGAAGGAATCACTGTCAGCGGTCAAATATTGATATATTGACATACCCACTGATGTTACTGTAATTTGAGTCATTTATGAGTCTTTGCTTAGCCGAGACTCAGAACTACATTAACTTAGAGCCTGAATTATCTCTGTGCCTGAAGAGCAGGTGGCCAGTCAATACTCAGGTGGGGATTATTGCCCCAGACGGTGTTAGAAAGCTTGCTTTGCACCTGCCTCCTCCTCATAATAAGCACGCAGATAAAAAGAGTCCGGTTCCCTGGCACTGCCAACCAACTCCTCCAATCTTTCAAAAGCAAATACTCAACCTTGACTGTAAAATAAAATAGAAAATAAGAGTTACCACTGCCTTCTATTGACTGTTGATTGACCTGAGCAATAGCGAACATAAAAGATTAGATATCACTTTCCATACAGGTGTTTAAGCAAACCATTTTTCGTTTTACCAGGAGACTGGATTGTTCAAAGTTCTGGAAAATGTCTCTGTGCGGCTTTACAAGTGTACTTAGTAAAAGGAAGGCAATGCCTTATGCCTTCAAAGGTGGTGATTTACAATGTCCTGTCTGGTGCTTCCAAAATTAAGAGTTTTGTTTAAGCTTAGCAGAATGTACTGAAAGGAGATTTCTGACACGGTGTGTATATTTACAGTGCAAATACAGGGACAGGCTTTTCCAAAATTAATTACTCAAAGTGATCTCACAGAGAAAATAGCCAGAACTACAAGAGATGGGGAGTCAGAGTTGTCTTCTTCCTGGAGACTGACATAAGCCAAGGGAGACTCCAACAAATAGTAGATTCCATGTGTTAAAGTCAGCCAGGTAAGGCAGGGATCTGAGTGAAGACACAATTTCATCTGAGAGGAGATGGACAGTGTCTTTGAGTGCCATGCATAGCTTTGAATCCCAAATTCACTAATGGTCTTTAGTAAAAAAAAAAAAAAATCTATTAAAAAAAAAAATAAATACAGCATTTCTAGCAAGGAAAATTTCCCCAAACTTGGAAAAAGTGTTGAAAACAGCTCATGAGAATTTTAAGATAAAAAAAAAAAATAAATATAAATTTCAACAGGCACTGGTCATTTCTTTCAGTAAAGACTAACAATTATTCATGACACATTTCTTAAACAGTTTGCTATTCCCCAAAATATGGGGTTCTTCAATGTCTCCTTCAGTGCTACTGGAAGCAATCTTTTGCAAGAATTAGAGATGGAATTTTTGTCCCACAGTGATGGGTCACTATTAAACAGATATCACTGAAGTTGAATTGCAGGGCCAGAGAAACATCACTTGGACAAATAAGGCTTTCTCAACTCGTAGTGAAGAATTAAGGGAGACTAAAAAAATAACTCAGTTTCAGTCCCTGAAATCAAAGGAAAAGGTGTAATTTCCTAATGAGTGTTGAGCCTGCAACATAAAGCCTACTTTTGCAGCATTTATCTCAGCAAAGATGTTAAATCTGTCCCTCTGCTTTTCTCTGGAAGAATGAGTTATTTCAGAGGCTAACTGTCCTTATCTAAAATTCATCTAACTGTTCAAAGAAAAAAGCTGTTGCCATTTCTACCTGGGCAGAGACAGCTTTTTTCCAAATTGAAACAGATTGTTAGTTGGTTGCTGCTTTTATGATCTATATCCTTGTGCCTAGTTAAAATCAAGGACAACATTGCCTTTACTTCACTAGTGTGTTCACAGAGTGTCTCATGACACAGAGTGTCCCATGAGGAGATGCTGTGTTTTAGTTGCTGACATGTTTCAGGGCGAGGCCTTGCCATGGTCAGGGTGTGAGTGTGTTCTGGTGAATACAAGGTTAAGTCCATGCTGCCTTTTGAGGGTCTCCACACGAACATTCTCAAGGCCTGACAGGCCACATGCATAGACAGATGTGGGATGAGTCTGTGAGCTAGATATGAGCTCTGAAGAGCTGGCTCTGGCCCTCCCACCTGTGCCTGGCTTCTTGCTGCTGTCACACAAGCATGTGGGGACAAGGTGAGTGGACAGCACACACCACCGGTACAGCTAGTGTGGCAAATACTTTTCCATAGAATACAAACACGGCAGTTTTGTCCATTTTTTTGATTAATTTCATATATCTTTACTTAAAATTGCAATTTTTTCTCTTCCATGTAGTCACTTTGTATCTTACCTTAGGGGACAGCATTCCTTCTTCTTTACTGGACGCTGATCCTAAAAGACTTCACTTCCTTTCATGATTGTTTTGAAAATTATTTTCTATGATAATTCCTTTTGTGGCCAGTTTCTTGGCTAATGATTTGGACTGGGGGAAGATCATTTGCCTTTGAAGGCCTTCATAGCTCTTGGTCTCAATATTTTCCATTCAGTGAGCTCTACAAATCACAATTGCCAATCCATTCTGAAGAGGAAAGGGTTATGGCCTCTTCTGGAATTCACTGTAGCATCTGTACTCAGGAACTACGTAACTGTTCTTCAAAACAGAAATGCATTTAAGTAAGTGATAACCAGCTGTGGGCTTTCACCCATCCTAATGGGGTGTTGAGTTTTATTTTGTATATGGCACCTATACTGTAGGCCACTGTTAGCACCAGTCAGGAATATGATTTTATTTTTTATCATTATGCTGTTTTAACTGCCAGTGATTTATCTAAATAGGAATAAATTGGTTTGAATCGTTTAAGGCTTTTTCCACAGAATCACAGAATATCAGGGATTGGAAGAGACCTTGAAAGATCCTCTAGTCCAATCCCCCCCTGCCAGAGCAGGAACACCTAGAGCAGGTCACACAGGAACACATCCAGGAGGGTTTTGAATATCTCCAGAGGAGGAGACTCCGCTACCTCCCTGGGCAGCCCCTTCCAGTGTTCAGTCACCCTCACTGTGAAGTTTTTTTCATATTTAAGTGGAACCTCTTATGTTCCAGCTTGCACCCATTGCCCCTTGTCCTATCATTGGATGTCACTGAGAAGAGCCTGGCTCCATGCTCCTTAATTCTAAGGAGGCCTTAGCTTTCCTAGTTGCATCCCTACATCCTCTGTTAACAGTCTTATATTCCTCCCAAGTGGCCAGCCACTCCTTCCATGATCTGTAGACTGTCCTCTTCTGCTTGAGTTTGCCCAGCAGTTCCCTGTTTAACCATGCAGGTCTCCTGGCTCCTTTTCTTGACTTCCTACCTGTTGGGATGCTCTGTTCTTGAGCTTGGAAGAAGCAGTCCTTCCACTCTTCAAGCTGTAATATTAAGGGTGTTCAGTCCCAGCCAAGATGTTCAAACTGTAACTGAGTGCCCTGCTCACCAGGCTGAGTAGGATCTATACTAATTTGCTGGACATGTCAGACTCTGTATCGCTACCAGAGCAGAGAGATGCAGGCCTCCAAGCTCATTTGTGCATCTGCTCCTTTGCCTGTTGGAGATGTGTGTTCGATTCTCCCTTCCAATAATGCAAAGCGGAGATCTGCCTCTCCAGTTTCTTATGTTTCTGTGGAACATTCTAACCCTGTACTAGTCCAGGGCGGCTCTGCATTAGTGAGCAGGGGCTGGAGCCCTGACTGCACCATACCCCTGTGTGCTGCAAGCAGAGAGGAGATAAGCTGCTTAAGGGATTGGGCTACTGCAAACTTGCTTCCTCTCTGGGCAAAGGCCAGCTTGGGCTTTCCAGGCAGACACTCCATCCCATGCTGCCCACCTCTGTGCTGCCTGCACTCAGCCCCTGTGGGGATGCCATGAATTAGACACAAATGCTAGGTGATAGCCACAGGTCTGAAAATGAAAATGCAGTAATAAAGCCAGTGCCTACCCAGTACTGTGTTTGTCGTGTAGGTCTATTGCAAAGAAATCTTAAAGTTAGGGTTGGCAGTAAATGATAGGAGCAAATAAAGTGCCTTTCCCTGTTTCAAACCGTATCTCAAAATGACAACCAGAAAGCAAGAAGGGGGAGGGACAGTGGAGGGTCTTATACTCTGCATGCTTGGCTGAGCCTCAGACAGGGTGAGAGAGATCATGGCTGTATTGTGAAGGAGTTTGGTGAAAAGACACCCCGTTGGCTCTGAACTTGCTAGTCTGAGGCTGTGTTGTGTGCTGACAGTGCTGAGCCCAAGCGAATACTCCTGGCTGAGAGGAAAAGCCCATGTGTGTGTCATGCTGATAAAGCTGCTGATCCTGCTGCAAGTGTGCCTGTGTAGCACTGTGCTTTTCCATGCAGGCGTGCAGCCCCTGTGGGCACTGTGCTCCCCTGGGCTCTGCACCTATTTCAAAATGCCTTGGGGAGCAGGCAGTTTGCTTGTTATAAAAGGGTGGCTGCAATGCTTTCTTTCTCCCACCTTGTTCCTGTTTAGACTGTCAGATCTGTTACAGCTGTTGTAAGGAGTTCTATCTGCCATATATACACACCATTGTTTTCCCACCAGCATTGCTAATTTGAGAGTTTCTGGAGGTGCTTATGGTTGGCAAAACACCACAGAGCACTACGAAGGGTGTCATGACCATTGGACAAAGCCTGTGCTCTGCACAGTACACTCACGGAGATCCAGAATGCCCTTTCTCTTAAATATATTTTTAAAATCTCGGAGGACTGACCAGAAACAATATCTGAGAATCACAGTTTAACTGTGTATTTAGTCCCACAGCTATTGTCCTACAAAGTTCAAGGGTTGGCCACATGAATATTGCTGTATAACATCCAAAATCTGTTGCTTTTGGTATCACAAAAGGTGGTGTTGACATAGAAAAGAATATCTGTATAGTCAATCAATAAATATATTGAGTGAGTCCTTGATGTCAAAGATGTTAGATTAAATTTTGCACCTGAAATCTGTGAACCTGGCACCGCATCTAAGCCAATGTGCATTAGCATAGCATACAGCCAGTCACTCAATCTGCTGATTGACTTGTCTGCTTGTCACGGAGCTAATTTCTAAACAGACTCAGTGTCATCCTTCTAACACCTAAGAATCTGCTTTTTAAACCATCACCAGGAGGATCAGTTCACTTAATCTCGCTGCTGAAACAGCTTCTTTCTTGGCCAAGTAATAAGCACTGAGACTTCGTGAACTTCGGCTGTTGTGTCCAAGTAACACAAAGTGTCCTTCCGCCACTACATGCTCAGCAAGAACCACAACCATATTCACCAGGAAGGCAGGGATGTCATCTCAACCAGGCCATCACTTTTGAAGGCTTCATTGGCTAAGTAGCTATTTTGTGGCTTTGTGCTGGGGCATGAGGAGATGCACTGTTGTTATGGCCTATATTGCTGTGCTGGATATGAGTTAATATAAATGTATTTGAGAAAGCATTACCATTATAGGGAAAATGCCCCACGTCTTTGCTCCTGCAAAGCGCTGTGTGGAAACAAAGCTCTTCTTGATGGACTTAATTGTAAGAATGGTTTCCAGATAGGTGTATTTCCCACGTGCTTAAGCCAAGGTGATTCTAAACAACAGGGACTCATGCGTTTTACTGGGAAACTGGAATATTGCCAACGTGACTTTGCCTCTCACTCCCAGAAATATTCCCATGCTTTTCGAGCGGGGCTCCTAGCAAAAGGATGAGGGGGCTTTTCCGCGGCCGGGGCCGGGGCCGGGCGGAGCGGAGCGGAGGGAGGCGCGGAGGGGGAGAGGACGTCGCGGCGGG
>VZTM01006268.1:63935-75364 GCA_013400555.1 Jacana jacana | reverse complement strand
TGCCCCAAGCCTGTAGCGATGCATGGGGTTGTTGTGGCCCAAGTGCAGGACCTGGCACTTGGCCTCGTTGAAGGCCATGCCATTAACATTGGCCCGTCTATCCAATTCCTTCTGTAGAGCGTCCCTGCCCTCAAGCAGATCAACGCTACTGGTCATGTGAATGTGGAGCTGCAGAGCATGCTCCACCCACACAGAGAGCAAGGAAAGGTGCTTTTAAATTAGCATTTGTTGTTTGTCAACTTTCTTGTTCTTTTCAGTCACCTGTGGGCTCCCATACAAAATATTTCCTCTGAATAGACCTACTCTGGTCCTCTTAATGTTTTTGTTACTTTTGCTGCTTCCTCATGTACATGAAGTCAAAGAAGAGAAGTCCCAAACAGTTTTGGGACCATCACCTGAGATGACAGGTACTGAGGCAAAGATTTTCAGAGACACAGGCAAGGCTGGGAGCTAGAGGCCATGGCTTCCTGAGAGTGAAATCTGAGAGGTTTAGGGCTCCCTGCTGCTACCTTGGCTTCACTCCCTGAGTCAGGAGGAGTGGTTGTTTTATACAGGTCAATGATCCTGCTGCAGCAGCAGGGTTTTTTTCCTCTTTGAGAGGCGGTATCTTCTAGCTACTGATGAGCTCTTGCTGTCCTGTGTAACCTCTGCTTCACGGCTGATAACCACAGGCTAGCAGAGCACCATTGAAAGGTTGTTGACCCCGATCTAGTCCATCCCTTTGCCCTGAAGGCAGTGTCAGCTACACAACCATTCATAGATTAATAGACTTAAGTGCACAGTAGCACTATCATGGCTGTACAGCAGTGTGCTCACAGCTGATTTTATTTATGTATGTATGTATTTGAGGCAAAGATTAGTTTAAACCCTACAAAGTAGTAGGACCTCCATGGTGCATTGCTTTGGGTTGGCTCTTGGCATAAGGGTGAAAGCCCTTATACAGAAAAGGGAGGATAAATGCTGCTTTGCTTGAATGTGTTCATAGCCAAAGGTTTCTTACCCTTTCCTCCCTATCAGCAGGAATCTGTGAGAGCTCTGAGGCTTCAAGTAACATATTCTGTATTTCCTAATTGTATTCAGTGTTAAAAATGTTCCTTTAAACAAGGACTAACATATTGGGCTTTGAAGCCAGAGCCTGGATGGAAGGGAGATTGCTCTTGCCTACAGTGGGATCAGAGAAGGTCCTCCCATCCCAAATGATTTGGAGACATCTTGGTCTTTGCTCTGGACATAGACTAAAGTGTGATGTATTTGCTTAAGCCTGGATAGAGAGAAGTCCTTACACTTGTACTTAAATTTGGAACCATGAAGGCTTTCCAAAATCAGGGTATCAGCGTATTAAATACTGGGTTAAGAGATACCTTTAATTATCAGGATACAATATTACTGTGAAGCTTCAGTGCTAGCACAGTGGAGTGCCATCTGTGTTCAAAGCTTTCAGGCACTTCCATAATTATAATAATAATAATATTATAATAACAACAATAATAATGTTGATAATAATATGGTGTACAGGATGGATCTGCTATACACCTTCCAACTCCCTTCCCCTCAGGCGGACAAAAAGGAAACTAAAACTGAATGAATCATTGAAGTGAATGTGATTGCAGTGAACTATTACCAGAACTCTTTTGGTTATTGCTAAATTATTTGGACTGCATTTAATATTTAGTAATGAAAACAGAATCATATATAGATTATTCTGTAATTATGCTTCATAAGAAGTTTATGTCCTTCTGTAAGACTGCCTGTGCTTTTTTCTGTAGCTTTGGCCTCGCTTTTTGTTTGCCTTTTTTTTTAATTGAGAACAACCTTACAAACAAAAACTATGGATTTTCCAAGATGACTGTCACTGGGACCCGTGTTTTGAATGAAAAAAGTTTATAAAGCAGTTATTCTACAGACAGTTTTTAACCAGGTACAAATCCAGTTGAATCTATAAGTAAATCTTCATAACCTGTTCGTATACGGAAACCGAAATGAAGACTAAGCTTTCCTTAAAAATCTGCTTAGATTTTCAGATTTCATTTACGGCATGGGTTTCCAAAGATTAACTTTTCTCTTTCAAACTGCATTAATAGCATTAGGCCTCAATTAATCAGGTTCAAAATTTGGAAACAAAGAAAGTATTTTGCCAGTATAATCACTGAGAGGCCATATACCAGGATCTTTTCTTACCGGCCTTTTTAATGATTATTTCAGTCCAGAATTTTTTTTTTAAAGAACCGCTGAAATCTCGGCTTTGAATTTTGTAAATGAGCTTGCTGCCCAACGCACTTCTCAGCAAGATAAGGACAGAATGGCATTTGCAGAAATGCTTAGCTATCTCTCTAACAATCCTGCTTGGTTGTGGGCCCCTTGGTAACAGCTTGGCAAATCTGCAAAAGGAATGCGACTATATAGTTTGTGTGTGGATTGTTGAGTCATTATAGCCTCCAAATTGCACAGCAGATCATTAATCATAGGCCAAGATAGGCAATCACTGCAGAAACCTGATGAAAAGGCTCCAGAATAATGCCTGCTAAATCATGTTTAACATGCAGACCTTGCCTGTGCAGATATGGAAAGGGGGAGGTAAGGAAAAAAATCATTCCCCTTTTAGGAAAGAAAACTTCTACTTATCTTTGATTTGCATTCAGCCCTCCCTCAATAGTCCTTAAGCCTGTTATTTAATTCATTTTGGTGCCAGGTCCCATCACAAAGCAAAAACCCTAACCAGGACCTATGCAGTCTATGACCTCCAAACCCCCTGTCTTTTCTTGTCAGTTCTATGTCATTTGTGCAGTTGAACTCCACCAATTTGAAATGCTGACCTCTTCCATAGACAACCTTATTCTCCTTGAGTGAAAGAAAGGGCCAAGGCCTACAAACCACTCAAGCGAGAGATGGCAAGAAAAGAGAAAAGTGGTTGACTCGTAAATCAATTTCCACAGCCCACCCAAAACCCACACGGACAATAACGATGGTATTTTTAAAAAGTTGTGTTGTGGTGGTTTTCTTAATTGAGATCATTCTCTTTAGAGAAAGTTTCGCGCAAAGTAAAATTGTTTGTTCAGAGTGGAAAATTAGACTAAATCCTACTCACAGCCCACTTCGTATCAGGGTATGTTTATATCAGACCTCCATTCCCACCTGTCATCCTCACAGAAAAGGAGAGCAGCCTCACAAACAGATCTTTGTCCATGTTGGAAGAGGTGGCAATATCTAAAGAAAGTGAAATATTTAGGACACAAACACACACTCAGACCATGTAGTACCAGCATGTGAGAAGAGCGATGATACCTGGCTTTGTGGATGTAACCGTGCAGCTGTGTCTTTGTGCCCCCGCGACCCAGCCTATGAATAGTGGCCTGGACCAGGCCCCTAGTGTGCTGTAAGCAGGGAAGGAACATGCCCACATGTGGGCTGCACCAAGCCAAGCACATGTATTGTGGTTTAGAGACACACGAGCAAGCATCCAGGCACACAAACCCACCAGAAAACTGCCACCACAGAGTGAGGTAAATTTTTGAAGACCCGTATTTCACTCCCTAGGGGTCTCTTTTCTGTCCATGTTACTCATTTGGGAAGGTTTAGTATTAAATGCGCCCAAAGCTTGGTGATGCTTGCAACAGATTTGGGCAAGTCCATGGCAGAAAAAAAAATCTCTGTGAGGAATTAAATGCAATAGCCCTGCCTTTGGCTCTGCATAGCCTTGAGCCATACATCACTGAAGGAGTATCACCACATGCTACCCTTTTCCTATTTTTTCCCTTCAGTCTCTGGCATTGGCCCTTTCTAGGCTACTCAAACACTCCCTCCAGCTTCTCTTTCTTGGAAAAGAATAATGGTACCTTGTCATCTAAAATCCCTCATATCTTACAAGCAAAGTATAGCATGATGTGCTGTTATGGAAGTAGGAAAGTTACTCCACCAGAAGAGAAGTACTTACAATGGCAGTCTAACTCCTCCAAGGAACCTGGCCTATCACATTGGATTTTTCTCCAAATTGATGTAAAAATGCTGATGGGACACAGTGAATGGGAGGGGTTCCTCATCTGGGAGAGCAGATGCTCCGAAGGAATCTGCCTGTGGAGCCTGCTCAGTGCCCCCACCCCGTCTGTGCCTGCTTGCTGTGGGGCTTACCGTCTCCGAGCCCTTGGGCAGAAGGGAGATTTGGAGCTGCTTATACCACTTGACCCTCCATCCAGATGACCTTCCATCATCTGGGGCCAGCTGATGCTAAGCAGTAAATTAAATTCAGCGGCATGCTGTCTCACTTCTCAATGGCGTTTTAGTGTGAGAGCCGCAGTCCATAGAGCAGGGCTCATTACACGCTGCTACAGCAGCTGGAGCTAAGGGGACTGTCAAGCTCATTACCTTTTATAATATGCCCACCGATGGAGCTAGGTGTGCTGTAGATGGATTTGTCAGAGGCCAGCACTTTTGTTTGGGGGTGAGGCACTGCGTTAATCTGACAGGCAAGACTCCACGTTATGCAAAAGGAAGAATTCAACAGGAAACAGATGCATGTGGATAAAAATAATCAATGTTTTCACAACCTGCACCTCTGAGTGCAGCAGCTTCTGTAGCAGTTGAAAGGACATGTCCTCTCCTTCCTCATCCCTTTTTGTCAGCAAACAAAGGCTTACGGTAAGCAGTTTGCCAGCTTTCACCCAGGTTCAAAGAAGTCCTTATGTTACCAAAGTTTTCAGCAATAATTTTGTTCACTTTTTCAGTCAACTCTCTGTGTGCCATTGTCTAGCCTAGTAAATCAGATTTTGCTCTTCAATGTCTGAAATAATGCACTAAAACATGTATTTAACTACACTTACTCTTATTTTAGCACACACTTCCCTGAAAAGCTAAACTTGCAACACCGTTTTGTTAGGAGTGCAGTGCAACATATTTCAGTAACCAATGTGGATTCACCTAATTCACCATAATCCAGAAAAAAAGGTCACATGCCCGTAAAGGAGAGAAAGTGGCAAAACTAGAGAAGAAAACTGGCCATGGCCAGGCTCCCTGGTTACATAATGCATATTGTGAATCTGTCCATTATATGTAGATCTTTTTTTGGGAAAGAGAACCTCAGATGTATAATGATGATGAAGTGAGAAGAACAAGGACTATACCTTTGCTGCCTACTTGACAACGCAGTACAGCACTGGACAGTTGAACTGGCAAATTTAAGAATAGCCCAGTTGTCATTGCAAATCATCTTCCTGGGAGCTTGTTGTCTAATATTGTGAAGGATAAGGGGATGTTTCTGAATTTCTGAGTTTATTAGCACTTATTGGTTATGGATGCTGGGTTACTGATGGTGTGTGATGTCTCTGCTACTGGATAAAGAGCAGTTTACTGAGCTAGGAGGAGAAGGACTTAAGAGAATGCCCTGACATTGTAATCTTTGTCCTTTCTATGCCCCTTACTTCACATTTCACACACGTCTGTTAGAAGAAGTAGGCTGCTGTATGGTAGATGGGAACCTTACATAGGCCCATTGCTGAAGTAGCCATTTTTAGTTTCCTGCTTTCTTAAATGGGGAGATGGCAAGGATATGTGTGTGTTGTCTCAATTACAGCCACAGCAGCTAGCAGGCATGCATTTAACAGTAGTGTTAATAAGGCACATGCTCCTGGTTGTGTCTCACAGAAGTAGTTGTGCAGCCCTTGCTTCTTTTCATGCTGTGGTGGCATCTGGCACAGCAAGATCCTTGTTTGGGTTATTTAATTGCTTCTTTGCCTGCCTTATGCAAACTACATTTGTAGCTAGGTCTGACGTGGGCTTTTGGGCACTCAGACCCATGACTGCACTGCATTTAGTAAGTAGTCAGCGCTGTCCTGTAGGCAGTATTTCACATAGTCACCCAGTGACTTTATTCACTTTGCTGGTACCCAACGTTATTGTCACTGCATCATTTACCAATACAATTTTCACAAACAAAATTAGTCATTGCAATGTAGGTGTATGGAAGCTGTCCCATTCTGGAAGGATTCATTAAAATTCCCATAATAGTCTCCTTGTCAGGACTCTTGCCTGCTGTCTGGGAAGTATTTCAACAAGTCTGTCCTACTGTTGTGTTAATTAAACATTGTTCTGTTTATAAATGCTCCATTGGTCAGTAGCAGTTCCCCATACAGAGAGTGAGAAGGAGTAATGGTAACCAAAAGTGATGTGCCAAGAAGACGGGATTTTGGCCATGCAGAGAAGCCAGGGGACAACCCAGACTGAGCAAAGTGCCCTTCATGAACCTGTCATTGTGTCCATCACCTGCCCCTGCAGCCACGGTGGTCTTCTGACAAGGAACTGAGGAGCAGGGGAGGAAGGGAGGAGGTTTACTCACTGCTTCTGCCAGCACCTATTCTTATTTCTGTTTGTCTGTACATCATAATCCCTTCATGGTTATTGCCATGAGATGTTGTACAAGGTGAAAATATATCTGGGTTCAGAAAGAGACCAGGTAGATGAATGAAGGATAAAGCCATCCTCCTCCTGTTCTTGTCTCACACTTCCACCAGCCTCCTCTACTAGCCACTTGCATAAACACACCTCTCTTCTGACATGTATGTGGTCATGAAGAAAGGGAGCTGCAGGACCCCTGACATGCTGCTTGCTGCTATGGGATCATCTCCTGGAGCTGGCACTGCCTGGGTCTCAGGAGTATCTGCCCAGTGCTGCTCTTTCTAAATGCTCCTGTTTTGCTCATCAACAACCCTGCTGTGTGCTGGTGTCCTACTTAGTGGTAGGTGACATGGCTGTGTAGTAGGGAGCCTCTCTCTCCCTTTCATGTTTACTGTGAAATTTTTCTGTAACATCTTGTACTGCATCCTGTGACACTCTAGGTCCATGTCACCCCCTTTTCTGCACAGGGGGAGGCAATTTGCCAAATTTTGACCCATATTCTACAAGCTTGCTGGCCTCAGAGAAAGGAGAAATAGGCCACCATTCTCACCAGCAAGTCCCTAAGAGGAAGAACGCAAATCTTTGGTGAAGCCCAGGGGGATTTAGAATTCAGGCAGGTAGTGTTTGCAATGAGGTGCTCCTGAAAAGCATGTCTGTGCATTCTCCTTGGCTTGCTGGTCTCTTTCTGCCCCGCGCTTGTTCTCAATATACTATGCTGGTGGGGAACATGAGCATGCCTGGTTGTGGATGTATGCCAATAGATGCTTACCATGGAAGCTGGTTCAAAGTGTAACTCTCGAGCTGCTGGAGTCCTAGATATGAGAAGCAATAGAGGCTAAAGAGGAGACCAAACTTGTCCAGAAGGAAGCAAAAATTTGTCAGCAGAAGTGTAAAGTGCTGCCAGGTTTATCCATGGACATATACTTGTCTAGATGCTTAATCCTTGGTGCTTAATTCCAACTTCAAATCATCACGCATGCAAAATCTGAGGTCCACATGAAACATTGGTGTTCATCTGAATGGCAACATAGCTAGTGTGAGATGTGATAGATAAACTGGGCTTCTCTTTCTTTTTTTTTTTGCCAGTAGCTCAAGTTTGACAGGATATGAAACACCGTAAGTCTCCTTGTTAAGTCAGGGCCCATATCTGAGCAGACCAATGTGATGTGCGTTGTAGAAACCTAAAACGTGGTTTGCTATAAATTTTAAAACAAGATGAAGTAAAGTGTATTCCACTGCCTGTTCTTCAGCCTCTTTGGTCAGCAGCTCCAAATACAATTTGAATAGCATGGAGGAACATGCACAGACACAGATTAGAAACTCGAAGTACAAGTCTCAAGTCTTTGAAGAACACTCTTAATCTGAAAGACTCAGGGGCTTATTAATAACTAGTGACCTTTTGCTTGTAGACCAACAGTCTGATGTTATCCCACAGGATGTCTGGAAGCTATTGCTGTCCCACAGTGACACAGTAGTGGATATGGGAGACGCTGTGGGTTTTGTGTGGACTGACTACACCATTGTTTGCTGGTGTACCAAAAGAGATGCAACAGCAAAGATCTCCCATGCAGTGAAGCATTTAAGCACATGCTTAAATGTTAGCCACACTTAAGCAAGCAAGCTGGCCTACGGCCTTGCTCAGGTAAACCCTTCATCACCCTCTTGCAGGCCCTTGGCAAAGCAGGGTGGGGAACCCCTCCACGATATTCCCCAGGCTGTGTTTGTCCTAGGTATGATGCAGGACTTTGCTCTCCCGTGCTGTCAGTTGGGCGCCTTTCAGGAGCACTGTGTTCACGTCTCCAAGTGCATGAGTGAATTATTGTTTACTCAATAACAAATCAAACAAATTCCCTCTCCTATTCAAAGCAAACCGCAATGATAAAAGAGGGCTGATTTCCAGTATTACTAGTGTCGATTAATGTCTTCCCTTCACTTTGGTGTCTTTATTTCACATGCAGGTGGCTTTTTTTGTTGTTGTTTTTTCTTTTTTTTTTTCTTTTCATTTAGAAATGTCATCGCCACTTAATTAGCAATGCGTTGTTACCTGAAAGTAAAAGCGAGCAAGCCTATCGTAAACCATATGGTCAAGGTTTTAATCTGCACTGTCACGCTATAATCCTGTCGAAATGGCTTCCCTTTTCAGTCAAAACTGCATTTCACACTTTACTAATATGGGGCTTTTCCTTTCCTGTTCCAGAGTAATATAGCCCTGCCTGTTTGGCAAGTGCAAATTAAAATAGCTCACAGCTCTGGCCAGCAGCAGGAGGGGAGAGAAGTAAGATAATGGTGTGGCTGGGGAGGGGGGGATAGGGAGAAGGACTCCATCCCAAAAGGGGAACTTGGACTCTTTCTCTGATCTGCTTCTGTGAAATTGGACCAAATGAGTTTGGGCTTCATTTCAGAAGACAATCCCCACCCCTATTGCAAAGGCCTGGACTACACCACTGGGGCTGGTTATAGAGGTCTGTGTGATTTTTACCTTTCTTTTCCCAGTGCTACTGGGAATTTATAAAGGCAGAAAGCAAGCCATGTGTTACTGCAAAGTACGAGTGACCAGCAGAAAACTTGGACTACTTGACCGCTGCAGTTTTTAATAGGGTCTAAGAGGGTTGAAAGACACAGCCTGGTGGGTCACATTTTCAAAGGAATTTTCCTGCCAAGCAGCTTCCAGGTAACATACAGGATAACATATAGGTGTTTGCTCTGATGTTTTAGAGGAAATGAGGCTCTTCCGGGAAGAACATGTGACTGTCCCTTTCTGAGGTGGTAGAAAAGCACAAATAAGATTGAATCCTGCTTACGGGGAGGTGAAAGGAAACATAGATTATCTGTCCCCCAGAAAAATAAACCAGACAATTAATACACACTGGCTTTTCCCACAGCACTTTGCACAGGAGCAGAATCTGGAGCAGTGACCCCCTCACTCTTGCCAGCTTTCTCACCTTCTCACTGTGAGGAACTACTCTGTTTAGCATTTGTGGGTCTCACACTAAAACTAATTGAGACAGGACCAAATCATAGCCAGCAATGAATCTGTGTATCTTCAGTCCAAGATCAATGACTTAGAGAAAAAATAAAGAAAAAGAAAAAGCAGTTTTCCCCTAGTTACCCTTCCCTGCATCTTTACTCAATCTCTCCCCTTGCTGTTAGTATAGTAAGTAGCAGGTAGAGGAAGAAAACTCATGAAATTTGTTCCATCTCCTACTGGTTGCTTGTGTTTGCCCAGGACAAAAGTGTCAGAGCCAATGAAAGTACCAGCGCTCAGTGGGCCTCTTTCTTTGCTTACATCCTTCTGGGGACACATCTGGCTCCAAAGTCAAAGGAAATACCTGCTTTTTCTGAAGGGCGATAGCAAGCACTATATTGCCTGGATGCATTGGGATGCTCCAAGGTGTGTGTGGGATGGAGGGTTGGGGCTTCCATGCCGGACACCAGAGCTCCTTTCCTGTGGGATGTGTAGGAGTCACTCAGCTCTCTAACCACGGGCAAAGTTTGACTTATCTCTTTCACATGTTGTCTGAGCCGTGTTTCTGTGTCCCTTTACCAGTATAACCCCTTGGAACACCTCAGATAATGTTTGGAGATGCTCTTATTTTTTTCAATGACTTCATATTTTGCTGTAATTTCATTTTTTCAACTCTCATGCAATACACAGCGGTACTCTTCTGCTCATCTCTCTCTCTCCCCAGCAGCAAAAGGCTGGCTATAGAAGCTGCACAGTAGCGGTCTGGTCCTTATCAGATGTTAACATATACATATATTTGCAATGGAAGAACAAAGGCAACACGGGGAAAAAGGGAAAAAAAAGAAAAAAGAAGAGAGATTCAAGTGATGGTCTGAGTTTTACTTACAGTAGGAAAAGGAGCAGAGCTCTCTTGCAATTGCGATGCTTGGGAAAAACCCATGCTTTGGTCACAAAAGTCAAAGCTGAGATGTTCACTTACAGGCAAGTGTAAGGGAGGATTTAAATAGTTTCATTTCCTGTCAGTGGGTATTTCACTAGGAGAAAGGACTCGAGCATGTGAGTAGCAGGTCCAGATAGTTAAAGCTGTACGTTT
This sequence comes from Jacana jacana, assembly GCA_013400555.1. Classification (NCBI taxonomy): domain Eukaryota; kingdom Metazoa; phylum Chordata; class Aves; order Charadriiformes; family Jacanidae; genus Jacana; species Jacana jacana. Next base: position 64,922 of record VZTM01006268.1, on the reverse strand, counting down.
GAAATACATTTTCCTAAAAAAATCTAGAGCAAGATACCTTGTTTTCTATACATGAGCATAGCTGGTCTGTTATGAGGTGCTTCAGCCCAGGTGTGGATCAGCTACACTGGACATCTGTATGGCCACAGATCCAGAAATTTAGGAGTGTGATTTTGGAGAGAGCAAAAGGGTGTGACAGCTCTGATGTGTTACTGTTTCACTGGGTACCTCACATGTGCTTGGTGGGATCAATGCAGGAAAGGGTTGAAGATGCAGAGAGTCAGTGTGAGTGCATGTGGTGGTCCTGAGCGGAGCGTGAAACAGAGGGATGAATATCAAGAGAGAACATCCAGCTGCAGGTCCTTTCCCCTTCTTTTACCAGCTTTTGGATGAACTGCAAAGCCGAGGGGGACTGTTAACAGCCTGGGCCTGTGCATTTGTCTCTCTCTCTACTTCTCTGTCCCTGAGCCCCCTCCTCCCTCTCCCCTCCCGCAGCTCTGGAGGGTGGAGGTGCGATTCGCTATGCCAGTTTTTTATTTCCAGCACGCTTGACAGGCTGGGCGAGGAAGGCGTTAATGTTTTCTGACAGGCCCCCTCTAATTGTTGGAGCTTTTCTTCTCTGCCTTTTCTGTGAAATTCTGACTTAGGCGAGCAGCATAACAAAATGCTCTGGCATTGAAATGTGCGCTTGCACTACACTGGGCTCGGGGAAACAGCATTATTCATGAAGATTTTCAGCTGTTTTTGTCTTTTAACTAACCTTTGAGTTTGATCAGAGGCTAGCCGGGCTCCCTTTCTCAAAAGGCGGTCTTGGCAACCCGACAATGGAGCCAAACTGTTTTCCCTGTTAAAGAGATAACTATGCCGTTGAGTTGGTACATGGGGGAAATTAATCTTCAGGCGCATACAAATGATAGCTTTACCTCGGTCTGCAATCGCCTGCATGGGATTATTAATAGGACGGGGGTAAGGAGCAGGAGAAATTCAGTCTGGGGCAGGGAACTTTAA
>VZTM01006268.1:40800-58190 GCA_013400555.1 Jacana jacana | reverse complement strand
AGGAGGAGGAGGAGTGCGGGGGGGGGGCAGCCGCGGAGAGGTGCGGGACATCATTTGCGCCGGCTGCCGATGTGGCCCTGTCGGGATGGGGGCGACCTTTGCGGCACCTCTCAGGGTCGGGAAGAGAGGACAGCCGAGCCGAAAGTGTTGGCCACCGGGCCGTCCCGCGGCGTGGGCAGGCGAGCCGTTACGCGCCCACAGGCAATATGCGTGTGCAGTCGGGAAGGCAAACTTCTCTGTGTGCCGGACCGCGACAGGGCGGTTTTGTCCTGGTCCCTGGGAAGCGCTGGGATGCCCGGTACCGCTTCTTTCGCTCCTCAGGGGCTGCCAGTCCGAGTGCCGTCCGTTTCCCGCGGGCTGATCCCCTCACCGCAGCCGGAGCCCCCTGACCTGGGCGCCGCGCACGGCCGGCGGGCGGCCTGATGTCTCTATCAGCTTGCGACAATGGCGGGCGAACCGGTTGTGGGGGCTACAGGGCATGCTTCTCGGAGCGGTAGCCCGAATAGCCTGGGGAGAAGTCACCTGGAGTTACCCCTTGGAAATGCCTAGTGCCAAAGGGGGAACCTGTCTGGGGAGAAAGGATAAAAATCCCTCGGGTTGGTGGATGGCACCTGTAAGGTCTGAGTGCCACAGTACTCCCACCAGCACGGGGAGGAGAAGGTTTGTCTCAGAAGGGTGGCATAAAGTCTGTGTGTGCTCAGCAGAGCTGCTAGCAGATGTAGGGGCAGCTCTCCCTTCACTGCTAGAGCCTGTTTCCCAGGTCACACTGTCTGCTGGCTGGTCCAGGGAAACTCACCAAGCCCCTACTGCCTTCCACGGCACCCTGCAAAGAAGGAGCAGCTCACCACCTTTCCAAGCAGGTGATGGCATTTGCTTGTAACTGACAACTTGGGATGGATGTGGCCTATGCAAGGGAAATCACTCCTGCTTCCCAGTGAAGTCTCGCTTGTGGCTCAGGGGCAAATGTGGGAAAGCAGTGCTGGCGTGATGAGAGCTTAAGGCTGGCATGACTTGGCGGTCACACCGACCCTGGAGGCAGTGGGGGTGTGGACAGCCTGGGAGACACGGCCAGGCTCAACAGTGAGGCATACTGGTGGCCCTCTGGGTGGCGTGAGCAGCAGTGATGACCTCTCCCTGCTCTCCTGCCTTTCACTTATCCACATATCTGTGCAAGTCTTACATTTTCTGCCTTCAGCTCTGTCTCATCTCCACTTCTCTCTGCACCTCCCTACTCTGAGAATTCAGAGGTGGCTGCTCTCTAAATCCCTAAAAAAAGTAGAGCCATGGTACAACAGTTTTGCCATGGGTGAGATGATTGCTCTAGGAAGTCCCTGGCAAATAGCTTTCATCCCTGGTGCTCAGAACAGCCCTAAAGCATGGAAGGAGGAGACCTACACTATTCCTGTTCAGGTTTCAGTGGAAATGAGTGCAAAAATAAGACCCACTGTGCTGCTGCCTCCATTACAGCAGGCTGGAGCTGTAGAGATCACTTCTTGTCTGCCACTGCATCCCTGACCCTGGCTGGGCATTTGAGTTGAAACAGTGATAAGCAGCAATGTCAGATGGCAGACCCTTAAGGTGCACCCGTTAACTAGTCTTTTAGTAATTTTTAACATGGAAGCTTTTAATGCAAATATGATGAAGAAGGTCCAGTAGTTCTGCCTGGTCTAACCTCTGCCATATTTATTTCAGGGCCCACTTCACTGGCCACTGAGTTTCTGATTCTGATTTTTAACCTAGTGTCTCATTGCACATGAAACATTGCATGAGAGTCTCCTTCTCTGGAGATACTAAATACCTGCCTGGATACGTTACTGTCCAACCTGTTCTAGGTGGATCTGCTTTGGCAGGGATGTTGGACTAGAGATGATCTCCAGATGTCCCTTCCAACCACTACAGTTCTGTGATTCTGTGAAACATGTCAAACAATGTTGATCTCTCTTGGGCAGGATAGCCAGACCTATGCAGGATAAAACATTTGGTTTTATTTTCTGTGTAGGGAGGTCTCCCGCTTCAGTTCCAAGTCTTCTGGATGGTTTGTTCAACACCCCTTGTCTGACATCAGAATTCTCGGCGCTGGGAATAGTTGTTGCATCATCAGCTCCGCACTGGGACGTCACAGGAATAATGAATAATAATGGACCGGCACTGCGATTCACATCACAGTACTTTGAGAAGCAGCAATAGAAATATCAAAATAATTGCAGCCCTGTAAACTATATACATATTTAAGCAGGGTAATTATTCTGGAGCAGCCCACTACCAGAAACGGTGTGGGAAAACCATATAGGGAAATTCCTTCCTTTTTTCCCTGAAATGGCAGAACGAGACCAGAGTTTCTGGGTCCCTTCTTCTCGAGTCTTGGAGGGTTCTTAAAAAGGCAAAAGACTCGAGTCCCAGAGGTCATCGAATGTAACTCGCATGTAATTCTGCCTTCGTGGCTCTGTCTACAGCTCTGGGGAGGGGTGGGATGAGGGGGAAGGCACAGGCTTTCCTCCCTTCGCCCAGCACGTCCTTCATCATCCTCTGCTGCCGGGGAACAAACTCACCCCTCGCCTTGTCCGAGGTAATGCCAATCTTGCCAGCTCTCCTCTCTGCTCACTGTGCAAGACTGAAGGGTCTGGAGCTGCCAGATTTATAGATAATAAATATTGTTCCAGGGTCCCCTGCCTCCGCCCACTCGTATGCACAGTCCTGCACCTGCACTTTGAAATTCTTAATTCTAACATAATGATAAATAGCCTTTGCGCTTTTCATTGGGTGTTCTTTTTTCCTTTTCTTTTTTTTTTCCCTCTCTTTTTTTTTCTTTTTTTTTTTTTTCTTTCTTTCTTAAATCTTGAACTGTCATTATTTTATAGTGGCTTTTTTGTGTGCCTAAATTGTAGCCACACTCATGAGGTCTTTTGAAGTCCTTGTTGGGTTGGGGTTTTTTTTGCCCCTCCCCACACTCCCCCTTTTTTTAAAAAAAAAAACTTTGGTATGCTTTTTTTTTTCTTCCACCCCTTTTCTTTTTTAAAGGCCATTTACGTTATGATTAAATGCCGTCTTGGAAAAGCAGAACGAAAGTCGTTAATCTATATAGATCTTCAAAGAATCGATACATTCGGGACTTCTGTAGGATTTGTTACACTCCATTTTGTTACAGTAGGCAGCTCGTCTGGATTTGGGCACATGTGTTTCTCTCCCTCCCTTTGCCCTCCCCCTCCCCTTTCCAGCTTCCCCCCCCAAGAGTGAAAATAAAGTAAAAGGTCTTTCATGGTAAACAAAACCAGCTTATTCTCCACATAGAACACATGAATAGCTGGAAAAAAAACTTACAATAAATGGTGCATTTTTTTCTCTGCTGGGTATAGCATTCAAGATCAGTCCAGTATTCAAGAAGCAGTCCATTTTTTGCTCAGCAAGAGAGTTTAGAAAAGAAGCGTGGGGTCTATTCAAGGATCTTTTCCCCCTTCACAATTGCTGGGCTTTATGAAACCTATCTTCCATGCCTTGTCAGAGTATTTCTGGGGACCAATTAGTGCTTTGTTGCAAGGCTTCTTTGCTGAATCTTTGAGCAGCAAGAAAAAGCTCTCTTGAGTCTCCCCTTATTTTGACTATTTCAGTCATTACTCAGTGTAATAATTAATATGACAACTGGACGCTGAAGTTTGTATAGAAACACCTCGGCTGCAGGAGAGAGCGTGCAGTGGGTGGTAACAAGCTACGGATCAGACCGAGAAGCCACACACACAAGGAAGAAAAAAAAATGAGAGGGAGAGAGAATAATGAATGAAAAGAAAGAGAGAAAGAATAAAGATAAATAAATAGTTGGCGCAACTTGAGGAACATAATACAGACTTGGAAGGGGGAAAAAAGGCAATTAGGAGGGAGGGGAGGGCGACCCCAGAGAGGTGAACCTATTTTGAAACAGTTTCTATGTGAATATAATTTTCAAAACTTTGCTACTTTCAGAAGGCAGAAAAGTGTTTTTTTCACTGACATCTAAGTTCCTTCGGCTAAGTAATTTTCAAGGAGCGTCTGCCTACACTTTTGCATACTTAATGAACTTTAATGTCGCTTCCTAAGCCTCCCTTCACAGAAGGAAGGACTTTGAGCATTAAACCGTGTTCGTGAGTAACTGTTGCCTATCCTATCCGCGGCGGATGGAGGCTAGTTCTCGGGATAGCGAGTTGTACGAGTTTCTTAGCGTCGTGTCGTCTGCGAGAGGAGTAAAGCCTGTCCCCCAGATGAAGAATTAAAAATGACGTTTGACCAGGGACACTGTTGAATTCTTCTCGAAAGGCGTCTTGGGATGAACACTCATCACTTTGCAGACATTTCTTGGGCTGCCAATTAGGGCATAATAAATAATTAGAGGTTTTAAGCATATTAGATACAGCTCATGCTAATGAGCTACATCAGGTCCTGTGCTAACCTGAAGTGACAGTTTGCATATAGGGCTGCAAAAAATAAAAAGAAGGAAAAAAAANCCAGCCCCCCCGCCTCCTCCCGTCGCCACTCTTTTGGCTGAGGGGTGTTTTTCCCGGCGCCTCCGCCGCCGTGACTGTCCCCAGCCAGGAGGGGTGAGAGAGGGGTTTGTTTTGGGTGATGCCTGCCGCAGCCTGGGAGGTGGACAGCCCCTTCAACCTCCCCCCCTCTCCCGCCACTTTCCCGGGGGCAGGCGGCGGGGACAGCCCGGTGTCCGTGTGTGTCCCCACCGCACCGCTCCCGGTTCGGGGGCCGCTGCCGTGAGGACACAGTGCCACCTCCCGGCCACGCCGCTCTCCGGAGGGAAGAGGGCACCGTGGAGAACGAGTCTGCGGAAGGGATGGGGTGCAGCCAAAAAGCATTTAGCAGCGGGCTGGAGGAGATGATTCTATGATTGATTCTAAGTCGGGGAGCCCCGACCTTGCAAGGATGGAGGATGCGGCTGGGTGGTTTTGCAACCACGGTGTAGACTGAGGAGTGAGGAAATGCAGCCTGGCTGGCACTTAATGGAGAGCTGCAGCACCTGGAGACCTCTGCCAAATGTGTACACAGTAACTGGGGACCCTTCCTGCCCCCTGTCATCTTGCACACATCCCTCGAGATACTCACTGAATTCTCATTTGTGAATTTTTTAGGAGCTTCTGGTTTTACTAGAAAAGCTTCTCTCCGTTGCTTACTGCTGCCTCAAATCATCTGGGACATCCTGATGCAGCAGGGCCAGCAGGGAGCTGCAGGACAAAGACAGTCCCAATGTCCAAGGAACATCCCTGCCCACACCAGAAAACACACAGCACGAGGGAAGCTGCTGCTGTGCAAATACTGGCTAAAAGCAGAGGCGGGAAAGAGCAGTCTGAAAAGCAGCCAAAGTCCGTGGGCCCTTTGAACTTGCATCATGCCAGCCAGGGGAACCAGCCAACTTTCAGTGCAGAGCCCTCTTAGTGGTGTCTGAGCAGCACAGCCAGAAGTGGATGTGTATGGTATGTGTGTGTGTGTGCCCCAAGAAGGCATGTGTTTCTGAGGGCAAAAAGGTGTTTTAGATGGAGGCAATGTGGGATATCAGTGCAGATCTTCACATGCTTGAAAGGACATGGGTTGCACAGTCCTGCAGCAAGAGCCCAGAGCAGGACCAGTGGACCCGAAGCTGAGGTGCTTACCCAGAGTACAGGGAATCAGACACCTGGGCCAACTTGAAACCCAAGTGAAGTGAGAAATCCCAGTTAGCAATGTCACCACAGAGGGATGAACCTGCACACTGAACTACTACTTCAAAGAGGACAGGGAAGCTCAGAGAGTTTGGACTCTGAAATGCTCCAAAGTAACCAGCACTGATGCAATTGTGTGTTCATACTATCATGGCACTGGACGCACACAGAGGGCTCTTCTCCAGAACTAGAGAATTGGAGAATTCCTCCTGGAAAGAAGGAGCTTTGCTTACCCCAACCAGTGCTTTTTGCTCTTAGGCAACCTCTGGCAGCCCAGGCTGATTAAACAGTGACCTGGTGGCAATACACCAGTGATATTATTACAGTTAAGTAGCAGCAAGAGTAACATCAACAGAAAAAAACAGGGAGGAGGAGGAGGTAAAATAGATAACTATGAAGCTTTGGAATGAGCGGTGTTTTGCATATCCGGTATTTCCCATACCCAGTATTTCACTTTGCCTTGCCATTACTGTCAGAGTGGAGTGAACAGAGGCTGTAATACATAAGAAATGAGAAGAAAGGGGAAAAAAAGACAAAATGAAAGCAAAAGCCACAAAGAAGGTAAAAAGATTGATCAAAGGCTAATGAAAAGAGAAGGAAACAAGGAAGAAAAAGGAAGGTGCAAACAAATGACAGAAAAAAGTAGTTTATTACTTTGGATGCCACAGTGTTCTTTTTGGCCAGCTTTAGGACGTATATTTACTCTTTTAAAATCTAGTTGAAAAATATACCAGGTAGTGAAGGATAGTGTTTGGGGAAAGTAAACAAGATCAGTTGCTGGAGGCTGTCTTGTCCTGCACAGGGACTACTATAATCAGTGTTGTCACCATCCTCAGCTCACTGTTTGCTTGGGTTATTTTTTTTTGCAGGGTGTGCAAAATGTCCCTATCATGGAAGGACTGTGCTTGGTGCTGCACAAACACAGGACACAAAGTACTGCCTCCCGCAGTGAAATTATTGGCTGAGCAGTTCAAAAATAGTAGGTTTTAAACTGCTGGCAATTGTTAAGGTTAATTTCCCTTCCCTCCTTTCCCCAATGTGCTGTCATGGTGTCAGCAGGACCCAGTGTGTTATGTGTACATCGCATTTGGGTGCCTGCCTCGACCTGCCAGCCCATACCACAGGCTTGCTGGTCACTTCAGAAAGTAACTTCCTACCCCTGCGTGCAGCTGTAGGCTGCTCAAACAAGCAGCTATTCTGAAAAAAGGTATGTATTCACACCCAAAAGAACTGAATTACTTCAGATGCACATTTATGCAGTCTACAATTTCGGCGGGCTGGATTCTGACTCCACAGTCACGGGGTTCAAATGGGTTTATACCGAAATCCCTGAAAGCAGCTCCGCGCACTTTCCCTACTGTGAGGCTGATAGGCTGGATTTTGTAAGAACCAATAATTCATGGTAGGTGTTCGCTAGTATTCACCAATCTGAGTTTGCACTAGTGTGTGCAGTAGAGATTCCCTCAAACCTAAAATAATTGTAAAGAGATTGTTTCTTTATTCCACAGAATTTATTTTCATCGCAAAAATATATCAAGATTATCCATCTTGACATAGTTTGTGTCAGTATAGACTTCATCTTTCCAAATAGCAAGAAAAAAACTTGACCAGTTGTGTTTTTTGTTATCATTATTATTATTTTTCTTTTTCTTTTTTCTTTTTCTTTTTTCTTTTTCTTTTTTTCACCTGCCCTCTGGTATTGGGCTACAGCTTTCCATTATTTCTTCAACTCATTTGGTAACTCTTTCTAAACGAAATCTAGGCTCCTTTATACCAATCCTTTACCAACCTTTCCTGAAATAATTTATGCTCCCCACCCCATTTTCGTTGTAGCTCTCCATAGCTAACACTATATACAAGCACACATACATCTTCTGCAGTTCTTCTGCATCCTCCTGCACCCTAGTTCTAACTCTTCCTGCTCCTGTTTTTGACCTTCTTCCCTTTCTTCACGTCCATACTCATATCTCAGTGTGAGGTTCATGCAGCTAACTCCTGTCTCACGCTTCCTTTACAGTGGGTGTCTCTCTCCAATGTTTGGTGTGTGGAGTGATGTCTCCTGCTCTCTGACCTCTTGGATGCAGCCCAAAAGGCCCTACTAAAGAACCAATCCCTCAGTTGCTGTGCAGCACCACAGCCCTCCCTGGCTCGTGTTTGGCATTCAAAGAGCAGATCCTGGAGAACATCTGATCTCTGGTCACGTGGAGCAAGCACCAGTGGGAAACCCACCTGAGGCTGAACAAGCACACAGTGGTGGGAATGGATGAGGGGAAAGGGTGAACCAAAGGCGACGTGTTGACATGCAAAAATGAAAACAGCAGCTGATGTTGATCAGGAGGAGGAAGGCTGTTAATTCAAAGCATGCCGGTCATTCATGTTGGATGCAGATAGAAAAAAATATGCTGCAGAGTTGTTATGTACTGGGGTGTGACTTGCAGGGGCTGGCCAGTGTGGAGAGGCTGGTCCATGTGCCAGGGGTGGGTGGGAGGCGTGTAAGGAGAACGCCCCCTTGGCACAGTGTCTGGGGGAGGGAGCTGGGTAAGGCTGGGGGGAAAGGGGATGGCTTTGCTTGGCTTGCTCCACTTTAAATACCTTTGCACAAAGTTCTGGCCACTATATTAAGGTCAGAAGGCTTCACCTGCAGCAGCAAAGGGGTTTCCCTGTGTGGGCATCGCTGCCTCTGCAACATGGACGCGCAGCACTGCAAAATGAATGGTGACCCTTTCCAGGTAAGCGGTGGGATTTGTGTACCTGCTTTTTGCAGGGGAGGCTGTAGCTGCCCCTCTCCAGTGCCACCCCCTTCCTCCCTCCCTTCCCAACCCATGCTTACAAATCTTGTCCCCTGCTCTCTGAGAGGCAGCGCGACTCAAGATGGGAGAAAACAACGTGCCTGTCTCAATGCTTTGCGGTGCTTGGTTGCCACCGTTCTTCCTCTTGGCAGCCAGCATACTTGTCTGTTGTTAATTGTGCTCACAAAAGTGCAGTGAGAATGAAAATAAACATTGCGACAGTATTCTTGCATACAGGGCAAAGAGAAAAAGAAAAAGCAGAAAAGACTAAGAGCTAATCAAAGATCTTAAACCTGTGTGATGAAAGAAAGCTGTTGTCTTCTGTTCAAAGAAAGCAGCTGAAGTTACATGCTCTTCTGATGGAGACATGTTAAACTTCGGGAGTCTGACATCCCCTTTTTTAATGTTTACTGTCTTACTTTGAACAATTTGCTTTGGGAAATGCAGGAAAGTCCTGAAGCCCATACCTTTTGATTGCAGCCACTATAGTTACTGTAGGGGCAAGTGACGTAAACTGAGGCCAGCCTGGTTAATTATTAGGACCAAATTCTGCATGTCTGTGTCCTGTGCAATGCTGCTGAAGCCAGAGACAAGATGCAGAAAGTGTGCAAAAAAGGGCTTCAGTTTCTACAAGCCCTCTTAAGAGCGGAACAGCTAAGGTAAACCTGGTTTCTTACTGCTTCGTGTGCTGAGGCTGGACTCCCACAACAATTTTCTAGGGTCTCACCTTCCTACTTTTCCAAATTGTATAATTGCTTGGTCCCGGTGACACCCATGGGAGTTGAGCATCAAATGGCTTAAGAAATCTGACTTGGAGACAAATTCCATTTTCAGAGGTAACCTAGGAATCTTACTTCCTTTGAAATATTATTTTCCTTCTTCCTCCCCCCTCCCCCCCCTCCATTTTGTCTATCTAGTAAATCTGGAATTTGTGACACAGAGGTGAAAATTTTCTCTCACTGAAACTGCAAGCCAAACGTCTTCTGGCATAAACAGTGTTGGAATTCATTCTGAAAGGCTTTATCTAACCAGCTCAGAAATAGATTAGAAGGCTGACGTATGTGTTATTGACCTCAAATAATGCTGTGTGTGTCAGAAAGGCAATATCAATCTACGTGTGAAGTGGTTAACTTGCATTGTGTTCAGGTAAGCCCATCCTTGCACCTACACAACAACTATCTTTGAGATTGTACTGAGTCGAGGCATGGATGTTCATGTTCATCAATTGGTTCTTATTTCACTTCCTGAATAAGAAAAGGAGCTGGAAGGAAAATAGAGCTTAATTTATTCCACACTACGTTTATAAATCCCATATACATGTCACATAGGCAATAATTCAGTGACAATGAAACAATTTGTTCATCATGGCGGTAGTAAGAAAACAGTCGAACTACCCCAAAGCTGCAATTCTTTTCTATGTGTTGAAAAACAAGAAATTAGAATTATAATTGAGAATAGAGAAACTGTGATCAAGAGTTAAACTAGGTACAGGTACTACAAAAACCTCAGCAGTTAAACTATGTATAGGTACTACAAGAAGCTCAGCAATGAATGTGAGTGCCTGTGTGTATGTATATTACATATATTCATGTATATTACCTCTAGTGTACATGATGATGTATATCATCTGCACTATACATTGATGTATATTGCCTCCATATATACTGATAAGAACTGGGTTCCAGAAAACCAGGCATTTTACTCTTCTTTCCCCTTGCAATGAAAGCTGTCATCTGTATGGACAAACTTAGGCATGAACTAACATTTGTAGAAAGTTCTTCCAGTGAACTGACTGCATATGAGGATGTGCAAGAAATGAAGCAAGTGTCACTGTTTGCAATATTAGTGCTGACTCCCTACTGCAATGTGTCTAATTTTAAACACCAACATAAATTTTACAAGAGTGGGAAAATAAATGCAGACAGGTTGAAAGTGGCTGATCTCAACACATCAAGGCTAGTGACCAATGAGAGTCCATCTATGTTGTAAAGAAGTTTTTTATGGCCTTTTTGGGTAACCTCATGGTATAAAGAGATCAATTAACATCAGAATTATCTTGCAGGACTTGAACCTTGCATTATATCCCCTGCCTGTGTCCAAAACACAAATTCTTCCTTTGTCACACAGATTCAAGTCAACGTGCCATAGAAGTTGGTCCTCATGCCATGCCTTGGCTAGAGTATTTTAGATACATAGCTGTATAGCTTTTAAAATGGTTCCAGTGCAGACCATGAAAATCAAATTTTTGGTCCATTGGGCAGACACTGGTGTAGCACAGTTCTGTCCTTAAGATCAGTTTTGGTTGTGGTGGTGGAAAACAAAAAGGCAAAGCAGTGCATGTACAGTATTTCAGACTGCAGTTTTGGTTAGACTATCATGAAATTTCTGGACTACTGATATTTTGTTTGTCTTCTGACTGCTTTCTGTCATCATTTTCTCTTGTGGTTACTTGAGGTGTAAATGGGTTTAATTAGCCAGTTGCCACATCACTCCTGACTGCTTTTCCTCTTAGTCCCCACTATGTAAGAGCTGGATCAGCTCTTTGGCTGGATGAGGACTCAGTAGACACAGGAGGCTGCAAGAAGTGTGACATTTGAGCAGGTGACAATCTTTCCTCTGGTGTGTGACCCCAGTATTTCTACTACAGTTCCCCCATAAAGGTAGAAAATACCTGGATAAGCTTTGCAACCTCTGGAAATAAGGCTAGACAAAAAAAAAATCTGTTTTCAGTCTTCAGTAATAAATTCTCACATTAGCAGCAACCTCAGAGACAGTCTGAAGAATCAGCAATTATTTACTTTGCAATAAGAAGGCTGGTCATTGTAACACTGCCTCAGAAGTTGTAGTCCCACCAAGAACTTTATGGCTGCAGGGCAGCTGGATTTGATTGTTAGTTTGTCTGCTACAAAGACTGTCTTTTCTGAGGACAATATTTGGGAACTGGGACTCTTTATACACTGATTTATATGTTAAATTAAGCAATAGCTATAATGAGGACAGACTGACTGAAAATACCTCAAGTTTTGACCCAGGACTTGTCACATCAGTACCCATCTGCGTTGTAAATGTCTGACGTGATCTTTGAAATACCAACCAGGGGCAATTTGCCCAAGGCCAGAAGATGCTAAAAATCCCAACAAATAAGGTGTTAATGTGACTTCCAAAGGTTTGTGATGTTTGTGCATCAAATATACATCAATAAAATGAAGCTATTCTGGAAATTTCAGCAGGCACTTACCTGCCATGTCAGGTACCTGAATAATTTTGAAAATCTGGCCCCACTCCGGGACTCAGTTTCCTGCTTCTGAGGTGCTGAAATAACACTTGCCTACATAACAGGGCTTTTGTGAAAAAGAAACACATGCAGTGAGACATGCTAAGACATTCTGGTAATGAGAACCATGAAAATAACTAAAATAAAAATTCTCTCTGCTTGGGAATACTGGAAATAGCCTTTTGGAATTTGCAGAGCAGAAAATCAATTACAGAAAGGGAGCAAGCATAAATGAAGACACGTTTTTCCCTAACTGAGTCTTTACTCAATCTGGGATTTAGGGAAGGTCTAAATGTTTGCTCCAACATTTTACCTCTTTTTTTTTTTTTTTCAAGTTTGTTGTTATTTTGCTTTTAAATGACTTTCCATACCCCTCTTTTGCACACTACCTCTTTTTGAGCTACCCGGAAGGTACAAGCAGAACTGAAGGGAAACAGAGATCATGGCCTGCATCCCTGCACAGAGCTCATCTCCATTGCTCTGCTTAATCATGAGTGTTAATGAAAAGAAAGCCCGAGGGGAGGTCTTTGCACTGGAGCTGAAACCAAAGTGCAGTAATGTTTCTAGTCATCCCTGAGCTTGATACACTTGAGAGGTGAAGCAAGCCAGAGATGATATTAGACTATTTTCATGTCCTTTTTGACTACCTGGCTCCCACATGGGCCCTAATTGGAGAGAAGGGATTTTGTGTCTTGACCATCATAAATAAAGTGCTGCTCTACTTCTGGCAGCAGCAGTTGCTTTGATTCCCACTTCAAGCAACTTTATACTCTCTTTACTTTGCTGATGCCGTGCAAAAGGGAAACAGAACAAAACAAAACTGACTCCTGGGGTGAATGTAAATATTTGTTTGTTTCTTTTCTTTTCTTTCAGGAATCTATGTACATTGAAGAGTCCTCAAATAAAAATGGTGTGATTTCTTTGATTTTCTCTCTGAAAGAAGAAGTTGGGGCACTGGCTAAAGTTCTGCGCACATTTGAGGTAAATACTTTCCTTCAGGAGACCTACGCTTTTGCAGGTCTCTACACTTTTGCACTGCAGCAGCATTTGCTTAGAGTGTTTGTGGTCATGTTTGTGATTCCCCTTCATTCTCACAGTGGTGGAAAGCAGAATGCATTTCTTTTCTTGGGTTAAAATCCCAAAATTCTGTTCTCTTGGAACAGAAGTAGCCTTTTTATCTGAAAATTTTATTTCAAGCTTCTAAATTAAAACCTCTACTTTTAACTGATATGAGGGTGGAAAAAAAGCATTTTGTCCACTTAAGAAGGAAATATTCCACTGTAACCGCTTGAGTAAGAGGCAGAAGTCAATTGGGCCGTAACTAGACATTGACATCTGAGTATGTGTATGCATATGCATATGTCTAAAAAGGCAAATATAACCTGTATGTGAGCCACGTGACAGTGCACATGCTGCATGAAGTATTTCTACCAGGGGCAACTACTGTCCTCTTAGTCCTCGTCAACCTCAGAAAATCTGATATAAATAAGCCCACCATCTCCCACCAGTGGTACTTCTATAGAGGGGGTGGAGGGTACCTACAAAGCAGCATCAGAATGATGGCACTTTATTTACACCAAAGCAACATCTAGTGACCAAATTGGAAAGCATTTGGGGAAAGAGGGAGCCATTTACCTTTCAGGACATCGTGTGCCTATTTATTCTTTTGGAAATGTTTCCCACATGTCATGGATGCTGTTTAAAAAGCACGAAATCCTTGCAATTCAGGATGGTTGTGTCGCAACACACACAGCTGTGTAATATCTGCTCCCAAGCAAATACACTGCTATATTGGTTTTATGACTTCTTTTGAATTTATTTATTTTTTTTTTAGGACATCCTCGTGTACTAGTTGTGCCTGAAATGCCTGAAAGCAGCTGTTTCTATAGTACACTGTAACAAGTTGTGGCCTGCATACTTTCCATTTGTAAACTGAATTTACTAGGAAATGAAAGGTTTGTGTGGTACTAGTACAAATGAAAAATAATTATGAGTTATAGTACATATTTGATTCATTAAGATGGAGGAAAAATCATACCAGTGACAGCAGAGCTAGCCTAAATCTCTGGTTTGTCCACTGTAATACAGTCCTGCAAAATGTCCCTGTGTCCGTGGCGTGCATGTCTGTAAGTGAATTAAGGAGGCTGTTGACATCCCCTAGTTAAGCACATTGCTGTCTACTAACCAAATTGCTGTCAGCTCTAAAGGCAAATCTGCAGTGGAGTTCATTTAGGAAAGAGAAAAGTAGACACTTGGATGCGATGCTTCTTGCCCCAAAGCATGTACCTACACTAGACCATCTGAGTCCCAGTTTTCTCCAGTGACCCTGATGGCAACTGAGGGAATGGGGCTCAGCTAAAGAAGACTGCACTGGTGGCTGGGTGGTTTCCCATCCCAACAAAGCCAATTCATTTTGTGCAAATTTGCAGTCTTCCCCGGCACGAAGGCTTGACAAGAGACCTGGCATAGCTGCTCTTATATCAGATTTGTGTGCTGTTGGCAATGCAATATAGAAATGGGTGGGTGGCTGGAAGAAAGAGATTTGGTGGTAGAAGTCTGACCTGCAACTTCAGCTGTTCAGGGCTGTCATTAGTGAATTCATGAGTGTTGAGGTGTGTGAACTAGAGCAGACCTTGGGCTGTTCTAACTCAGTATAAAGGACCTCGCCCCATGTAAAGCTGTGTAAGACTCATGTGCATGCACAGCTGAGATACCTTCACCCTTTTCCACCTGGGCCATAACCATGGTGCCTCAGAGATACAGACTTTGTCCTCAGTGACATCCACAGCAGAGGCAGGGAAGGTGGTGATACTCAGGTAAAGGGTGGGGACCAGAGGAAGACCTTGAGAGGAATCTTTTGTACCCCTTCCCTGCTTAATAAAATAACCTGTGAGATGCAGGCTAACTACATGAGTTAGTTCAGGCTCTCTGTTGGTGAGCTTCTCTGGTCAAGCAGAACTCTTGCCTTGTTCCCAGGGTTTCTGTTGCTGGCTCAGCACTGTCCTGGAGAAACACAGTGGGTTTGCCTCAGAGGGGCAGCACAGAGAGGAGATTCGGGGATGGCTGCTCTGACTGTCATTGCCTCATGCAACCACATGAAGTAAGAAAAGGAAAACACAAAAACCTAAAAAATATGATCAGTCTGTTCCCTAGAGTGAACCTGGCACTGTAGCTGTCAACCCCCATGGAGGGACAGACCTTGTGCAGTCGCTGATGCTGATGGCCATGCATAGCACATTTGGAGTCCCTCTGATCCTTGCTGAGACTGGGGGTTGCCCAAGATGTTGAGGTCTCTCTGGGGACTCATGCATGGGAATGCAGGCGGAAAGCATAGTTCAACCCTTCTCACTCTTGGGAGTGATTAAAGCACAGTGCCTCCAGCACTGGCTTTGAGGATTTCTCCACTTCTCTAGCCAATCTGCAAAACTACTCTGGGACATGAAGGGAGGAGGAGGAGGGCTAAGAGACCAATAAATAGGAAAGTCATGAAAATAAATCCTTTTTCAAGACAGGGGAGGAAGCATGGCATAAGATCCAGACGGAGACACAGGGGACTGAGGAGATACATAAAGAGACATCTCATAGTACCATCAGCAGCTAAGCTGTCTTTCTGTAAAGGTGTCTGTGTGGACCTGGGGAAGTTTATCTTCTCTTTGGTTTAGGAGCTGGAGAAAAGATTTCTCTTATTCTGGGAGGGCTGTTCAGTCCCAGACCAGAATACAGGAAGATCCCCTCACTCCCAGGTCCACATCCTGCCCATGTCCTACTTCTGTGCTAGGGTGAAACTTGGCCATTCGCTAGCCCTCACCATAGCTTGATCTCCATGGAGAGCAAGAGCCCAAAGGGAGCTGGGCTGTGCTCCAGCCTGCCCCTGCATCTGGGTTACAGGAGGTCTGGGACTGCTGGCTGATCAAGCACCATGGCTGCTCCCCAGTCCAGATGTAATCTGTACTCACTCAGGAGGCAAACCTCCCAGGGAAGGAAGTAATGTCCAAACATAGATAAGATGAACTAGGCAAGCCCTCATTGTAGACTAGGATGGTTTGAAGGCTGGAGAGCCTCATATCCAGGTAGGTAAAGGCACAAGGCCTGTGGCTACAGATAGACACCAAGTTTAAGAGAATTTCAACGTGTTTTGGAGAAATATTAATGTTTGTCCTACTCAAACATCCCTCAGGGTTGCTTATGCAGTTGACAGCTGCATGGGCTCATGGTTGTGTTTTTTTGCTCAAAGACCAAACTCTTGTTCTCTGTTTGCCCAAGCTGCACACAAGCATGTGGCTACAGTGACAACTGTTGTAACTCGAAGGCTTTTTTCCAAGGAATCGCCTCTATGTACTCAATTCCTTATGTCTACTGGCTTTATGTCCAAAATGTACTTCATTATATCCCCTTTTTTCTTATGTTTATTCTTGATTCATATTCTTTCTAATGCATTTCAGTTTTGAGCTGATTCACAATGTCCTAAAAGGGCAAGCAGTCTGAATGGAAGAAGGTCTGGACACTCAGAAGGGGAGGCACATATTTAAAGAAAGGCTATAATGGCTTTTTAAGCTGAAAGCACTTCTGTTTCTAAAAGCAAACCTGGACAATGTCCATGGAAGGGTTCAACATTCACTTTGGATAGGAGGAGACTCCTTTCTCAGTCTCACACACAAGAATAAGCAGCACTCGGAAAGACACCCACCCTCCTGATCTCTTCGGACCCCTGGGTGTTTTACCCTCTCTGTTTTGCAAATTGTTGCCTGGCTGCATGAACCTGCTCCTCCTGGACTGCTCTGTACCTGGGGTGCCCTGTGTCACTGTTGGGAGTACAGTACCTGAAATCCTTTCTTCATCTTCCTTATGGAAAGGCAGTGTCCTCAGGGCCAGACTTATACTCTGACGTGTGCTGTAATGTAATAGCTGCTCAATAATGCCCAATCATTGTTAAAACTGAATTCATTTTGCTACTACACTGCTTGCTCTCTGTGTGTACTGGGATGTGGCAAAGATTCACTTTCTGCTTATCAAATCCAGTTAGCTTGCACTTGAAAAGCCTGTTTGTCCATAGCCTTTATCTGTCCTAGTGTGCATGCCTGTTTGTCCATAGCCTTTATCTGTCCTAGTGTGCATGCAGCTTCCTTATGGATTCTGCCTGGGCAACACCTCTGTCCTCATTGCAGGTTTGAGGTTGGCCATAGTGACAGCATAAACCCACCAGCAGAGTCTTTACACCAGCTTCATTTTAACAGGACCTGCTGCACTTAAGGCGCTGCTTGGTGCAGCCGTATGCTGTTTATTTGTCTCATGCTGTTACAGAGTGTGAGAGCTAGGAAGCTAAAACTCGAATAAATACCTTAGTCTGAAACAGAACTTCACATATAAGTAAAATAGCATGCTTAAAATCAGGAAGATTGAATAGTCACTGTGGATTTATGCTTCTTTTTTGATTCACCGGACACATGAAAAAGTTAGAGTATAAGTCCAGGTTAGTAAAAGACAGAAATCTTCCAGGTTGCTTATCAAAACTGAAAAAGCAAAGCAGAGCATTTTGGGTTAACCCAAGTGTTACACTGGATGGGAATGTTTATTTTTCTCGGTAGTGATAAAAGCCTATTGAAATCTAGATCGCTTTTTTAAACAACAACAAAGTCCATTCTGAAAGAAAAACAG
>VZTM01006268.1:1178-39820 GCA_013400555.1 Jacana jacana | reverse complement strand
GGGAAAAGTTAAAAAAAAATTTTTTTTTTTTTTTTTTTTTTTTTTTTTTTTTACTTTTCAATATCAGGAAAGTGCAAGTAAATCCTTGTTTTGGGATTTTTCACCCAAGTTTGCACTAAATGTTGATTAGTGGCACCATGGTGTTGTTGATGGTTCTTCATCTGGTAACAATATGGCATCTCCTGATGAAGCCAATCTTGTTTAATGACAACAGTTATGAAAACAAGCTGCTGACGGATTTCACAGCTGTACTTAGTTTTAGCAACCACATACAGGAGCATTTAGTAATGTTTAAACAGAAGGATATATGAACACCATGGGAAGTACAATCCCAGAAATTATCCATCTCCACTGAAAGCTTTACCATATAGCTATGAAGACACAACTTTTCCCCTACAATGATCAGGCCATTAAACTCTCTGAGGGTGAGATTCTTGGCAGTGGTAAATTCTTGTGGCAGTGACTTCTGCAAGACTGCTGACATAGTGTAACACCAGGATGGTTTGATCCTGCAGCTGTGTGGCAGCTGCAGTGCAGGAGGTGCTCGGTTGAGATGGCATAACTGGAATAATCGGGGGAGGGGATGGAGCTACTTCATATGCTCTGAGAGGGAGCCAAGGCTGAGAACCAACACTGAGGGGTAAGGCAGGAAGGGAGGTGGGCAATCACCTCCTGCATCCACCATTGTCTCTGCTGTAAATTGTTATCTGTATTGCTAAACCCTGTCATTCAAAAATCATGACTTACACAAATTGGACTTTGTTAGACAAAGTTCTAACTTGATTTTTGAGCTCTGAGGACATGTCTTGATACTTCTTTCTCTAATGGAGAGTAATAGAGATACAGTTAATCTGGATAGTCAGATAATGAAAGTGGAGATATTTCACCCCCAGCAGTGGAAGTTATAAGATCAAAAAAGCAAGAAATTTGCAGTAACTTCTGTTAACTTCAAGGGATCTGGCAGTACCATACCCTTGTGATCTCCATTAGGTGTTATATTTAATGTTACCCTCAATCTTCAAGGCAGTTTATGGTCTGAATAGTTAATACGTGCTAAAAAGTATATTAGAAATGGTCCGCTTTGAAAGAAATGCAAGGTGAACAGCTACCCCTCCTCTACCAACAGAGAAGCACTCCAGCAGATACGTGGTTGTATGATAGTCTGAGTAGGAGAGACTCAACCTCTATGCTGCTCATAAACCAGAAGTAGGGATGCATCAATCTGCTGCAAGTTCTTTGCAGCTGCAATGGATGATAGGGTGATTTCAGCAAAGACACATCTAATCTGAAGCCATGGGCTCATTTGATTCCTACCAGCTCTAAAACAGGAAAGGCAGAAGACATCAATATTAATAGTTCAGGTATGAATCCAGCCAAAAACATATGACAGCCTCGATATTCAAACCCAATCAAGGTAGGAGTTAGGTTCCATCACCAAAAACATATCTCAGAAATAATGAAGTCCCATAAAACAAATACAGAATTTTTGTTAGTTGTCTTTCGAGGGCATGTATAATCAAGATTTCAAACTCTGCTAAAAAAAATATCCAGAGAGATTAAAAACTGCTCAAAATAAGCAACTGAACAAAAAAAAAATTGCCCCCATTCTCCTTCCTCGGGTAACCATTTGTCTCTGAAAGTTGGAGCTTTAAAGAAAGTATCAACTACAGTAGGAAACCTGATGCACTTGCAAGATTTGGATGCAAAAAGTTTTGAACAATGTGAAAATATGAAGATTAAACACTAGATGGAGCAGTTGGACTAGAATAAAATTGAGATGTGTAAAGCAACTCTAGTAACGGAGCCACTGTAAATATTTTGAAATCAGAAGCTTAGTAGCAAGGCACAGCATATGAGAGCACCAGTTCAAGCAGTCAGACATATGCTGCTGAATTCCTGCTTTGAAAACAGTCACCAGAAGGGTTCTCCCTTCAGCTTCTTTGCTGTGAGGTCCTGAAGCCCCAGCACAAAGAGATAACGGCTTTGCTCTGCGTGTTGCTGAGCTGCAGGCACCCCTCAAATAAGCAGAAAACCAGTTTCATGGTCTGTGGGAAGCTGTTCTGCTTATCTCAGGTGTAAGAAAGGAGGTGGCTCACTCTATAAATTCCCTCTTTTTTTTTTTCTTTTTTCCTTTGTGCCCACCCTGCGGTTGCCTCCTCGCTCTGAACCCCTGCATCACTCCCTCCATTTTGGGGGCACTTCTGTTTATGCAGCTGCTCACTGAGCCAAGCTGGAGAGCTGGTAAAGTGAAAAAGTCACCTGGTCAAAAACCCAAAGGATATTGTTGAGGTACCTGTGTGATCTCTCAGACATCTCTGTTATCTCCATGAGAGGGATGCTGAGGCAGGGATGAAGACCTGTGGATAGTGGAGGGAAGCAGGGGATAAAGGCCACTGAAGAGAGGTTGATGTTATCACAGCCTCCGCAAGATGCAGAAAGCCCAGCAGGTAGCTTTCTAGCTGTGGCCCCAGCTAGTGCCCATCCCTCCATGAACCTACTCAGAGACAGAAAACAACACCCCAACTCATCAGTGCAAGGTGAATGTAAAGCAGCACCTCAGTGTGCCCAAGATGAGCTTTAGACAGGGGGATGTTTCACACACACTCCTCACTTTCATGAGTGGCTACACGGAGCAGCCAACTACCAGCCCCAGGTTGCCACGCTGCTCCCTATGGCGCGGCTGCCACCAAGGAGCTGACAGCCCCCCTGCGCCTGCTCTCCATCAGGAGCTTCCCAGCCCGGAGTCATCTGGACTTCCAGCTCCAGGCTGCCCCACCTCCCCACGCCTTGCCGAGTGGAGGGTACAATGTGCAGTCTGTTTGTGAAACGGGGGCTTTGGAGGCCTAAAACAAATTGTCCTTGGGAACCAGGACAGTGGTGACCATTCTCTCCACCCCCGCCCCCCGATGGTCCCGCAAGGACAGCATCTCTCAAGAGCAGCAGTTGGCGAATGGGCTTTTGACCTTTTCAACTTATTGTATTGGTATCTAGCCAAACAATTTAAGTTCATCTGTAGTGTGTGACACTCAGGAAACAGGAGAATGACATACATGCTGTTTCCTACCAAGTAATAAACTGCCTTTTGTGGTGGAGTGAATGAAGCCCTTGACACTGATGGCCAGATGCCCCCCTGCACTGTGCAAGCGCTGAGAGCAGCAAAGAAAACTGTAAAGGGCTTGAGAAGCTCAAACTATAGGGAGGTAATCAAAAAACAAACCCCTTCCTTCTTTCTTCCCCGTAGGTCACAAGTAGATCCTCGCAGTGTTTCTTCATCGATGAAATCCTGACCCCACTGCAGCAGAAGGCTTGACAGACACCAGCAGGGCCATCATTTCACTCTATGTAGTTTGGGGTCTTCTTAAGCCCTGAAAGCAGCAAAACAAAAGCTTCTCCAGGGTTGCTGAGCGCTGTGTGTCAGCTCCTCTGACCCTTCTGTGGTTGATCTTCAGGCCCAAATTTCCTCCAGGGGTTTGTCAATTCCTCCCAGGGTCAAGCCTCTGTGTGCTTCAGTGTGGCTCCAGTATGGAGGCAGGAAGTCTCAGGTGGTAACGTTCTGATCACCAACTGAAATCTATTTAAAAGGTTCTTATGAAAAAAAAAAAGAAGAAGAAAGTCATATTTTTACATTCAAATTACAGTGCTCAGAGAAACATTTTAGTTCAGATAAACTGATTTTCCTGTACTTCTGTTTAAGTGACTGGAAAAATAGTATTTTTGGCTACTTGCTGCTTTACACATTGACATGGTGGCATGTCTGAGTCAGGTACGCACTGGCTGTAGTCATCAAGTCTGTAGTTGCTGATGATCCCTTTCTTCAGAGCTAGGAGGCACTGCTGCTGGTCGATACAGATATTTGGTGAGATGGAATTTTAATTTCTGTGCTGAAGAAAAGACTTATTTGCTGTGAGAGTGATCAAGAATCTGGAGCAGTTGCCCAGAGAGGTTGTGCAGTTTCCTGCCATCTGTGGAGTGACTTAAACCTCGATGGGACCCTGACTGAGCAGTGTTGAACTAGACAGTGTTCAAAGTCCTGTCCAACCTCAGCAACTCTGCAATTCTGTGATTTAGTGATTCTGTGATTTAATACATGCATGGTTTTATTTGCACAAATACGGGTTGCCTTTTCGGTGCAGATCCACATTTCCCATTGGGTCTCTGCCCAACACCTGCTCACAGCCCTGGAAACTGTGCAAGTGGCTTTGCAGGTGACTGTACAGTGGCTTGGCAGAAGCTTATCTCACAGGGTGCCCAGCTGCTTGATTTTCCCACATCCTTTCAAGATGCTCATTAATACAGCATTCACTTTCTCATGACAGGGTTCTCTACAGGTGGAAAGCTTACTTCCTGTGTTGATCCTGGGGAAATGTTCTTGTCCACATAGACAAGCTACCATTATCTACTTGCACTCCTGGAGTCATCATTTACAATACAAACCCTGTTTACAACTTGCATCCTGCTTCTACCTTTTTTTCAGAGGTTTACATAGTGCATAGTCTTTATGTTGGTGCTCTGCACAAGGGTGAATCCCGCATCCTTCTCATTCTTCCTTTTTGTCTCTCTCCCTGTTGTGAAAGCCCTCAGTTCAATGGCCACCAGAGGCAAGTTTCTACTTTTGGATTGTTATTTGCATTGGATAGGATGGGTTGTTGACTGGCACAGGAATTTTAGCTCTTTTTTTTGGGTCATATTTCTTTCCCCAAACCCTGTGAGACCAAAATCTCTCTCTCTTATAGGAAAAAGGTATAAACCTGACCCACATTGAGTCACGACCTTCGCGTCTCAACAAAGATGAGTATGAATTCTTCATTAACTTGGAAGGTAAGAATGTCCCAGCATTGGACAAGATCATCAAGTCCTTGAGAAATGATATTGGAGCAACAGTCCATGAGCTTTCACGAACAAAGAAGAAGGACACTGGTAAGGATATACTGAAAAGAATAACATTGACAAGGAGTATTTGCATCACACACTTAAATAACTTCTTTTTCGTGTAGCAAAGGAGTTCCTCTTTGATCTGTATGGTTGCATTTCCCTCCTTCTGCCTATTTTGCTTATTTTGTAAGCTTTTTCATTTGGAGATTTTGTTTCAGTGTAAACTGTCATGCTCCATCTTTTTCCATGTTTCTGACTAGGTCTCCTAGGAACTGCTATTATGGTGTTATGTTGTCATCTGTCTAGTTGGTTAGCAGCACTCACAGTCTCTTAAAGACAGCCTTGTTGTGGCAGGTTGTTACGCTACCTGCAGAAGTTAACAGGGATCAAAGGATAATTGGAGTTACAGACTAAGGGCTCAAGCCGTAAATCTGTAAGCAATGGTGCAGGAAATCATTGGTACATCTTTTTTTCTGCTCTCAGTCTCTTCCCTATTTTAAAATAGGCTGTATTTACCTACATGGCTTTTGGCAAGTCATGCAGGGTGGCAACTTTTGGTCTTGATTAACTTGGTCTTACACACCTGTAATATGAAAGAATCACAGGAGTGCAGGTGGAACACATACCACCGTATTTAATGTTTATCAAACCCAATGACATGTCCCCTGTATCTCTGAGTACTATCCCATAGCTTTTGGACTGCTGAGTACTGAAAGTCAATGCAGGGCTTGCACTCTTTTAGCCTTTTTCTATGTTCTCTGCCCATAAGAGAACTTAGAAGACAGACAACTAGGACTGCCACATAGGATGCACTTTGCTATCTTTCATAGAAATTCCATTCAGAGCCAGTCCATACAGACCCAGCTCTGGCAGGTGAGTACGTTAGGATTGTGATAGGGCATCTTAAAAATAGATGCAAAATTTTAAATCAGAAGATGAGGAGAAATGTTCTGTGAAAGGTTACATGATCAGTTTCCTGGCAAAAGGCAAGACCAGCTAAATCACCATCTGCCTTGAGCAATGGAGATCTCCTGGGCTCCCCTCTGCACTGTGGGGCTGCCCTGCCCTGCCCAGTCTCGCTTGCTGCACTAAGAGCTGATGACATCCCTCCTTCCCTGCCTTGGACATAGGGAACAGAAGATACTTAGACTAGCCTTTATAGTCTCTGGTGACAATACCTTGGCCAACCTCAGCCTTCCCTTCTCAGACGCTCTGTTTCTGGGCTCATGGCCTGTCTTGTTGCTCTTCTCTGGAGTGTCTCCAATACACTAGGTAAAACACAGATGTAACTAAGAGCTATAAGGACTCTACTGCTCTAGTGAGCAATTATTTATTTATTTAATTGGCTATTGCTCATTTGCTGTTTATTCAATGTATCCTCCACACAAAGCCCAGCTGCCTTCCAGATTCTCCTTATTCAGGTAAGAACTGATGATAAAGGGCAGCATAATAAAAGAAAATTAAATGAAACAATTAAATGTTATTTCAGTGCCTTTGCCCTTGCCAAATATCTCTGGAATCTCACAGATCGCTCTGGCACAAACCTTGTGGTGTAGCAGAGGTGACATGATCCCACTCCTGTGCAAGGCCTGGTATGGAGTAGTGACATCCTCATGGGGTAGAGGGAGAAATTGTCCCTCTGTAATGTACTGCATTTCTTGGGGCTCGAATACCCCTTTGAATACCTGGATTTACTTTCCAATTTTGGTCTGGTGGACTCTGTCTGCTGTCTGCTGCAACCCCATCCTTGTGGGACCCTTGCACTTCTGGGTTGAGATGAGAGGAGAAAAAGAAAAGTCCCATGGGGTGACTGTTCCCTGGCTGTCCGCTATCCTTCACACATATACATGTAAGAACAATACCATCCATCTGCCTCTCCACTCTTCGGGCTTGTGGATGCCCCTCACGCCTGCTGCTGAAGCTAGGGAGTCTTTGCCACCCACTTTGGTGAGACCAGGGATAACTCTCTATTCTCTGTAAGAAATCCCAGGGAGGTAAGTTGTAATTCTGCCTTTGGAGGGAAATAAAGAAAGATTTTGTGAGTTGTCCATGCTCGTAATTCTTAGAGATATGACAGAGATGAGGCTGTTCAGTACAGTGGTGGCTGCACAGCATCCAGTCTGAGCCATACTTAAATGCCTCTTCAGATAACAGATGTGATTTTAATAGGATTTCAGACTTTAAATACTTTAGGTCTGGATCTTCCTCTTCCTTCCTAGGAACAACATGAAAGGACATTAATACCTTCTTGAGATCAGTGCTGGTAATCCTTTTACCGTTTCCTTTGTGTCCTACCCATGACATTACATTTGAAGATGAAAAAGAAGAAGGCAGATACTCTTTGGAGTCAGTTCTCTCCATTCATGAGAAGAAGGGACAAAGGGTTGATTAGGTGATTTATGATCACATCAAATCAAAGAGGTTTTCTTTTGGGGGCTGCTTTATTTCCAGAAGAAAGCTACAGGCCCTAGCCAGGGACTTACCATTGCTTTCGTTTTTCTAATTATTATTAAGTAGTTAGTAATAAACTTTATTAAATAATAAAGCTGTGTATAAGCATAAGCCAGAGTTGGATAAAGATACAGCTCTAAATATCAGGCAAGAAAGGCTTGTGGGTGAAATTCTGACCTCACAGGAGTCAAAACTCCCATGGTCAGCTGTAGGATTAGGATTTCAGTGGATGTTACTGTGTTGATCAAAGGTTTTTTGAGCTAGATTATCCTGTCAGTGCTACAGAAAGGGACTTGATCCCCTTCTGTTTGAGAGGATAACTTGTGTTTGTTTGTTTCAGTAATTCAGACATAGTATGAAGTGGGAGCAATTTACTGCCCCAAGAGAGAAAGATTGATATTTCTTTTCTCTCTTTTCCTTTTTATTTTGTTTTCTTTATTTATTTATTTTTTAAACAATTTCAACTTCTCTCATGAGTACTAAGGGTCCAGTCAAACTGAAATCCCTGAAGAGCCATATTTTGAAAGGTCAAACAAGGCCTGCCTAGGGGATAAACTGTACATTCTGGGCTGAGGCAGCTACAAGGGCAGGGTGAAATGGGAGCAGCCTGAGCTGTAGGAAGTATGGTAAAATGCTGTCCTTTATCATTGATGGCACTAACAAATAACAGGCCTTGTTGTGCCTTTAAAGTTAGCTTCCCTTTCAAATGTATCCTCCTGGCAAGTCTGGTCATAATCTACAGATGTGCTTGTGTGAAATTTTATTTCTAAAACACAGGACAAGAGCAATACACCTCCAGGGAACAAAATCTCTGAAATATGTTTTATGAGGATATTTTCACAGTCTTCTCAGTGGGCAGGTAAAGGCTGGGAACATTTTATCCTGGAGGCAGTCTGGGCTCCAATGGGACTGATTCTTTCACTGCTGCCTAAAGATTCTCTCAGCCCTTCCTTGCTAAGGATTTATTTTGCTCATGCTCATTACTTGAGAAGAAAACTCCAAACATTTTGCTCAGTTTCCTGTAGGAAGCACAGGGTGCCATTCCTGGGGCACTGTTTTGTAGGCAGTCAGAGGAAGTTTCTGTATTCTGCCCTTTCTATATAGTCCAGTGTCAAACACGTGTGAATTACTGGGCAAGACATAAATAAATGCCTTTTTTTTTTTTTCCCTTATAATTTTTTTGGTGTTTGGTCACTTTAACTGCTTTTAGGGTCTTTTCTCAATTAAATACAAAATAGAATTTTGGTTCCCCTTTGACAGACTCAAATAGTTTAAAATACAAGATTTGGACCAACAGTGTAATTTTAGCTGTGAGCAGGCCACCAAAATGCTCTAAATCCAAAGGTAGTTTTAGAGCTTTAGATGAGATGGATTAGCAGTCACTGGGCCAAAAGCCCTTTGTAGAGATGGAAAGACTTGTTGTGAAAACACAGTGCATCTCTTCATGGCTCATTTTGGAAACAAGCTGAGTATCTGCAGTCCTCTGGGAGCCTATGAATAAAAAGAATTAAATATTATTCTGTTGCAGTATTTGGGAAATGCAGACAATTTATTGCATTTCTGAGACAGACTGGGAGCTGAGGTTCTGTAGGGGCCTTGTTTGCTAAACCCTGAGGCTGGTCAAAGCATTTGGAACTATTTAAAAAAGGGCTAAACCTGGGCCTCGAACTGCTATAAATTGCATAGACCTGTCTTTGACCCTCCTCACAATGGTCGGAATGGAGGAGTTCTGCAGAAGTCCTCTCTGCCCCTGCTTTGCTGCCTCTCATATAAATGGCTTATTAGCATTCTGCTAAGCATTTGACCCCATGGTAATTTGGTCACCACTTGGGTGTCCAGCACGATCCCATAAATGCTGCTGTTTCACTTACAGACAAATCAATATTTATTACTGATCAGCCCACGTTTGCTCCTCAGACCTTCACAGAGGCCCAGTGTTGCAACAGCTTGCCCTGGCAATTCATTAATGGCCGTACAGACAGACAGTGAGTCTGGCGAGTGGGCTGGAGGAGGATGCTGCAAACAAAATATGGGATAGATTCAGCCAGGGGGTAATTTGATTTGATCTTTTAAATAGCTGCTGGGAGGGTTGGGGATAGCCTCCTGGCACACCACAGCTAGGCAGAAGACCCAGTAGCCCTTTAGCACCCCAGTCCCTGGTGCAAAGGCTGTATGAACTTAATGCAGTGTCTGCACTTGGCCTGTGTTCAGGACCTTTGGTTATTGTTTCCACGAGAGCTGAGGAGGCTCAGGACTTTCCAGGGCCCAACTTACCATCAGCTATGCTGGAGTAGATAACACAAAGCAACCTCAAGATTTTCCTTTCACAGCCTGTCCCTTTCATCCAGCTTTGGGAGTTTCGAGTTCCTCTCTCTTACCTACCAGCAGTGTCTGCAGGGACCTGGGAGGAGGGCAGAGATCTGCTGGAAATAGGTCACATACCTATAGGGGCTGCATGCCTAGAAGATAAGATGCTGCTCCTGTGTAGGGGAAAAGGAAGTCACCCATGTCCATGCCTGGGACTGAAACCACAGCAATGTGGGGATCAGTCTGTCCCAGAGTTTATCATGAGCTCTGCACCAAGTACTTTGGGGAGAGTAAGTTACTATTATATATTCATTTTATCCCTTCTTGAAGTTGCAACAATTGAAACACTGCACATGTAGACCTTTCTGATTCAGGGAAGCAAAACCGTACAGATACCACTGTTGAAACCCACTGCAAACTTCAGCCCCCACCAATGTGTCTGCACAGCCCAGACCCTTTTAAGTCATGATGCATCCTTGAGAATAGTGGTTATTCCCTCTAACACTGACAAATGCTTTGCTGTGGAGCTGCCAGACAGCTTTTTTTTCCCAATGCCTAATCCAAAAAGCATTAACCAGTGTACCTCACCCCAATCCAGGGAGTCTGAAGCACAAAACAGTGAAGGAATTCCCCCACTTTCACCCAAAGCTCAGTGGAGATAAACTCAGTGCCCATACAGAAAGTAGAGACAGGATGGTTGGGTGTGCTCATCCTTCACGTGGTGTCAGTAGTGACTCCTCTCTAGGACTCACACACACCTTTTTCTACTCATCCCCTCTGACTAGTTTAACTCAAGTGGTTGGAGGTGGAGGAGGGCTGCTAACAGCCAAGTGGGAGACTATTTCTGGAGAAGCTAAAGAGCCGGCAGTGTACTCGGCAAATAGTCATTTTGGGAAGATCTTTTGGAGACTGCTGCTGCCATCTAGTGACTTGTTCGGGTTTGGTTTTTAGGGCAAAGAAGAAGGGTGTGCAGCTCGAAAGAATGGGCCCCAAACCCACTTTTGCTTGTCGAGAGAAGGGAAGGCACAGGAAGGAGCACTACCGAGCCACTGGGCTGGGTCTCTGCAGCCCGGGGAGCCCGGGACCTCTCCCGACTGACGGACACCAACTGCCTGCTCTCCCTGGCCTGCCTAAAACAAATCTGAGGGCTCCCAGGGAGAGCACTGAATGGAGCCAGGCTGGTGGTGGGACAGTAGGACAGGGGGAGAGAGCACTCAGCATGGGGCTGATCTGTGGCCGCCCCAAGTGTGCCCTGTAAATCTGCTGTTGTTGTTGCTCCAGCCCCTCTGTGCAGGTGCCTCGCAGAGACCCAGTGCCACAAGTGGTGTTAGGCTCAGCAGAAATAAAGGCTGAATAGTCCTGGGGACAAAGTGATCCTCTTATCCTGTAGGTGGTCCATCGGGTCTCAGATGAGCCCCATCAGCAAGACACTGCAGGGAGCAAGGCACATGCAGCAGCTGCCGGCTGCAGATGAGGTTTACTTGGCACAAAACCCAAAATCTGATGGGGAGGTATGGCTGAGTAGCAGTGCTCCCAGCTGAGCAGAGCGCCACGCAGGGGAATGAGCTTTTTACCAAGCTCTGACCGAGAAGCAGCACCCATTTGTCCAAGAAAGTCACTAAATGAACTGCAAATATATTATTGATACCCTGTGGAGAGCCCCTGTGCTTGGATTAGCAGATATTCGGGTGATATTAACCTTGAAGTTCCTGTTGTTGACTTGTAGTCAGTGTGGGGAGCATGTGCAACGTGATTGCAAGGCCTGAGCATGGGGAACATCCTTAAATGGAGGCCTTGTGTCCTTCCCTTAGGAAAGGTATGGTAGAACTGGAAGTGGTGCAGAGAGAAACGATGAGAGTGCTGAAAGATAGCCCACGATTCCTGAGTCTGAAATACACAGGCACAGTCCCAGCCCAGGGAGATGGAGGGTAGATGGAGGATCTGACAGGGAGTTATAAAGTCATAAGTGGCCTGGAGAAGGTGAATAAACAACAAATGATGTTTATATGCAAGAAATTCATAAAATGAAATAAATTTAAAACAAAAAGGAGTAATTTTTTATATCACATGTAAAGAAATGATGGAGGTCAGTGCTGCAGTCCCCTAGAGGCAAATGTGTATGTGAGTCAAAGATCAGTTAGTTGTATTTGTGAGAAGTCTATCAAAGGCTATGTGACTCAGGCAGAAGGGAAGAGAAAAAGAAGAGGCAGCCAGCTAAGGTCAAAAGGTCAAAAATGTAAGAATGGGCAGCAGAATGAAAACCCAGGCAAACTGAATCCAGCATCACTGTCAACTCCCAAGATGTCCTTTGGCCCAGCTGCCAGAGGTACTGAGTGGTGATACCTACTGATGCACTTCCTGAGGCAATGACAAGGCAAGGAAGGAGAAAGGACCTGTGATTCCTGCACACCCTCCATTTGGTTCTCTGTCTCAGTGTTGCAGAGGGCTGAGGTGACCAAGCCCAGTGGTGGATGTCAGGGGAATCTCTGGCTTGGTATGCAACTGGACCCTCCTGGAGGAGATGAAAGAGGAGGCTGCAGCCTGGTACAGCCACGGGATGTGTGTACCAGGCCTCTTGCTGTTGAGGGGAGACATGGCAGAGGACTGCTTGGACCACTGGGTGAATATAGTTGTGGCTCCAGGGAGGAGGTCTGACCTGGGATGACTGGGATGACTATGTACTTCACAGTCTGCAAAGAGCCTCTCCTCGTAGTGTAATTGCCATCAAGACACTTGCCTTCTGCTTTCCTCTATGCTGCATCTGGAAAGCCCTGTAATTCTTCTTTGCCCTCCACTTTATGTCCTGTAAAGAGAGGCCCACATAGGCATTGCATGCTGTGTAGCTGGTGTGGTCCCATTTCATATCCTGGCTTCACCCTAGGCAGTGTGTATAGTATATGAGTTACGAGGCAATAGAGAACAAGGCCCAGAATGTTGGTTAAATTAATGCATTATTGTATAATGACTGCAGTAATACAATGCTAGTGTGAGGTATTAGGATGCCATTTATCATTTTATTTCAGCATCCTAGCTTAAGTGAGGCCACCAAGTAGGTCTTGGAGATTTTCAGAGGGTCAAATAATTCTGTATCCTTCTGTTGTGGCCTCTCTTGCTGTTCCTTTGAAGTGGCTAATTTGAGCTACTGTGAGAGGAAAGATACTCTGGAAAAAATACTACAATTTGGTAAGCCAAGAGACCAGAATAATAAACAGAAAATCATAAACATTACAAGCCAGCTCTGTGCCAAGGGCTAGACATTCCTGATGCTCTGTATTCTTCCAACATTGCAAAACAGTCGGAAATTCAAGACAACTTGCAGGGTTTTCTCTTGCCTTCTACTACAGGGAAAGGTCATGGCTGCCCAAAGAATTCAGCCCCTTGCATATGTTTCTTCATGCTTATGAAAAGCTAGAAAGACCAGAAGAAGACCCCAAACCAGGCAATGAAGAAGCATAACAGTCTGTATTTCTTTTCTGTTTTGCAGTGCCATGGTTTCCAAGAAGTATCCAGGAGCTGGACAGGTTTGCCAATCAGATCCTAAGCTATGGAGCAGAACTGGATGCTGATCATCCTGTAAGAAATAGAGCTTTTTTTTTTCTAACATGCTTCTAGTTATTGGGGCAGAGGTTTCTCTCATTTACATTTGCTCTGCTTTAAGACAGATCTAGTAGTCTGAGTCTATAGACTTATTTTATATAGGCTAAACCCTTGTTATAGGACAAGAAGGGTACCACATTTATAGGGTTAGAATTAGCCCAATCCCTGGTTATGAAGTAAATCAAACCAAAGGTTGCTTTAATTTGAGCAAATACCAAGAGACCTTAAAAGTCATAGTGGTCATCAGATCACAGGGCCACCTCCCAGGTGACTCTGATATGATGGCTTCAGATTTATTTTGTGAATGACTAGGAACAAAAACTTCAGAGACGACACATCATCTCCCAGACACAGGAAGACTGGTGTTTTCATTCTTGATTACATACACACGATTGAGTTTAGTGCCTTGTTATGTGGTTGTTAAATCTGACATGATTCGTGTATGGCGGGATGCAACAGAAGAAAAGGTCCTTGTTTCAAAAACTTTTGTGGTTTAAATGGTAGGGTCAGAAAGTTTTGTTCATTGGCTTAGCTGATAAAAAAAAAATTATTCAGCGGTTTTCCAGCTCTTCCAGATACAAGAATACTTTCTGTCTCTATTCCCCCTCCAAGCAAACAACTTATTTTCATTTGTCAAAACACACTGAGTTCCATGCAGTGCAACAGAAATTGCTGCTATTAGTTTAATTGAGACAGGGTGATTATAAATAAATTACATGCAGCGCAACAAAAATTGCTGCTATTAGTTTAATTGAGATAGGGTGATTAGTCATTCACTACCTATTGCTTAATTCGAGATGTGTTATGTATCATGTACAATGATTCATGATGTTCAGTGTGGTCATATGAAAGGCAGAATGAAAGGAGATACACAGAGTCAATGGCCCCCTTGTGTGTCATGCGGGAATAGGCTGAGATTGTATTTGGAAAAAAAAAAAAAGAAAAGAAACAAACAAACAAAAAGATATTAAAAGGAATGAAGCATCTTTGCTTCAGTTCCTAGAATTAGTTAGTGAGCTGTTTATGCCTTAAAAAAGAAACCCAGCTGCTGGAGTAAATAGGTGGGACAATACGTAGAGTGCACTAAAAAAGAAATTAAAGGAGCCCCAGTTTTTAGTAGTTGAGTGATATGGGATTTAATCACAAATACCTCTATTCCAGTTTAATCTTGGACAGCACATTTTTTAGGCCATTGGCTGCCTTTTTGACTCACACTCTTAACATCTCTACTCTATGTCAGCTGCTTCCTATGCTTGGTTGTGTTTTGTGGCTCCTCAGTCCAGTTGTGCTGTGCACCACTAAAAGATGCACTCATGAGCTGCCATAGTGCCCAGTGAGTGTGTTCTGGCTTGGAAGGACTTTTCTTCACTTTAGGTGGTGAAGACACTCCTAGCTCTGAGGAACTTTTAGTCTAAATAGCAGGTATGCTGGGATAGGAGAATGGTTATCCCAGATGAAGATTTAGAGATTCTATTTCTTATCCCTGGTTTTATTGGTAATTAGCTGCAAAGGTCAAGCTGTCAACCACAAGGTCTATTAGACATTCTCTGTAGATATTCAGTCCTTTCAAATAGCTGAATTTGTAGTGCACATAGGACTTTTTGGCCTGCAAAATTCCTACTGCTTGAAAATGAGCACCTTTAAGTGTGGTTCATGCTGAAAATCCACCTAAAAACTCTGACTGAGTTGATGAGTTCTAATGTGGTTTAAACTCTACTCCTCTAGATAAATGCAACTGTGCCAGGAACTGTAAGAGGCTTCACGAGAGACCAGAAGGACATGGTTATCTGAGTGCTGTTACTTCAGTGTATTTCTTTTGCAGGAGCACTTTGTTAATGCTCTAAAGGAGTGTGTTTCCCTTTTTTGTAGCAAGTGGAAATGAGAAAATGAAAGGATTTGCGGGGCAAGAGGTTGTGGAGGGAGGCTGTGGCTGAATGGCTGGCCTGGTGGCCCTGCAGACTGGGAAGGAATGGTGCCTTGTGTGAGTGGAACCAGGCAGGATGAAGGAAACTTCCCTACTTGCTTTCCTGCACTTCTTGGAGTGCACCAGCCATGTCCAAGGATGCTTGGTGAGAGGAAGTCTGTTCACCACCTACACTTACAGAGGAACTGACAATCACTGCTTCTCTTTAGGGGTTCAAAGATCCTGTGTACCGGGCCCGGAGGAAGGAGTTTGCAGACATCGCCTACAACTACAGACAGTGAGTACTTAGTGCATGGGCAGAAAGCAAACCCACATTTCCTGCCCTCTCCTCAGGCTCTCACCCTGCTGGCAATCCCTATTTTTTCCACAAGCGTTGTCCTGCTGTTGGCTTTTCTCTGCCATGTGTTTAAATCCTCCTCTTCATGTATTTATCCCCAAATTGCAGTAAAACAAAAATAAAATGTTCCCATGCAGAAGAGAATATTGTCTGCCTTCTTTCCCCACTACACCCCTCTTCCCTGGCTTTTTTGTCTAATTGAGCAGCAGACTCCGTTGCCACTACAAAGACCTGAGCATTGAATAAAGCTGCTTCTGGTATTCTCCCCATTAAAACAGGGCTGGAGAAGGAGTGCCTATCATTTACATTAAAGCAGGAGCTGCATAGACTATTAAAATAATGAATAACTTATGGTTTTGATGCTAATCCAGTGCCTGATACTCTACTTTTATCATGTCTGACCCAGCTGCAATCAGCAATTTGGGCTCTCATTTCCCAAGAAAAATAAATGAATAGAGATGATAAATTCAGTTAGAACAGGCTTGCTTGATTGCTTTCAGTGATCAGATCTGGAGGAGATAAAATTCTGTTCCCAGAGCCACTCACACATTTACATGAGTACTACTGGGACTGATTCATGCTAAGACTGGTAAAAATTGTAATTGCAAAGGATAAAATAACATATGTTGTACATTTAGGGCTCCACTTTGCACATGACTGTGATGAAAAGATAGTCCCTGAGCCAAAAAGCTAATAATCTAATCACAAAAGAGAGACAAAATTTGACGGATTGATGGAAAGTGAAAACGGGTGAAAAAAAGTCAAGACCCCAGGTTATAGCTGTAAAATTTGGATAAGACTTTGTAGCCAGATGTACATGATTGAAATGCCCATTTATAGGTGTCCCACAGAAGATTTACTTTTCCTGCATAATAGACTGCAAACTCTGGTCTCTAGTTTCCAGGCTTCCACCAAATCCTACATAGAGACAAAACAAAAGAAAACGTGTTAACCACCTCCTGCCTCCAAAAGCTAAACCACAACTGTCTTAGGAAGATGAAAACATTATATTTCAAGATGTACCTAATTAGTATTTAGTTTGTTATCCAGATCTTCAGAAATGTTGGAAACTGCCTATATAGACCTGTAGCTATATTGTGAAAGCACCTTTTATGTGAAGTTCTTGGACTTTGCAATTAGACCTTTCAGTAACAGAGCAGTAAGCATGGTGTGAAAGCCCATGTCTAGACTTCTGAGGCTTGTGGAAAGAAGGCATGTGTGACTCTGTGAGTTACATTTTTTGTGACTTTGGGTGTTGATTCAGGAAGGCCCTAATGGATCTGTGATGCCTTTGCCCTGGGTGCTAGACCTGGCAGATGTACCTTTCAGGGTCTACAGTGGGGCGGAGAGGTCAAGGAGGTGTCTCCAGCACAGAGGAAGAGATGCAGAGAACTGGGCAAGAGGAGAGGGACAGCTGAAGTTATCTATCTTCATAGGAAGTGTCTGAAAAGGCAAATATCTTTATCTTGTGAAGTTGCTACCCAGGTACAAAAGTCAGGTGGGTCTATGGTTGCTCATCTTGTACTCTTCTTCCCACCATCAATTTAGTCTCCTTCTATGTCCCTTCTTTTGCACCTGTTTTCTCTTTCTTCCTCCTGCTGTTTGTCTCCACTCTGCCTTTGCTCTTTTGTCTTCTCTCCCAACACATTTACCCCTTGCTTTTGTTGAATGCTCAATTTCCCTGACTCCTCTTTTCTTTGCTTTGAGCTTGCCTCTTCCCTCTTCCTTCCTTTGCTTCTGGCCCTGTTGATCCCTGTCTTTTTTAAATTGAAATTGGAAGAGTTTTTAAGCCATAGTTTCCCCCTGTAACCCTGGAAGGTGGTTGAGGATTACTTAGGAGTGCTATAGGAACAACAATCCCGCAGCAATCCTCATAATTCAACATGATGTGTAAAGCTCCATAGATCAAGGAGGGCTTATACAGAGAGACAGAAAATGACAGTTCTCCAGAGGAGCTGCCCTGAGGCTCAAGGAAAAAATGAGGGAGTGGGAGATGGTGGGGTGTCATCAAGAGTTTAACAATGGGTCTCTGGGGCTTGGAAAGCTCCAGCATTATTCCAGCAGTGATGTTAACCCTATTAAGTTACTTAAAACCCTTTGATTTTTCAAAGCTGCTGGATTCACCTATGGCCCTATCATTATTACTAAGGAATTGACTATTCACAGGAGGCCAAACTACATTGCTTGTAATTGTCTTATTCTTGCTAGGTTCAACATGAGCTAAGCACATGGAAGCCTGAGGGTGGGATTTGACTCAAAATTACTCATTACAATTATAAAAAGTCAAACTGGCTGGAGTCTGCATCCATTACAGCATAAAGCACAGATCAGAATTTCTCTGCCCTTCCAAGAAACAGAGTTTTTGATGGTTTCCCTGTTGTAACCAAAACAATTAATGTAGTGTGTATTAGAGCAAGAAATACAACAGCTGCTTTATATCTAGAAATGCAAATAAATTGAAGCAAACACCCAGCAAATATTTTTAGAAGAATATATTTATAAGAGAAATAAGCACTAATTTTTTTTTTTACCACAATAATGCAAGGACTTTTCTAAAGGCCTCAGCATTTTCTCCGCTGAGGTCAGTAGGGTCTTTCCACCTTTTCCTAAAGACAAACAAGGTGCCTCTTGCACACCTGCATGTCAGACCAAAGGCATCTCTGCTCCTGTACCAGCAGCTCCTGGCTAGCCGATGTAAAGCTCCTGAGTATGATGCTGACAGCATAGGGCATTGTGTCTGTCACTCCTATGGGGGGTATTCATTTTCTTTCCAGTGGCCAAGCTATTCCTCGAGTCACCTACACAGAAGAAGAAAAGAAAACATGGGGCACCGTCTTCAGGGAGCTGAAAAGTCTCTATCCAACTCATGCCTGTTATGAACATAACCATGTGTTCCCACTGCTGGAGAAGTACTGTGGCTACCGGGAGGACAACATTCCTCAGCTTGAAGATATTTCTAAATTCTTGCAGAGTAAGTTCAAAGCATATAAAAGAACCAAATAAAATGAAAGGCCTCAGCTCTCAGCTCTTAAACTTCATTTAAGATCTGCAGGAGTCCAGATAAGGATAAATCAAACACAGTAGCTTCTTTTGAGATGTCCTTTTTTATCTTTTCAGCCTGCACTGGGTTTCGCCTGCGTCCTGTTGCAGGCTTGCTCTCCTCTCGGGACTTCTTGGCTGGGCTGGCATTCCGAGTATTTCACTCTACACAGTATATTCGCCATGCATCCAAACCCATGTACACACCAGAGCCGTAAGTACTTTGGCACAGAAAGTGTGTAAAGTCACAGCAGACTAATAGAAAAGTCAGCCCAACTAATAATAATCATATGGGACTCTGAAGGACTCCTGGGAATAGAGCTAATGGAGAGCTGCCAAGTGACTGCTCTCTTCTAAAAACATTTTCAGAAGATTTCTAGTTTTTTTAATGGGCTGCATCCTGTTCTACAAGTTCTTATGGGACTGACCAGACAGTTTTGCTACTGAAGATATGCTTGTGCAGTGGCTGGGACATGGCAGAGCAGCATACAAAGGCATTTACTTTAGCTATTAGCACCCAAACAGTGGTGTAAAATCTAGTGCAGGAATGACTCAACATGTTGCAAGCAAAATTCTGGCAGTAAGATAGAGGAAGCCCATATCATCGATCCCTTCTCTTTTTCAGTTTTATGCTGTAATGTTTCTCTCTGTCCCTGGCCATTGTCCTTTTCCACTTGCCATTTTCAAAAGTTTTCTTCCTCTGCTTCATATATTACCATTCTTTTTCCCTTACCATTTCTTTGCTTCCTGCTTCTTCCCACAACCTGGTTTTCTGCGCCATTTTTCTATCCCTCATTCTTCTGATTTTCCTCCCCACTTCTGCTCACCCTATTCTCATCCAGGGTGACATGTCTTCCACAGACCTGGCCTTCCTGGGAGCATCTTATACCCCTCCTCTTTCTATCTCACTGAATCACTTTTCTCTCCTTGAAAAATCTATCAGTCCCTAGGTGAGTTCTTCCCTAAAGAAGGCTGCCCAGCTGCCAACTTGTGATTAAAATAGTCCTACCTGAGGAAGGGTGAGCTTCCACTTCTCAGTGGAAGGCTGTGGGCCCGAACAAGGACTGGAGTTGAGCTCTTGATGTACATATTGACACCATGGTGAATTGTCTTAGTAGCCTGACCTTCACCTATAGAGGTTGCTTGTCCTTGAGACTGAAAAGACCATGTTCTCTCTAGTAGGGTGATTTCTTTCTGGGCTTTCCTGAGGTGAGTGGGTATTTGAAGGGGTGGTTTTCTTTAATGAGGGAAAAGTGAGGGATGCATGATGAAACACTGAAAATCCTGGAGTGTGCAAGTGTTTCCATCACAAGAATAATTTTAGAGCAAAACATTTTCCCATGAGTCTGGAACATTGTTTGCTAGTAGGAGCAAATGCACTGCACTCCTGCTTATGTGCGGACTCTAGGACATTTATTTAGCATGGCTGGACTCTTCCTAAATTAAAGTTATTCAGATTGTCATGTTTTTCTGCAGTGATATTTGCCATGAGCTTCTAGGACATGTTCCCCTTTTTGCTGATCCCAGTTTTGCTCAATTTTCCCAGGTAAGTTCCTCAGTGGTTTTACTGTTTTTATAATTGAACACATCAGAGACTAGGTAACTCAGAAGATGAAATAAAAGCTATGAAGGGTGGGGTGTTTGTTAGCATATTGTTTAAGAGTGGCTGAGGCTGATAATTTATTGTCTGAAATTTTGAGACAAATCACTTAGGTGAACTCATACACCCAAAATCCAGATGTCTGTCTTGTGCAAGTTGTTTTTTTTACCTACAAATCCTTTGTGAAGCCATCATCTAAAACATGTTTTTTAGATGTTGATCCTTCTGAGCAAAGTTAAATGACTTATGAGTCACATGAATTATTGCCTCACCCTGTGGTCCAAATGTTGGTGAAAGTGAAGATTTTTTTTTGGTGTTTTCTATTGAAGTCACAGAGGAGGCCGAATAAAGTGGGGAGCTGTCCCAGCTGCATGGGAGAAAGCTGGAGAGGAACTTTGTCTTTGGTAGTGTTAATGTCTCTGGAAAACAAGCCAAACCTTGGTGCAGGAATAAGCTTTTGGCTGCATCTTGCCAGAAAACATGAAAAGACAGGAAAAGAGAAAGTCAGAAAGACAAGCAGACAGAAAGAGAGAGAGAAAAAACCAGAAAGATGGAAGGAAGGAAGGAAGGGTGGATGGAGAAGGAAAGAAAGAAAGAAAGAAGGAAGGAAGGGAGGGAAAATGGACTTGATGTAACATCTTGCTCACAAGACAAAAGTTGATTTGATTCAGTTAATAAGCATTCGGTGTTGCCCTCAGGCACTACCCTTTCCCAGAACTGAATTTTCCTTTAAAATAAGCCCTACTGCATCTTGACTTATTGAGATTTGAAATGGTGATGGATGCTCTCATGCTCTTGGTGTAGCTGTGTGTGTCTCTGATTTTGCACTGTGAAGTCCTCACTGGAGCAAATCAAGCAAGGTACCTGGTTATATACAGTCTTCTGTGTTTGTCTTCTGAATTTAGGGATTGCATGCCTACCGGGAAAATCTCTATTAGCTCCTAATGTACAAATTAGGTCTTTCAAATCATGCCCAGCCATTCAGAAAAAAATGACTAAATCAAGGCTCCAGGAAAACTCCTGCAATCAGGGCCCATCAAGCAAAGAGAAATATTTAAGGTGTGAGGATGTGACTTATCTACCTACTTTTGATGATATCATTCTCATGGGTGTGAATTGTAGACTTAATCAAAAACTTGTCAAAGCAAGAGGAAAATTTTATTTGACCTCAATGGGCTTTGTATCAGGGACAAAGGATCATGCCTTGTAAATGACATTTGGACAGGACCCTTTGTTCATTTCTGGAGAGATTTCTGGTTTTAAATTGATGTTGCATGATAGGAATATGTCCTGTAAACATTTGTGTGTGGTAGTAAGCGATGGTAACATTTAAAATGTGAGAAATTACATAAGACAAGACAGGAAGAATGTTTGCAATAAACAGCTTGAAGAATAATGGTTTATTGTTACAGGAAATTGGACTGGCATCTCTGGGAGCTCCAGATGATTTCATCGAGAAACTCGCTACGGTAATTTAATAAATGAGGGCTCAATTTTCCAAAGCACCCTGTGTTGTCTTAATTCTGCTGCCACTGAAGTCACTGATAGAACTCCCATAGAGTTGAATGGGAACAGAGTGAAGTCCATGATTGGAAAACCCCACCCTGAAACAGTTGCATTAAAGGAAAATAACTTTGGCACCCCTTATTCATAGTGACATTTGTGATTAAACACAGAAGTCCAAACAAGATTTCCTCCAGCACAAACATGTTGGGTAAGAGATTACATGTTACTACATCACCACAGGAAATTTCAGGAGGCAGCTTCAGTAGCTGTTCTACCTGTAACCGTCCCTTCTCTTCCACTCTGCTAGGCAGATTATGTCCTCTGCAGTCAGTGTGGCTCACCTGAATTCTATTGTGAGACTACTGAGATCCAGAATTGCAAACTTCCAACAAACCAAGGATATGCCTGTGAGATTAGTGTCCCCAGTGGCAGCTTGCCTGGGCAAAGCAATGCACTATCTTTGCTGTTGCTGATAGATGAGGTAGAGCAGGTATCCCTTCAACATGACAGACCAAGAGTCAAGCTAGGCCACACACCATCTTTCTTCAGTATTGCACTAGGATCCCATTCCCTGTCTTGCTGCTGCAGTTTGATGCCCTCTATTTGAAACAGAACACAAATTTCTATCAACTAAGGTTCAAACTTTAACTGGATTTGCCAGCCAAAATGCAATTTAGTTGCTATAGTTTCATTGTGTCTGCTCTGCTGACAAATTTAAGCGCAGTAAAGCACAGCTGCATTTGTCAGGGAACTGAACTAGTTCACAGGCTACACAATGGGTGTCGTACTGTGCCCCTTCCAGGAGAAGAATTTCAGTCTCTAGGAACATTTATTGTATTTATAGAGTTGATATTTTCACACATGGCAAAATTTTAAATAGAAATATGAACCTCAAATGTGTTCAAATCAGCGATGTGCACCTATTTTTTTTGATCAACTAATTATATGTTTCTGTCTAATTTTTTTGCTAGGTTTATTGGTTTACAGTGGAGTTTGGACTGTGTAAGGAAGGTGATTCACTCAAGGCATATGGTGCAGGGCTGCTGTCTTCATTTGGGGAGCTGCAGGTGTGTTCTATAAAAGAACATCTCAAAGATGTTATAATTGCTCAAATTTCTCTTCTGAATGTCTTTGGACCCTTATTTTGCTTCATTGTGCATAGAAGTAGCATGATATCTCATACTTCATGAAGAGCTATGTTAATTGTGTCTGTGCATACATACACAGGGGATTCATACCTGCTTCTTTTGTAGTAAGTGACATTATCATTGTATTCCACAGGAGCAACGCTTTCCTGTTTGAAACTGGGTGTCATTCAGTAGTTTTATTTTTATTTCATAGCAAATTCAAGCACTTTTTTATTAAAAGAAATTTCTTACCCTTTTCTTCATAGTATTGTTTATCAAGTAAGCCTGAGATTCAGCCTCTTGTCCTGGAGAAGACTGCAGTGCAGAAGTACCCTGTTACTGAGTTCCAGCCTATCTACTATGTTGCTGAGAGTTTTAAAGATGCAAAAGAGAAGCTGAGGTAATCCAGTCATTCCATATAAGACCCGTTTTTTTACCCATCGCCAATACATTAGATCACATTGGCATAACAAGCCTTGGGTTAACAGTAACATTTTGAGAGGCATTAGAAAAAGTTGTGTCATGCTTAAAGAGACTAAACAGTTGTTACACTCAAAATCTTGTTACGGGCAATAAGGGGAACATAGCTTATACATGAAGCAAGGAATTTGTGGTTAGTCTAATTAAGGCTTTAATCCTTATAACCAAAATGCAACACAAAATTATTATTAGTCCCATTGGAATAATAGAATCATAGATTCATTTAGGTTGGAATAGACCTCTAAGATCATCAAGTCCAACCATAAACTGAACACTGCCAAGTTCACCACTAAACCATGTCCCTAAGCGCTGCATCTAGAAGTCTTTTAAATGACCTCCAGGGATGGTGACTCAACTACTTGCTTGGACAGCCTGTTCCAATTCTTCAGTGAAGAATTTTTTCTTAATGTACATTCTAAACCTCCCACTGGTTCAAGTTGAGGCCACTTCCTCTTGTGCTGTCACATTACATGGGAAAAGAGACCGACACCAATGTCACTAGACTCTTCTTTCGGATAGTTGTAGAGAGCAGTAAGGTCTCCTCTGAGCCTCTTTTTCTTCAGACTAAACCACCTCAGTTCCCT
The DNA here is from genome assembly GCA_013400555.1 of Jacana jacana. Taxonomy (NCBI): domain Eukaryota; kingdom Metazoa; phylum Chordata; class Aves; order Charadriiformes; family Jacanidae; genus Jacana; species Jacana jacana. The sequence continues at coordinate 15,996 of VZTM01006268.1, read as the reverse complement.
CAGTCACTTCTCATAGGACATGTTTTCTAGACCCTTCATCAGCTTTATTGCCCTTTTTTGGACACGCTCCAGCACCTCAATGTCTTTCTTGTAGTGAGGGCCCCAAAACCGGACACAGTATTCAAGGTGCAGCCTCACCAGTGTTGAATACAGGGCGATGAGCACTTCCCTAGTCCTGCTGGCCACACTATTCCTGATACAGGCCAGGATGATATTGGCCTTTTTGGCCACCTGGTCACACTGCTGGCTCATATACAGCCAGCTGTTCACCAACACCTCCATGTCCTTTTCTGCTGGGCAGCTCTCCAGTCACTCTTTCCTGTAGCACTGCCTGGGGTTGTTGTGGCCCAAGTGAAGGACCTGGCACTTGGCCGTGTTGAATCTCATACCATTGGCCTCAGTGCATTGATCCAGCTCATCCAGATCCCTCTGTAGACTTTCCCTACCTCACGCAGTTCAACATTTCCACCTAAGTCAGTGTCATCTGCAAACTTACTGAGCTTGCCCGTGTCCAGATCATTGATAGAGATATTAAAGAGAACTGGCCTCAATACTGAGCCTTGGGGAACAGTACTTGTGACCACCCACCAACTGGAATTAACTCCATTCACCACCACTCTTTGGGCTCTGCCCTCCAGCCAGTTTTTCACTCAGCAGAATACATCCATCCGAACCATGAGCAGCTAGTTTCTTCAGGAGAATGAAGGCTTTCCTATAGTCCAGGTCAACAACATCTGTTCCCTCATCCACTAAGTGGGCCACCTTGTCATAGAAGGGGATCAGGTTTGTTAAGCAGGAACTGTTGACTGTGCCTGATCACGTGGTTGTCCTGTACATGGCATATGATGGCACTCAAGATGATCAGCCCCATAACCTTCCCTGGCATAGAGGCCAGACTGACAGGCCAGTAGTCCCCTTGATCCTTCTTCTGGTCCTTCTTGTAGATAAGCACCATGTTTGCTAACACTTAGGGTGAAAGCTAAGTAAAGCAAATCTTGTTAACAATATTATAGTTAAAAGTTCTTGCACAAAAAAATCTCCCAGTATCTACTCCTTTTCCTCTGAAGTTATGCTCACCTTTACACTTTTTTGTGTGCCTTAAGTGAGCAGTTTCAGTCTGGTGATGGGGGATGGAGCTATCAAGCAGTCAGTATCTTGCGGTCTTTATAGCAGGGCTGTGATGTTAATGAATGGACTTTCTGCCTCTCTTTTGTGAGGATGTGGATGGTGTTGATGCTTCTTTTCTTCATCCTCAGCCAAAGGTTTCCTCATGGACATTCTTATGTTTTCTAATATGCTTTACATTTTGGTCTTTCTACATTGGTCTGCAAATCTGTTACTTCTGATGTTACAATTTATATTAAATATTTTTACTTAGTCTCTGTTGTTTCCTCTAAACTCTGTTTTTCAGTTTTGGGTTTTTTTGTTGTTGTTTTGATTTTTTTTTCCTCAGCTCCTAAGTTTGCTTTATCATGAGTAGTAGGCCAGTGGGGAGCTGTTGATAGCTCAGGAATCACCAGCATCGTCTTATGCTTGTTCCTTTAAGGCCTCTGTTATTAGCCCATGCTGGTACTCCTTCATGCTGCATCATTGCTTTAGGGTCAGACTTAGTTCACTATGTACAGAGTCTCTACTCGCTATTCCTGCTTGTATAAAAGTTATTAATGATAGGCATTATAGCACACAGTTATTCAGAATTAAGCAAAACTGAAACAAATTGGGTAATAGCTACATGGTCATTAGACAGTTGCTATTACAGCTAAGCCAAACTGCAAGCAAGCCTAATAAACCCAGTCCTGAGGCATGTGTGGTTGTCTTAAAACAGAGCCTCCAGCTTGTTACCAGCAATGTGTTTACAAGACTACAGGGCTACACAGTAAATCTTTCAGTCATCTGTGACTGAAATACAGATTCTGTTCCAGTTCAACAAGATTTTGAAAAAATGGTCCAGGTTCAGTTCTTGTTCTTGAAACAGGAATGGCTCAGACTTTGTTTGGGGTTCAGCTTGGGTTCCACCTTGCAGCAATATTTCTATTTCTGTTTAACAAAACCCACCACTGTATTTCTGGATGTTAACCAATACACTGGGGGTTAGTCTTGGTTCACACTCCATGAATTTTTCGCTTGGAGATACCACACAGGGACTTTCTCAGACCTGCAGTCTCGTCTCTCTCTCCTCTCCCTCCCCCATTCACAGATAAACACATACTGAGACCCAAGATATTCTGCTGCCCCAGGCTTCCCAGCTCCAAGGTTTTCCTAACTATCTCCCCTGCTGCTTCCTCAGTCATCATAAGCCTGCAGCATCTCCTTCTGCCCTTTTGTCTGGGGTAATACCTGAGAAAGATGGCCTTCTCTACTGGTTTGTGCTATTAAAACCCTGTACACGGTTTCTATTTTCTCTGTATACTTCTCTAACTGAGTAGCAAGTTCCTTGAGAAAGTGGAAGATGGTGCCTTACTCTATAAAAATTATTTTGGGGATTCCGTTATTTGTTTCAGTGACCAAATTGGAAAGCTGGTTATACCGTAATGAAGATCTAGGGTTTTTTCCAATGGACGTGTTCATGAATTGCACCTGGACATGTCTGTGTGTAATAGAAAACCTCCCTGTAAAATTATTCTGAGGCTGACCTAAAATATTTTGGCTTAAGGCATTCATCTTCTAGTCTCACCTTTAACTGAGATTTAGGAAGATTGTCTTCACCTGTGGACCTTTCCCCTTAGAAAAACTAGACTGATTCCACTAGATGCTTTCATAGAATCATTTAGGTTGGAAGAGACCCTTGCAATCATCGAGTCCAACCATCAGCCCTACTCTACAAAGTTCTCCCAAAGAACTTTCATCATTCATCCTAGACAACATATTTTTTTTTCACTGTCATACCTCATGTCCTGTTCACACTGCACTCTATATGAGACAATGGCCTTAGCTGATAATTAGGACTAAACTTAAGGAGCAGTGTGGAGGTGGCATCCAGCATATTCCACTGTTCTGGGCATATGGGATTTACCATGCTGAGACACAATCTGTGTAGTGGGGCTCTATAATCAACTCCTGCGTGCTTTCCTTCCTTTTTCAGCAATAACTTTAATCTGAAACAGATATATAAGCCAATATCCTGCTGGGGTCTACAAGGAGCCTGGAACAATAGCTCTGGCCATCTCATCCCATTCAGAGTCCTCCTTTCCACAGTTCTGTGGTTATGCAAATTAATGTTTTCCCAAGATACAAACATCTTAATGTTTCTGCCATGGAATTAACTATTTTGCAGCAGGGAAGGCTGCAAATAAGGGCTAGCAAGAAAGCTGCTTCACTCCATTGACTATCATCTCCTACCTTTGCAATGGTCTGGAAGCCACCACCAACTGTGTGAGAAGCTAGCACTTTTCTTGCTCCTTGATATGCCAGTATGGCATAGGTACTTGACCTTATTTTCCCAGAAATTGCACATTTGGATCCCTAGAGATTCCTATATTTTGCATTATGGAAAGGAAAATGAGGTTTTCTAGCTTGGCAAATCCTGATAGCTACATAGTTGGCCTATACCAGGAGCAGTGTTGCCATGCCAATACATAATTAGTCCTGCTTGGAAAAAAACAAAGGTAGTAAAGACAAATCCAGATTCAAGGGTGTTACAGAATTCTGTATGTCTCAAATCACTCAGCAGGAATTTTAGTTATTTCCTCTCTCAGATTTTCTCGTTCCCCTCAGCAACAAATGCACACACCAAGAAAAAAGTGTTACTGAAAAAAGGAACTTCTCAAGTTTGTATGAGTTTTTGTATTTTTTTCCTCAGGAAATTTGCTCAAACGATCCCTCGTCCTTTCTCTGTTCGGTACAATCCCTACACCCAGAGGATTGAAGTCCTGGACAATGCAAAGCAGCTGAAGAACTTAGCCGACACTATCAGTAGTAAGAAACTACAAATTTGTTACCTTAAATTCCTCAAAACTTGCATCAGAATAGCAACCATAGAGCAGATTTCTTCTGGTTTCATTTAATGCTCTGAGCCTGAGCAAGATCGAGCAGCACACATCCCCTTTCTGGTGAAAAAATTGCTTCCTAATTCTAGCCAAGCTTCAAGCTATTCAAATAGCTTTTCCACTTGTCTGCAGTTTCTTACATCTGAAATATCCAGTTTTAGTGGAGGTGCTAGGAAAGGCCAGAGGGCCTTGTGGTAGATTCTGATGTGTGGCTCTAGCCGTTTTCAGTAAGGAGGAAAAAGAACAGCCTGGTTTTAATGACATTTCCTTTTGCCATTCTTGCCTTTTCCCTGATCTGTTTTCCCCTCTAACATTGGCTAGCCATCTGAGAGCCAGCACCTGTGGTTCTGCAAGCCATCCTCGTATGCCTGATGAATGCAAAGGGCTGAGTCTGCAGACCTTACTCTAGTAATAGTCTAATATATGTGCCAAATCCAGCACTTCTTTGTTCACCTTATTCTTTCAGGGAATGGATATAAAGGGTAAATATATACAGGAGTGTTAGGAATGGGCTAGCTGTAGGGCTAATTATTCTGATTATTTCCTTTGCAGGTGAGATGGGGATCCTTTGCAATGCCCTCCAGAAGATAAAATGAAGATTCTCTGTAACTTGCTAGTCACTGGCCACTGACTAGAAGTTGCTGTGTGTAAAAGCCAGTATTCATCTAGCCTCAGTCTATTATTTTCCCATGTACTGCATGAATGCCAATGTTATATATCCTAATTACTATAGATTAGCAGAGAAAGAGAGATCTGCAGGTGGCTCTTGACTCTTTTGGTCTTCAGACATTAATCCATTTTTTCTTACTAATGCATGGAAATTTCCTTAGTTCTGGGAATTTGGGGAAAATCTCCATACCCCTTGTGCCAAAGCAGAAGGAGATATCCACAATGCAGAGCTATGGTCTGATGTAGTTGTGAGGCTGTGTTTCCACTCTGGGCCCAGGGACAGGATGGCAATGACTAACAGGTTAATCCACTTTGCTTTTTCCCACAGTCATTCTTCCCTCAGTCCCTCACATTTGTGCAAGGTTCCCATGGAGTCCCAAATTCTACACCTTTCAGGGTTTATACATATACTGCTTGACCCTCTGTATCTCTACTTTTACACACAAGCACCTCTATCCTGAATTTTTTTTTTTCCTAAAAATATGATGTTGCCATTGATCCAAAGGACAGATGCTGGTGGAAAAGACAACAAAGTATGCTGCAGCCTTTAACAAAGATCTATCACCATGAATAAATACACTGTATTTGAATAAGCACCGATCCCCAAAAGGTTTGTGCGGGTGAGAAAGGCTGCATGCTGTGATGCATCATTGGTTTGCAGAGCAGTCTCTGAGGCTGCCTGTTCAGAACATGAGGTCCCTGCCCCAATACCCACAAAAAAGCTTTTTCGGAGGAGAGTTACCTAAAGGCAACTCTGTGTGCCTTTTTGCAGTTGGATGTGAGGTCAGTATGTCAATACTTGGGGCAAACAAGAAACAATGCAGTTGTTTTTATTAGTCCAGTTTCGGAGTTGTGCTGATAGTAATGTTGTGTAACATGGATACAGAGCTGATTCAGGAGCAGCCAGCTTACAGAAAGTGGAGACTTCTCTTAACAGGCATACTCAGCTATTCACTGTGGAAAAATGATATGTGAAGGCTACTTGTGCATGTCCTTCTCTGAAGTGCATTATTTAGTGCTGCTACAAGATGTCTCCTAATTTTCTGGACTCACAATCCAGAAGGTGGATACTAACAGCTTTGAAATAGAGAAGTAGTTCTTAAAATGCTGCTGAAGACATCAGAGCCTTCCAACTCCTAGCTCACTCTGTCTGTAGCTAGAGTCCCTACCAAAGCTGGGTAGGTAGAGACCCTACCTACCTGGGTCCTGTTTTGAGTGCATTCAAACCCAAACATGGTATCTTTAAGACAGCTAAGTCACAATACTTCTTGGAGTCTCCTTCCTCTCCCACTTGAGCGTTAATCTCCCTTTTTTGGTTAATGGAGTCTTATTTTTGCGGAGTATAGCTCAACTGAGGCAGCAAGTGGAAGCAATGGCGATTCCAGTTTAACCCAAAAGCTGAATCATGAAGAGAGGAAACTTTTGCCATTTGGAAATCTATTTCTGTATTTTATTCAATAACTTTCACTCAAAGCAGCTAACTGATTTCTTGTACTGGTCCACATTGTATAATGCCTCCCTGTAGCTCCCTAGTTGAAGGAAGATCAGCACTTATACATCAGAACTGAGTGGAGCGGAGCAAAGCAAAGCAGTATAGTATTTCCAGCTTGAAACAATTCTGCATCATGATACTAACAAGATTCAAGAGTGACATTTCTGTTAAAAGATCCAAAGATAGAGGGAGATTTGAAAGTCCACAAATTTCACACCTACTATTGTACTACTCTTGTACTTATAGTTGGAAAATCAATGGCGTTTTAATGTAAGTATCATCCTTTAGGAAGATAGGAAGTACAGCTGTTTCCATTATACTTATGATGGGTAATAACATTAATCTAAGGATACCAGCTGGAAGCCTTTTCAATAGACATATACTTATGCAAAATGGTATCATTTTGGTGCTTTGAAGTAAGCTTTTTAATCTCTGTATCTTTTTTCTTCCTTTTTTTCTCATGACAATGTCTGTGTAGATCTTTCAGTCCTGCTTGGCATGTATTTTCAGCATGAAGTAGCTCATCTTTTTCTCTCTTAATATAATAGGACCCAGAAGGTAACTGTGCAGCACAAAGAGACAATTTCAGCCCAAGGGTGAAGTCTTTCAAACTAATCCTTAGACAGCTCTCCAAGATCCTCTACTTCTGGCTGTTGTCATGACTGACAGCAGCAATAAATCTATAGCAATATTGAGAACTTGGGATTCATGGTTGTCTTTTATGTGCAAATAGAATGGCTGAAGAATATTGATGTCACAAATCTGATTCTGTGTCCTGTATCACAGGTTTAAATGAGCAATGGCTCCTTCAGCTAAAGCAGCATAACATTGCTGTTCAGCAAGACTGAGAGATGAGAAAAAGTTAAATGCTCAGTATTTTACAGGCAGAGGAAATATACTCAAAATAGCTTTTCTTGCAGAATAAATTAGTTTGTGCACATGTGCTTTAAATAGTACAAATAAGTTGCATTCTAAATAGTACTTCTTATTTCCATGCTAAAGAAAATTAAAGGTGTGTAGCAGAACACTTTTTTGCATTATCTGGCCAGCATAACTCCTCTTTGTAAGGTAACCAGACAGGTTGATCAGAATTAAATATTCAGGTAGGGAGAAATGACCATTTGAAGTGGGTTCTAACTCAAAAAAGGATGTCTTGGACTGGCTGAGTATCACTCATCCAAAGAAAATCATGGAGCTTTAAAGTGAAGCTGATATTAAAAAAAATAAATCTCATGTGTGCAATTACTTCAAGGGTACAGAAAAGTCTTAATTGCTCTACCTTTGCCTACTCTCCATCTTTGTATGCTGCTCTAGCCTATACCAAGCTACTCTTTTAAGAAACATGCCTCTTTTCTATCCCACTGTGATCAATTTTTTGATGTCTCCGTCTCCAGCTCTGTTTCAGGTGAAAAAATAAATCTTTTCAATCCTTTGCAGTGACCTTGGTCAAGGTCATTGATAGAGGGAGGAGTTGTCAATACAGTTGTCAATACATGGGTAGGTGATCTCCTCTGGGTGCTTTAAGATGCCTAGATATGACAGTAGCCTTGGAGTAGGGATGTTTTATGCCCCAAGGGATGCAGAGATTTTTGGAAGAGGGGTTAAACACATAAGGACTCCACAGGAGAGTATTCTTTTAAAGCCTGTCTCTTTGTTGCTTCAAACCATGCTGGCAGTTGGCAGAAAATACTTTTTTTAGTGTTCAAATGTAACCATTTAAATTAACCTAAATAAACAAATATTAATGTTGTATCCATCTTGAATATTGCTGTGCTCATACAGAGTGGAGATATTTGCAATGGGAACAGATCAAAAACTGGCAGGTTGTTTGTGGCCGTCAGTCATGGCCTTTTAAAGCACACCCCCGCTTGGGGGCTACACAAGAAGACATGAGACCGTTCTTGGGGTAGGAGATCTCCCTCATCTGTTGAGAGAAGTTGCCTGTCCCCATGGGAAAGGATGATGCACTGAGCTCCAGTCCTTGCACAGACCTTTAAAACTGCAGTACCCACCTGAGACCTCTCCTCCTGCACTCCAAGAGGTCCTCAAAAAAGCTGAAAGCAGGACTCTGGGACATATTAGCAGAGCTGACTTACACCATGGGTGAGGCTTTTCTGGGCCTGCTCCAAGCATGGATTCATGGTGGTATTGCAGTATTCACTGGCTGGGGAAGGACACTCCACCTCCTGGAGAGCCAGGGCTTTCTGTGCTCATCTGCAATGGTCTGCAAAGCTGTGCTGTAAGCTCTGCCTAGACTGCTTCAGCTGTCACACCGGCTGATGAGTCCCCTCTAGCTCTAAAGAGAAACCTCAACTCATATATAGGACCATGGTACTTAGTGCCATACAAACATGCAGAGGTTGGATTCTGACACCAGTGCGTAAAGACAGCCATAGCAGCCTGATGACCCTGCTCCGACAGTATTTATGATCAGTGCCTTAAACATGCATAGCAAGCCCTAGGGCTTTCATTTATATGTCTGCATGTAGCTGTAGCAGGAGACCTTGGGCCATTTGTCATTTGTGCCATGGCTGTGGGCTGGATGTGAGGATGCATGCACCTACCCTTCATGGGAGAGGCCTACTCTGAACTTAGTCAGATCAGCTTTTTCTCCTGTGCCCAGACTTGCCATAGCTGCTAGGGGAACGTGGGAGTGGGAAGAGCTTTTTCTCCCTCTTAAAGCTCATTTCTTGTCCCCCCACCCCATTCAGTTTACAATTGCGATTCTGCCCCCTTGCTCTTTCGAAGACCCCCGGGATATGAGTCGGGTCGGGGCCGGGGGGTCTGGGTCGGGGCTCGGGGCAGCTGGCGAAGCGGANGTGTCCCCTTCACCAAGCCTGGGAAAGCCCTCAGTACCCGAAGTCTGGATGGGTGGATGTTTCTTCAGTACTCTGTGACTTGCCTCCTGGGCACACTGCTCGAAAATTCACCTCGAGTATGGTCTGTCTCAGCCAGGCAATAGAAGGGCAAATCGAGACCTTCCCAGTGCTCTGTCTTGGGTCAAGGCAAAACATGGTGCTGCCATGGTCTCTGGAGAACAAAGTTTGCATGTACTGTCATCTTCCCTGGCCAGGGAGAATGCAAGAGCAAAACAGTGCTGAGCTGTGAGATCCTGCCAGGATCATCTAAGGGGCATATCAGAAATGACTCCACTTGCAAAAGGAGGACAGAGGGGAGACCCTGTGGGCCTGCAAAATGATTTTCACAAGGGTTCCAGCATACTGTAACTTGGGGTATGAAGATAGGGGTGCTCAAACCCAGAAACGTGTTTATGGATATTAAAGGACATGCCCTGGCAGGAGAAGATGAAACCTCCCTGAGCTCACCCTGACAGCTGTGAGAATGATATGACTGGATTTTCTGAGAGTCTATTTCTCTGGAGCTGAAATCATGACAGAAACAAATTCCAAGAAAATAAATTATCCTGGAGGTAACACTCAGATCTTATGAGACAGGTCAGATTCTGTGGGCAGGAATAGCTCAGAAGTAGGCAATGAACTTTGACCCTAGCTCAGGCCTTTCTGGCATTCCCACAATTGTCTCTGTGAAGAGTGGACACCACTTGGATTAGACTAGGGTTGGGGAAAGAGCCCCTTTGGTTCCTTGGGGGCATGGTCAACACATAGAAGGCCCCAGGGAGATAAGAGAGGATGGGAAGGGCAATCTCACGCATTATGCAGGGCAATCCAGACTGGGTGATGTAAATGGAGGTGAGGCTAATTGCCTCTCCACAAAGAAGCCCATCTCCAGACGTGAACGGCTTGCAGACACTTTCAAACAGAGCAGGAGGACCGCGCTTTGAAGTTGCCCAGAGGAGGAGGGTTACCTTGGGCTCTTGCGCATATCCTACGCAGGCGGCTTCCCTTGATGTGTCTGTCATGGCCAACATAAATGTCCCATACACCTAACACAGTAGGAACCAGCTTGCTTTGCTGCTGTCTGTCAGATATGATCTCACCATCCACATAGATGCCCTGCATCTTCAGTTCCACAACATCACCTTACCATTGCTCTGGGAGAAGCTCTCATCCTTGGGCAGTTTCCACTCATTTCTGGTAACTTAAATCTGCACCACTGTCTCCCAATGAAGACTGACTTGGTGGGGATCCCAGGCCAAAAGGAAGAGACCAGCAAGGAGAAAGAGATGCATGGCATAGGGTCCTTGAACAGACAAGGCAGCCTGGACTCCAACAAGGAGGAAGGCAGAGCCACTCTCATCCTGACCCTCACCCTCAGCAATGTGAGGAAAACTGAGCTCTCTAGGGCAGCCGAAGTCTTTGAGGTACAGACCTCACCGTTCCCTTTCTTCCACTGAGCCTTCTCTTCTGTGCCTATTGCCTTCACCCCTCCTACTCTGCATCTCCCCTTCTCTCACCCTTCTTCTGCTCTCCGCCCATCTTATGCTTCCACCTGCCTTTCCCCTTTCTTGTTGTCCCTGTTTTGCTACAGCTGCTCAGAGAGGTTGGCTGGCCTCTCTGGGTGAAAAAGGAGAGTGCTCTGTAGAGAGGGAGCAGCTGGACAGTCATTTATAAGAAAGACCATTTTATATAAAGGCTGTTCAGAGCAGATTCCAATCTATTGTTTCTTTCTATCAGTTGTGGTGGCCAGCCACTGTTAAACAGGCCAGAATTTCAAGTATTCAGAATGTGGGGATTTTAGGAGCCAATGAATTTTCTCTGCATATTTGGCAGGAGATACAGAGAATACAGGATAATTCTGGACACTTGAAGTATCTCTACCAGGTGCTCACTCTCATCTGTAAAACTGAATAACTCAAAGAAAACTATTGTATTTGTTACTTATTTCTAATCATACCCAATTATTTAATGATTATGTTGTTATTATACATCAATAGATCTGCTTTAGTTCTGCCAGGGTCTTAAGAGCTACACAGCAAGTCATTTGTTATTTCTGCACAGACGACATGCTACCGTCAACAGTATTTCTATCTTTCATCACCATCTATCTCTAATTCTACAGTGCCTAATTTTTAGCTCTGCCGGTAGCTCCTTCTAAACTGGGCATTACTGTGCATCATTACTTAACCTGCTCTTCTTGTTATGACTTGTTTTAGTCACCTTTTAAATACATTATACAAGTGTATCTAGACTTATTTGGATTTTTAGTCTTTGGAGAAGCTTCATCATATGAGCAACTGGCTCTTGCAGATGTTTGAAACTCATATCCACCACTTTGAAACCAGAGGAGCCAAAAAGTCCAAGAACCCTGCTGACAATCTTGACATTTTTGTTGAATGCGAAGTCTGCAGTGCTGATGTTAGCATCCTTATTAACTCCCTAAAGAGAGTAGCAGAGGAAGTGAAAACTAGCAGAGAAGACAAAGGTAAGAAATGTATCCATCTGTTGGTGTCTTGTTTCTTTGCAGAGTATGTTGTTTAGCATTAGCTTCATAGTAATAATGTAAATAGTCCATAAAAAAGGTGAGTGTGCATTAATTTTTCTTCACTACATGGCTGTTTTCCCTGAATTTAGACCATTCCCATTAGTGTGGCAAGGAAGACACTTTGTCATAGCCAGTGAAATTGACATGAGAAAAGATGACAAGAGTATAGCAGCAAAGCAAGAAATTGAGGAAAAAGTGTAAACTCTTCAGTGACAGGGAGATAGTGGGCTGAGAGCTGAAAGCTGTGTAGAGAACTGACTTCTCTGAAGCTCTGCAGAGTGAGCACAGACACTTAGTGAGTACACAGTCATATGGCAGACAGGCTGAATATTTAATTTGCTCGTAGTGTATTGCATTGGTTTTGTAAAAAGAAGCAGCAGCTGTCTGTTTATGGCATCCTGGCCCCTGCCATCTGGGTCCAGCAGGACTGTCTGAAGGTAGATTGGTCCTTTACTGAAAAAACTAAATGCAATGAGCTGTAAGAAGCTTTGAGAGTGCAAGAGGGAGAGACACTCAGCAGAAAGTCTGGACATACTGGGAGAACCAGGAGATGAAGTCTTGTAAAGGACAGACCTGCAGCCAAATCTGGAGTAACAGAGCATCAGGCATTTTCCCAGGCACCTGAAAAGCTTGTTTGGAGGTTATGGACCTTCAAAGGCTGAACTTTAGGAACAGTATTTCACCTAGAACAGTGCTGCAAGTGGCTACTTGACTGCCTGTGCTGTATTTGTCACCATCTCTAACAGTTATCAGCACAAGAAGTGGGTTTGCCAGAGGTAGACCAGTATTTTTCCTGGTTACAGGCAGCTAGGGGACTGGTGAGTACAATAAGCTGTTTACATCCTTAATACAATCCCGAGGTCCAGCTGACGGTCCAGCCCATAGGTTGAGTTCTCTGAACACAGAATTTTCATGAAGCTCCCCACCCTTGACAAGGCCAGGAAGAAATCCCCAGGGAGCTTTTAGCTAATGCAGCCCCATTTGGACACCTCTGGGTGTTGTATGAAATTCACCTTCTGGCTAGTGATCGGAGGCAGTCCATGTCAAGCTGTTATCAGGGACTGGGGAGATATCAAAAGGAAAAGTGTAATCAGAGAAACTGATCTGGAGCTGAGGAAGCAAGTCTTTAGGATTTCCTTGGGAGTTGAGAGGTTTGTGCTCAGAAGTTTCAGGTGTGCTGGGGCTGGGATCTATAATAAAAACAAGATTCTGTTAAAAGATGGTGTGCTTATGGTTAAAGCAGAAGAATATTTGGGACATAATTTGCTTCACATTTTCCTTTTACTTATGGTTTTGAATAGTGATCATAAAAGTCATTAGGCTTATTTTGGATGTAACAGTGGTAGAATTAATACCCTCAGCATGCAAATGGCTGGAGTCTTTCTATTTCTAAGTTAGCTCAGACTTACACACAGCACTCCTCAGTTTGTAAAGAGTCTTTTCTGGGTGTTTCACACCCCAGAATTTAGCAATGGCCTAAGCAGTTAATTTGATTTCAAGATGAAAGGGTCAGAGAGTTGGTATTTATGGCCCATGGAGAAACAGTCTTAGGCACTAGTGAAAACCAGCAATTTGGACATTTTGGCCTTAAAGCTCTTAAAGGAGCCTTTGGTCCTATTGAGATGAATTCAGGGTGCTAAAGTGTCAGGGGACTTTCAACTCAACTAACCCCTAGGTCTAAGATTGGCTAGTGTCCCATTTTACTGGTATATCTTATTGAAAGAAACTAGCTGCAGCTTCACTTTCTAGTGGGGTTTGCAAATGACTGTGAGAGCATATTGGTAACTATGAGATATCTACATTTTATAAATATGCTTACTGGTCAACAAAGAGGCAAGTATCTACAATCTGGCTATTCCCATCACCTGAGATTCCAGCTCCTGGATTAATCTATTTTTTTTTCCAACATGGACTTTTTATTCTTTTCTTTGGAGTTTTTAGGTTAGCCAGACAGGCCTTCCCAGTCAGTTTGCTAAATAACAGTGATGAGACAATGCCCTACCTATAGTGGCTTTAATTAAAATTAATTTGGTACTCAGCTGAGAAAAACAGTGGTTATCTCTGCTTCCGTGAAGCAGAGATATTTGCAGCCAAACTGGCATCTGTCACCACTATACCTGTTTTCTTGGCTGCATCCATTTCTGTGACCAGGCCCAGGGTTCTGCCGTGATCCTTCTTCCCCTTTCCTTTAGCCTGTCTGCCCTCTCCCAGGATTCAGTAAGGGACAGACAAGATGTGCGTGGAGACTTACACTGGAAGCCTTAAGGTCAGGTACAGTTTTTGAGGAGGTATGTCCATAGATGACAGGACAGGCATCTTGCTTGCAGAACCATTGGTACAGCCAAAAGCAAAGGCTCATAAAAAAAACTCTGGACAGCTGTCAGGCAGCATCCCTTCCTTTGTATTTCAGAATTGTCCATAACCGCATGAAAGAATTTTCCTAACATTGGTGTGTATTTGTAGCCTTGTGAAATGGCTGTGCCTGGACAGAATACAATAGGGCTAAAGCTAAATTTGCTATTCAGGATTCAGACCAGGACTCCTGGTCTCCTCTTGTCAAGTATGAGGTGACCCCAAGCAGACCTTTTCTGAGCTATAACATGCTAAGTCTGACCACCACGTCAGCCTGACCTCAGAAAGCAGCATTAACTTTGTCTTTTTTCAATTTTTTTTAATGCATTGGTTATAAATGCTAGCAGCTAAGTCAATAATAGGCACGCTTTATGTTTATTTTAGTCACTAGAAAAAGGTCCACTTCAGGGGAAGGAAACTATTTGGAAATTCAACTAGTGCTAGAATAGTTTTGCTGAATACAATAAAAATGAGACAGAAGGAAAAAACTTGAAGTCAAGATGCTTCTTGGCCTGTTTTGTTTCTAGAAATTTCATATTTTCTTCTTAAAATGTTTTAACTTTTAAAGTTATGAAAATCTAAGACTGCTTTTTAGACAAGATCAAAATACTTTTTAAAATCCAAAACGTAGAAATAAATTTCATAGAATGCCACATTGGAAGGNACCCTCCTCTTTTCCATGTTATCCCCTTGTAAAAATGGTGTCTCCATCTTCTTTGTAACCACTGTTCAAATGGTGGAACTTGTATTGTGCTGTGTCAAACAAAACATCTTATTTGGCCTAAGAGGAAATGTTTTTGCCTTTAAAAATTGTTTCTACTAATTAAAACTGAAACATTATCATTGCAAGTCAGTTTCAGAACATTTTTCATCCAGTCTGCCAATTTGGTCAGCAAAGTCAACTACATATGATGGC
>VZTM01006267.1:0-42558 GCA_013400555.1 Jacana jacana | reverse complement strand
TATAAAAAAAAATCTGCAGCAGCATTTTCCTGGACTTGCTCTTTGGGGGATGTAAATCTCCTCCTCTCTGACTGCAAAATTGCAGGATGAAGTGCAGATGATCACTTAAATCATATCCTGTGAATTTTCTACTTGCGTGTGTCAGATTCTATTTCTGTTGAGTAATAAGGATTTCAGATACATTCCATTGCTATTAATGTAGTAATGAAAGTGAAGGTTNTATAAAAAAAAATCTGCAGCAGCATTTTCCTGGACTTGCTCTTTGGGGGATGTAAATCTCCTCCTCTCTGACTGCAAAATTGCAGGATGAAGTGCAGATGATCACTTAAATCATATCCTGTGAATTTTCTACTTGCGTGTGTCAGATTCTATTTCTGTTGAGTAATAAGGATTTCAGATACATTCCATTGCTATTAATGTAGTAATGAAAGTGAAGGTTAGTTGTTCTACGTAGGGGACATGGTATGTAATGCCACCTCCTACCCTAACTTTGAGAGTCTTTCAGAGAAAGAGTAGTGGTAGGTGACTTTCATGTTTATTACATCATCTCCCTGTGTACTCTAAATATCTGAAGTGATAATAATGAAACATAGCACTGTACAGGCAGTTGCTTAGAAAAGCAAGGAGAACATGTCTTCTGCAACAGCATCATTTTATTATGCTTATGTTCTTCATTTCAGATTTTGCATTATCTAGTGGTAAAAATCTCAGGGGTATTTTTTCAGCTTTAATTAATACTGAGCTGATGACTTATCTCCACTGAAGAAGTATGATTTTTCTTCTTTCCAATATTTTAAGTATCACAAGACTCTCTGAATGAGCAATCAGATATTAATTGGCTGTTTGTAAAATGCTCTTATTGATAGCAGTCTAAGAGGTCATCTTTTAGGACCGTTTCCAACTCATAGTGAAGAGAAACATTGATGTAATAATAAGGAAAACAAAAAGCTTCCTAATATGTAGGAAACCACCAAAGATTGACTTAATTATTTTCCTCTGAAATGTTAACTCTTGAGGTGGCGTGTAAGTCTCATTCCTTGGCTGCAAATATGTGAGGCAAATTGTGAATTTGCTACACAGAGGTGGTTCACTTTAAATAGATTTGTTGATAGTATACCCACTGTTCATCTTATATCACTGAAACACAGAAACAGTGTATAAAAGTGGACAATTTTAAAATCAAAGTCCTCAGAAAGGGATCTCCATCTCAGCTGGATTTTTGACAATACAAGATAGAAGAAAATAGAGGGTCACTGGCCTGGATCCAGGACTTTCTGGATTGGATTTGATGCTGGACTGCTGTTGCTACTGGGGAGAGTAGTGACTATTTTTATCCTGATGTACAAAGCAGTGGTTCCAGATTTTCTTTCATAAATAATGTCCCTTTTCAGAACTAGTTACTGATGAGCAATTTAATCCTTAGAAATGTGTTATCATAGAATCATAGAATCATTTAGGTTGGAAGAGACCCTTGGGATCATCAAGTCCAACCATCAGCCCTACTCNCTCTTGTGTTGAGGTGCCCAGAACTGGACACAATACTCAAGGTGTGGCCTCAACAGTGCTGAGTACAGGGGGACAATCACCTCCCTACTTCTGCTGGTCACGCTATTCTTTATGCAAGCCAGGATGCCATTGGCCTTCTTGGCCACCTGGGCACACTGCTGGCTCATGTTTAGCCTCCTGTCGACCAGCACCCCCAGGTCCTTTTCTGCCAGGCAGCTCTCCAGCCACACTTCCCCAAGCCTGTAGTGATGCATGGGCTTGTTGTGGCCCAAGTGCAGGACCTGGCACTTGGCCTCATTGAAGGCCATGCCATTAACATTGGCCCATCTATCTAGTCTGTTTAAGTCCCTCTGTAGAGCATCCCTTTCCTCAAGCAGATCAACACTCCCACCCAACTTAGTGTCATCTGACTGTTACGTTGCTGCTTCATAATTTCATTGGCTACTGCTGATACTAAACTTATGAAAAAAATTGAACAGTTACTTCCTTTAATGTCTTAGACTGGAGTTAGAAGAAATACGGAGCTATATATTTTCTGTGTTCAATACCTAATTAGAAATTTTGCCTGAATATGCAGCACACAGGCACAAGAAAATGATAATAAGCTACTTCATCCCTACAGAGTTCGCTAGCAGGTTTTTTTGGACATAAATGTTGTTGACTTTTGCTGAATTTGTAGGCTTATTCCATAGTTGTACATCCTGGCACCGGATTATCTTGATTTGCGGTTGTCAGCTGCAATCTCTGTTATAAGTCCTTGAGAGAATGCTCTTGGTTCTGGTCTTTAAGATAATTAAAACAAGGAAAACTTAATTAAGTAGATACTGGCTCATTTGGTCTAACCTTTAAAGCTCTTACACCTGCTTGCTGATACAGCCTGTGCAAAGAGTGAACTCTCTGCTGATAGCACCAGTTGTTTATCAATCCTGTCCATCTCTGCCACCTGTGCAATTCACTGTCTGTGTGCCTTTTGGCCATAGCTTACTTTGGGAGGCCTGGGAGTGTTGGTTTCTGTTTGAAGTCTCAGGGCTTTAATTAGTCGTTGAATAACTAATCTGTGACTAGCTTGCTGAGCACATTTTTTTGGTTACATGAGTTTATTGTTGTTATTGTTGAATTAAATACACTTTTAATTAAGTATTTACAGTTATTCTTTGGATTCCACCAACTTAATGGAGCGTTTACATTAAAGAGTATGTCTAAAAGCAAAACAGGAGTAGTTCAGGGTCCGACTGTTCAGCCTGTGTTGGCTTAATCTCCAGTTCTAATTTAGTAGCAGGTAGGTGAAGACAATAGTGTTTTCTGGAAATGGGCATTGGTTAGTTGGGTGGGTTTTTTTCCTTTTTACATTTAAAAAATAATTCTTTGGTAGTATTATTAACAAAAAATGCAAGGAAAAATGATGAGAGAAATATTTGACTTCTGTATCAATATGTTCCTCATCTGTTTTTTAAATGGGAAAAAAAAATATTAATGGTTTCTAAAATTAATACCGGGTTTGGATGGCATGACTAGATTATACAGAGCGCTGTATATTGCTGTTAAGTTTTGAGACTAGTTACTATTTAACAGCCAAATGCTCTAGAATTTGTATGCTTACTTGGTTTATCTGAAAAATTCATTGTCTTCCAAAAGCTTCCAGGAAAAGGTGAACTGGAAGTTGCATTGATTTCAATGTGTAGCCTCAGTGTGGCACGCTGCCTATGTTTTATGGTGGTTTTCACTTCTTTTGCACTCGGGTAGCCACGCACCCACACAGCATTCCTCTGATGGTTGTGATCCTCTCCTACTCAGTACAGCAAAGGAAGGGATGTCAACCAATGCATCCACTCTTACCTCTTTATCGCTTATTTGAAATAAAACTAGCTTTATATTGTACCTTAATTTTGACTTTACACACTGGGCAACATAACTCATGTATGCTTGGGCTCTGAAGTCAGCCTGAAAACTTTAATGTGCCAGAGAGTGGCTTGTAAAGACATACTCTTTGTAATTTTCATAGCATGCTATGACTTTATTTTTGAAATATGGTCAAAAGAAAATAGTGTTAATTATGCAAAAGGAAAATAAGAAGCTAGAAGGTAGCAGCAGAAGGGAAATGAAGTCATGCCGCATGCTGCTTTACTGGTTTGAACAGCAGCAACAGAAGGATCACAGGAAAGAGTGTTTAGCTACAGCCCTTTATCAATGCCAACATGTTTAAAGGGGTTGACTGACTATCAGGAAATGTGTTCACAATAGAGCCTTATTCTCAGGACTGATTTGTGGACAAATACTGTTTTATATACTGCCAAACTTTTTAAAAGAGAAAATAGAATGTGTGTGTGTGTTCTCGTCACATATTTGCCATTTCTGCAAAGAGGGAGCAAAGGTTGTGGAACAACATTTGAATATAACTTATGTATCACAGCCTTTAGAAATTTAAACCATTAATATCTGGAGAGTGTGAATCACTGCTGTTGAATCTTAACTGTGTCTTAAAAGTTTTTGGCAGCAAGTATGGAAATGTATTCAGTATTAAATGTTTGAGATTCAAAATAAAATTTCAGTAACACATTATTACCAGTTTCTCCATAATAGATAATGCACCTCAGTGAGTTAAAATCTTGGTGCACATTACATATACTTTATCGTTAAATATTGGGTTTATAGTACACAATAATGGGAAACTTCCAGTGTGTTGATCTCTGTCAATGATATTCCTCATTAGTATAATTCTGCACTTACAACTTGTGTGAAATGTAACTGCTGAATAAGGCTCCAGTCCTTTAGTGTGGAGGCTTACACTGTATTAAAAATGTTAGGTGAGTAATTGGATCTCGAAATTTAGAGGGACTTATGTCATAACTGCAATAAATATTTTTTCTTCTTCATATCATAGTGACACAGTGCACCTCAAGAGTTATTGTGCAATTCAGAATTCAGCTTCTGTTCTGTTAGTTAATAATTTTTCTCACATATTGCTTCATTTTTGCTCATTTCCTCTACGATATGCTGAGCCCAGTCAAATTCTCTTATTTATCTTTCCCTTCACCATCTACACTATATTGTAGATGTGCTTCCAAGAAGAGTTTGCAGTTTAAAACAGTCACTGTCACGCTAATTCTCCATCTCTATTCCTTATTGGTGCTCTGGTGAGTCTATTAAATGCCACGTACAATACATCAACAAAGGTGCAACAAAAGCATAAAATTTGGAGAAAAGTGTCCAGTTCAATAATGGTGGAATACTTTTAGTGAGTAGGCTGAGATCCATGTATTTCATTGTTCCATAAAACCTGTGACAAGATTTTGAATTTGTAGGTATTTAATACTAAGCTAATATGCTTTCTTTGTTTCACTAATGGAAGTAGCGGACATGCATTACCCAAGTGAATATAATAGTATTAATCCCTAGTGGGAACACGGTCAGTAAACACCCTTTTAGATTTGTTTTGTAATTCGTTAAACAGTGTTTTGTTTTTTTAATTTTAAAAATAATAGTCGTGGTTGCAAAGCCCAAATTGAGTAATGACTTGACTTCATAATTAATAAAAAATTTGTACACTAGAATTCTTCCAAGTAGGTTTTGTTTCTGTGTTGTTCTTCTAAGTAGGTTGTTACATTTGGGGGAAAAGGTCAGGATTTTTACTGCAGTGCTTGGGGATTTGTCTTTATCAAATGCTCCTTTGTTAGCAAAGATTTGAAATCTTAAGAGTAACAATATGTGACTTTTATTTTTAAAATATTTTTTATAAATATGACACAGAGTCTGATTTAAAAAAAAAGGAAGGTTAAATCTGTGTTTACTGTCTAACTGTTTCTCTGTTGTAGAGCGGTTGGCACATTTGCTCGAGCATTGGACTGCAGCAGTTCTGTCAGGCAACCGAGTTTACACATGAGTGCAGCTGCTGCTTCCCGAGACATCACACTGGTAGGTGGCTTGTTAAAATCCCTGCAATTTTTCTTTTTACATCTGTGAATTCAACAGTACCTACTTCTCCAGAGTCCCTGTCCTCTGGATATGTTTTTCTTTAGATACCCGCATGCAAGGTGCCTATGTGCATTGTAGACTATCCTTGGTGTTTCTGTAAGCATGTTGGTGCTGCCTCCTTCTAATTACACTGTATATCACTTACTTAAGTAGAAATCTATTTAAATATAATACATGTGATAATTTCCACAGCAGGGTGGATAGTACATATTGTATAGGGATTCACTCAGTATAATTAATGAATACTGTGATTTAAAGTATATGGTAATAAAGCTGATTGAAAATTGTTGAGATAATAGTTTGTTCTTTCTTTACCTGTGTGTTAGTAAATTGTCTAAAGTGTAAGCAATCAGACTGTGTTAAACACCTTTTGCAGAAGGTTTTACTTAGAATATCCCTAGGATGTTTCCTTAGTTTGTTAAAGTACTTACTGTAATATAAGCACCTGCACCTGTTAAAGAAAATTAAGAATATATCAGTTACAGACCAAAGTTTTGTCTCTGGATATTCATATTAGCTGAGATGACAGGTGTGCTACAGTAATAAAAGCCTACCAGAAAAACCACGCGAGAGAAAAACCTTACTGTTTCATAGAATCAGGACTGACTTAGACTTCCAAAGACATCAGCAAGAGCTGTTTATTAATTTTTTGTTGCAGAATCATGAAGATCATAGTTAAGGCTAAAGGAGACTTGCTATTCATCAGATACTTGAGTATGTAAACTAGAAGACATTGAATGAAAATAACAGATCACTTCAAAATAGTTAAGGTACTGCCTGATACAGTGGTTGGAGAGCCCCAGGGTTTTAGTACCACAAAATTTTGTAGGAACAGGAATATCAGCAGATTAAGAAAAGGGGTTAAAAAAATTATGGACCATGGATCCATAAATGGGTACTAAGGAGAACAGGGAGATGTATACCATCAGGCATTTCTACTTCCCACGTTTTGTAGATTTTGATGAGTGAGATGGGAATTGACTCGATGGTTAGATTGACTTACTTTCTCTAAGTAACATTCCTTGGTAGTGCTGATGACTGGTCTGATTCAGTGGGGCAATTTTATATTCCAGATAAAACGTATTAATTAGTATAATGAGAAAAATATTTAATTTCTTACATTTTGCAGTGTAGTCAAAGGCTATTAAGCAGGAAACTGATTTAGTCTAGACTATTGGACTGTTGTAAAGGTAGTGGCAAAATGTAATGTTTTCAGTAATGCTCAGATGAATTTTCTGTTTGACCCTTGATGGTATGACCTTACCAGCTTAATTTTGTTCACATTAAATGCTTTGTTTTTTTCCATCTTAGTTTCCATTCTTTAGTTTAATTTTTTTCATTTTATTAAGGTTATGTTGAATGAAGAATTTCTAATAAATCCCACACATTGTGCATCCATCTTACTGTATTCAGTGATTAATAGAATAGATACATCTTTACAGCAAATCCTTCTTGTTTGAAAGTACATGTGCACTGCTGCTAATAAAAGGATACATTTAGTGTTTGAGTGCCATATAAATGTTTCTGCATTGCAAATGATCCATTAAGTTCCATTACACTTAATGAAAGGCGTATCTCATAATGAGGCACCAGAGGAGCCACCCCAGGTTTAATTATTGTGTCTGTCTGTTCTCATTTTCCTACCCCCTCAGCTTTTTAAAACGCTTCTCCTTTGCTCTTTGGCAATGTGCTTCCTTCTAAGCTAAGAAAAGACGTATTTGTCATTATAGTAGTTATTCTTTCAGACATTCCCATGCTAATTGGGAGCATATTTTGATCAGGAGTTAGAGTTGGTAGAGACATTTGCAGAACTTGTGGTATATCTTATTTATGCTTTGAAAGGGATGTAGGTGCATAACACTAAGAAAATTATACTGTCTGTGTTCGTCATGCAAGGCAGGTAACTCTTGCACATGAAGAGCTATTAATGGGATTTCTGTACACCACCCCTCTGGCTTTCCAGTGTTCCTAATTAGTTGTTTCAGTTAGAGATGACTGTAAACAGCCTGATTAAAAAAATATGCCATAAACGTATAGGTGATAGACATGAGTAAATTCAGGGTGGATGTACACATTAGAGGGGTCTTGCAGCTTAACAGCAAGCTACTTTCAGACTTCCTTACTTTGAAAACATGGGTAAGGTAATGAGAAAAGGCAGGAAACTGTCAATGCTTTCAAGAAAACCCTACTGAAAGACATGAAATAATGGGTGTTTGTCTTCTTAGATTATAGTAAATATTCTTTTCTTACAGTGATTAAGACTTGTGAGGCAAACAACTTGTATTTCTGGCCTTCTCAGAGGCAGTGTTTTATTTTATAATGAAAGTTCTCTGAGGAGAGAAGGAAACTGGGAAGACTCCCTGTTTCAGATTCCTAAACATTGCATAATGTATACACTGATGATTAGAGCCATTAAAGCAAAGCAGGTTGATGGAATCACTTACTCCTTGTGGTGGGCTTGTTTGGAAGAGCCTGTGCTACTTTACTATGAGGAAGTAAATCTGGTTTTGGATGTCTCCTTAGGTATCATGTACCACTAGTTGTTTCTCTCAGTCCTCTCATACTTGGGTAAAGCAGATGAAAAGAGGATACTCCAGGACTTTTCTGTCTGTAGTGATGTCTTCAGGTTGCTCTTGCTTTTGTGAATACAGTGCACTTGGGGCCGTGTGGGAATTTGATTGCAAATGAGGGCTTACAAAACCGTAGAAGGCAGAGTGTGTTGTTGTGGGAACTTGTCTGTGGTCTTCTGTCACAGAAGAGCTCTGTGAAGACAGTACTTTATCCACAGAGTTTGTTAGGACTCCTTTCTTTAGTAATATAAAAAAAACCCAAACAGTAATCTTTATGGAATCAGATGTTTGTTATAGATGGAAAATGAACATAAGGCAAGAGCAAGATCCTGATATATTCACTTCTGCTGTCATTTTTAAGGAAGTTGGTATCAACTTTCAACAAGCAGATACTTGGAAAATACCTGGACTGTACTGCTTTTCCACAAGGGCTGCAATAGAAACAGAGATTTAAGTGTTGGTAACACATATAGTAAGTGTACAGTCTTAAACCCTGGTTTACTCACTGCCTGAATGATAAGGAATAAACTAGTATTTCGTTTTACTCTCTCATCTGAAGATCATGGATTTTAGACATTATGTTAAATATTTTCATATCAGAGGAATTCATTTTAGCTATTTTTTTTCTCAAGGCTGTTGGATTTGACTTAAACCATAAGTAAAATGATTTATTGTACGATAAGAGTGACATTAATTCTTGCAGAGGAAACAGTTCAAGAACCTTGTGCTTGATAGCCTTCAAAGTTGTATATTGAAAGCTGGAGCAAGTCTTTAGGCAGTCATAAGAGATGGCAAAAGATAAGGAGAATTCATTATTCATATGCAGAAGCTCAACTGGAATTGCTTTGTAAGTGCTATACTGACACAACGCAAGTGTGTTCCTTCCTTGAAAGGTTTCAGATGCCCCCTCTCATGAGGTGAGTTTAGGGCTGTATGAGATTGCGTGCTGTGTTACACCTCACCGCTGTGGTGGGATAACTAAGTGGGAGACTGATGTTACACAGCCACTCGCATTATTGGGCTTTATATCTAATAGCTCCTTCAGAACAACAATTTAAAATTGTGGTGGTGGGATCTTTTGGGCTGCTGAGTCAGAAAGGCTTCCTGTATGTTGCTTGTTTTCCCTGAGGGTAGATTTGTGACGTGGTTGTTTACTTTTCATATTCCCTGGCATCTGTTAGTGATGCGAGCATTCAGTGTTACCTCTAGAGTGAAATACTATAACTTGTTCATTTTATATTTTCCTCCTTTTATAAAGGAAAGCAAAGTAAGCCAAGAAACCTCATTTACTCATCTCTGACAGCAGAGTTTAGCAAGGAACAAAAATTTTGCTTGTTTTTCAGCATGATGATAATAAAAACAATAAATGACTTCCTTCCCCAGCAATGAGAATATCGAGTACATGGATATCTCGGCAGCTATTTAGATACTACTTAGAACTTCTGTTAATCGAAAATGACCCCTCAGTCAATATATACTGCTGTCTCTATTGCGTTACTTGGAACCAATTTCTACAACTAAAGATTCTCTAGGAATGTTTGCTAGTAATTTGCAGGAACTAATAAACTAATGTCATTTTTAGTAAATATTTTATTAAGGCATTTCCTTTCCCAAATTAAATAATAAACAATTTATTTTCCTTATGTTCCACAGCAGAAGACCTATGATATAAAGATAGAGTCTCAATTTAGCATTAGTTGAGGCTTCTTGCATGGCTTACAGAAAATAACAGATTGAATTTGCATTAACTGAAATGGACTGCTGTCTTTAAAACAAGGGTTTTTTTCATTCTTTTCTCCTCGCTAGTTTCATGCAATGGATACACTGCATAAACACAACTATGATTTGAGCAGTGCCATCAGTGTTCTAGTGCCACTGGGAGGGCCTGTCTTGTGTAGAGATGAAATGGAAGAGTGGTCAGCATCAGAAGCTAGTTTATTTGAAGAGGCATTGGAAAAGTATGGCAAGGACTTCAATGACATTCGACAAGACTTTGTAAGTACAAAAGTAATCCATTTATCTGTTACTGTGTTTCTACATAGATGAGCATAGCTGTTTTCTGTAGGTTTAGAAGATTAACTAGAGGAGAAATCTGTGTAGCTGAAATGTAATTCACATACATATGCATTATAGCTGAATGCAAGTCAATATGCTTTCTTATTTGGTGCCATTCTTTGGAAAGATGTTGACAAAAGATAATCTGTTCCATGGTTTAATACCAGGTAGGGTGTCTCATGCTGATGTGTTTTGATAAGGATTTTTACGAGGATTTTAAAAGTATCTGAAAAAGTTCCATCAGCTTTAGAGAACTTTTCCACAATTTCCAGTGACATTCATTAGCAGCTACATGGCTGACTCCCCTGAAAAGCTGAGGTTTCCCTCTATGGTTAGTAGAGAGAAATTAATATGCAGATAGCTTTAAAAGTGCACATCAGGGAGTTTTTTTGACATATTAGGTATTTTGTCCCTTCTGAAAAGTTTTCCAAAATCTTCTAATTGGTACTGGTTGTGGTATTGAAGTATTAGACAACAGGGCAGGACTAAATTTGCTCAATGCTCATGCAGAGTAATTAAAAGAAATTTAACTGGTGGAATTGTTAGTAATTTGTCTGCATTTTTTTTGCATATTTCTTGGAGAGCCTTTCTTTTAAGAAACAGGATTTCATCTGTTGTACTAAGCTCAGGTAGGGGGTTTGTGAAAGAGATAGAATTTGAGCCAAAGGAATTCTGCTACTTAAGGCTGAAGTCAATTGGAACATTTTCACAACTCATTCTGATTGACTCATGAGATCTCAGAGCTTTTTTTCTTTGCAGATATTATGAATAATCTTTGTGAGGGGAAAACAGTAAACCATGGTAAATGTAGAAGTCCTTCCAAGACAGAGCGTGGGACAGTGGGAGGAGGCTGGGCACTGAGCGGAGCTGTCTTTTCTTCAGTTCCACAGTTCTGAAATGAAACAGATAATTGCATGAAGGTGGGAAGGGAAGGCTATTGTTTTTCTGAAGAACTGGCATTTTAACAGGTGTATTATACCTGCATGCTTAATTTTGAGATTCCTAAGGGAGAAAATACTCACTGTGTTCGTCACATAAGGTTGAAAATTGCATCGTGGATGGAATAGCTCTGTTAAGCTCAAGAAAATACGAGTGGAAAAGAATATTTTATAGAGCTTTAGAACTTAATGTAAACTACAATTCCTTATTATTTGTCATACAGAAAACTTGTCCACAGCCATAACCGTACAATAGTTCAACTCTCTCTTCTAACTAAATGTCTCCTAACAAATTCAGCTTTTCAAAATGCCTAAAGCATACTTTACAGATTTTATTGGCTGTTTACAAGTTGAGTCCCAATACAATTTGTGACCAAGTGCATCTAAGCCTTTTCTCTGGTATTTATGTAATATTTTTATTTTTGTATAATTTCTGTTAGCTGTAATTTGTTGATGTGCATACAGTAAGGTCATACAGTAATGGGTTGCAGGAATCGCTTACACATTTGTATTGTTCAAATGCTTGATATTTGAGCGAGTCTACTAGAAGCTCTTCAAAGTGTTTTTTTTTTTATCTCAGGCTCCTGATACCCTCCCTCTTTCACTGAATCTTCTGTGCCAGAATGCAGATATTTTTCCTTTACTGTCCTCCCAAAGTGAAGAGACACACGCAGATCTATGGATAGGGTGGCATAGCCCACAGAGGGCACATTAATGATGAGTTGAAGTGCAGCGGAAACAGATACGAGGCACTAATTAATTATAATCTCATTTAGTTAGAGCAGGGATGTTGTCTATCTTAAAATCCTTTTTGTTTTTTGACCTTTGGAAAAGTGGCATGCCATTTCTAAAACATCATTAGAAGAACATCTACTTTATTCATCAATTTATATCACATTGCTAACTGCACACAATCTTGGTCTAATTGGAAGCTTTCAGTTACATTAATCATTGTGTACTCATGAGGTATCCTAATTTCTCTAGAATTCTATAGAATAAAATTTATGTGTTCTCACTTGCTATGTAGCCTTCTAAAGGTATAGAGATTTGAAAAGAAACATTTGGTTTTAAGTAATCATCTAAAATAGTCCTTCCTACTTGTTTGAGTATCCGTGGATGATTGCATGATAAAATTATATATTCTGCAGTGCCAGAGATTAAACTTGAGCAGTTTAATGCCACAGTCCAGGTAAGACTGTTGTGTCGCGTGGCAGAAAGTGGTTGGTAGCAGTCTCCCAAAGCAGAAGGGCTACGATGTACCTGCTTGATTTGTCATCTGCCAGAGGACTTGAGTTGCCTTTTCTGAGCTGTCCTGAACTTGTGAAGTACAGCACCTGCAATCATAGCCGTTATGTGATCGTTCTCTAAAGGGCAGGCTCATTACTTTTCCAGCAATTAGGAAGAACTGGTGCTATTTGATATTCAATATGCAGCTCAAGCATTAAGCTATAAACATTAAATATTAGTAAGCGAGACAATTATTTTAAATTAAATGATGTAAAGGAGTTTACCTTTTTTTAATAGCCAGAAGCTTATTTGTTATCAAATTGCCAGTCTAGCCTTTGAATAATCATTTCCAGCAGCTGTTGACTCATCAACTGTTACAGGAGCTCATTTGCTAATGCTCTGCTGTCTTTAAGAACCTATGTGAATCCTAATGAAACTAAACTTTTTAAATTAATTGAATTTAGTTGATTTACTTGAGTTACTTCACGTCCCAGGGTAGTAGAATGGGAGAAGACTGAATACTTTATGTTGTCCAAATAGAACTATTTTCCTAATGGTAAGAGTCAACTGTTACGCTTGTCAATTCTTAGTTTTTCATTATCGATGTTTTTTACAAATTTATAACTGTTACATTTCAAATATGGCAGGAAAAGCCTTGGGAATTAGACTTGAACCGTTTATGGAAAACAGGAGCAACTGCTTTCCAGCTTCAGAAAATTGTGGAAACATGCCTTAAAGTTAACACGTTCATTTTAAGATCCTTTATAATCCAGTACTTTTCATGCTGATCTGAGTGGTCCAGTGCTCTACAGAAACTAATGAAGCAAAATTCCCTCTCCCTGCTTTTGTACTGCTGACACCTCGTTCCTATTTTTCTCCTACACAAATGACAAGCAGATGGTCATTTTGCTTCTTTCAATTAGTGTTTAATAAAATTCAGTCATGAACAGCATGTTGTTCTGTGACTGTTCACAGCTTCTCTGGCAGTTGTGAGCAACCTCTGGAAAATTCATGTCTCTGCAGTGTTGTGCCTTTAGGTGTGTTGGTGAACAGAACAGAGGGTAGTCATACTCTGCCAAACAGGTTTTCTGAGTTGTGAATCAAAGGATTGTGGTTATCCAGTCCAAGCACCTTAATTATCTTTCTTGAATTGTAGATGCCCACTGAGTAAACGAACATGCAGGTGTCACAGTCATAGTTAAAACAGATTAAACTATTTTCTAGAGAAAGTCAAGCATAGTCTATAGCATGAATGTGTTGTAAAGTGTTCAGGAAGGAAAATAAGTGCGGAGAGGCTAAAAGGTACTCATTGAGAATGGCAGGAAGCTGGAGTGACAGTGTTTCATATGGGTCCAAGAAGAATATAGAGCTAGAGACTGAGAAGCAGCTCATCTGTCACCTCATACCAAACGCATGTTCCCATCACTGGCCTTTTCTTGAGCAGATTTCTCTTAAGGCATAATTTGCCTGAGAAAGTAAAAGGATTTTAGTAAACCAAATTATGTTGCTGTTTATTGGAACATCAGCTTATACATTCGTTACACTGCTGCTTCTTAATTAAAATGCAAATGGACAGGGATTTACAGACTGTGGTACACTGCCTGAGAAAGAATTCCCAGCTGAGTCTGGACCTGAATCCCAGCTCCTGAAAGGCAGAGGTGGGAGCTGGACTCAAAGTGTCTGCAAGCACCATGGAAAACCGGCTGTGAGTTCCTGCGTGCAGGGGGAGGCAGCTTCATAGGGTGTTCCCCTGTCAGTGTAGGAACTTAATTAAAGGTTCGGGACCCAATTCTTTTTGCAGAAAGCTCCAAAGTGAAGTGAGTAAGGTTGGAAAGATAAGTTTCCACACCTGTATTTTCTGAGATTTCCTGGAAATTATCCTCATTTCTGAAAAGCAGAGAATACCAGTGTTAGTACATGCCTCTAGAAAATACCATGCACAAAAAGTAGCACGTTTCCAGGTTATAAAGAAAAAATGTAAGGATTTCATAGAATAATTAATAAGTAATAGAAGGATTTATGGAGTTAAATAGATTTTTTTGGTAGTAATAAAAAATGGCTGCTGTACGGTTTTCTTTTTCATACCAATGAACATGTGCACCCAAAATAATCATCATCACCATCAATTGCCCCGAGTTAAAATGTCAGTATCACTCTTGTTGCTCAAGGTAGCATTTGTCCCAAGCACCCTTTAGTTTCCTGTTTAATGGTTGAGAGCGTGTGGAGATCTATACAACTGGTGGTATTGTATGAGCAGCTGAGCTGTTATGGGACTTGAAAAACCTCTGAACTAAGTACAATAAACATTGTATTTTTCAAGAGTAAAATTATCATGAGACTCAAACACAGTCTTGTCAGGATGCTTTATTTTAGTCCTGATGCACTTCATAATAGAGGTATTACCTTCTGTGTTCCCTGATGATCCAGGATCTGCATTCGGTTTTGATCATTTTGTTTACCTGTATAGCTTAAAGAGAATAAATTACATTTGCATATGGATATATAATATTGTTGTAATTCTGTGTCCTTGTGAACTATAAGGAAAGGTTGTGTATCATTAATAGAAATACGTGTTCACTTTTATATGGATTTTAATGAAGGTACTTAATACACTCGCATTTTAGTATTTTTGTATCAACTAGACTTGACTTTAACGTGTTTTAATGAGATGTGAACATTGCAGTTTCTTGGAACTGCTTTAATTTGTAACAAATGTTTTTCAGCTCCCTTGGAAGTCGCTGACTAGCATCATTGAGTATTATTACATGTGGAAAACCACTGACAGATATGTGCAGCAGGTAATTTAAGGACTATTTCAGCATGAAC
This sequence comes from Jacana jacana, assembly GCA_013400555.1. Classification (NCBI taxonomy): domain Eukaryota; kingdom Metazoa; phylum Chordata; class Aves; order Charadriiformes; family Jacanidae; genus Jacana; species Jacana jacana. The sequence continues at coordinate 27,464 of VZTM01006267.1, read as the reverse complement.
CAGTCTGCCACGTTCTTAAAACGTCTGAACTTGTTAAAGAATAACAATCTGTTTGTGTTCCTAAAAAGAAATATGGTGGGAGGCCTATGGTAATGTTTTAGGCTATAGATCAGTAGTTTTGTGCTGTTCACAGGATGCATTGTCAAATCCTCTGATGCCTACTGTACATCACATAGCTGCAAAGAGCTTTTTAAGCCAATTTGTATTGTATGCTGGTTTCTGGCAATGGGATTTTTAGTTAGTTCTTGCTGCAGTATGGGATAAGAAGGAAATGGATTACAGAGCAAATGCTTTAGGCTGTGAAGCTGTGCATGGACTGATGGAAAAGGAGAAACGCATTTTGTTAAAGTGACTGCTAAGATTATGAACCTTGTGTTGGAACTCCCTGATAAAACATAACTTTGGCGTTACCAGGATTTAAAAAAACCTGAGAACTTTCAGCACATAGCAGATGTGTTCATCCTTCTCATTGAATAGTCAATTGTTTGGGTTGCTCTGGAGTACAAACATGATCAGATTGTATTGGGTACCAACACTGGAGTATTTTAAGCAGATTTAGGCAAAATTTCAGTGTTGGTGCTTTTCATGTATTGCATTTTTTTATATATTTACTCCTTGCTTAAGATAGATATTTTATTATATATAGATTTTTTAAAATACTCCATTTTCATTTATGATTTAGCATCTAAGTTTGTACCTTCTTGCTGCAAAATTAGTGGTGATGTTACGGACAGCAAGTTGAAAATAAGTTTTATGCTGTAATAGTTACAGCTGCATTGTTAGATGAATCTTTGGAATTATTCAGGTTTTGCTACAGCGTATCAGAAGAATGATTGCTTATGGTTGTTCTGGTTTATTTGGAAGTGTTTCTACATCATTCTGTTAGGATATAGAAAGTAAGGGTAAAGTCTTTTACTACATAGTGGAGTCACTAGGACCTTTTAGTTCTTTGGATCATATAAATAGAAGATAGCATGCTGTGTAAAAAGCATGTTTTTCTGAGCTTGTTGCCATTCATTTCACTTGTAACACCTTTTTTTTTTGCACTGTTAATCTTTATCCTAGAAAGGTATTGCCAGCAGAGATTTACTGTGCTGTTTGTTAGCTCTTAAGGACCGGGCAATGGATTATCTTGAAAAATCAGATAAAAGGATTTCATTGATACCTAAAGCCATGGAGTAAGGATAAATTGAAGTGCGAGTTAACTTTTGTCAACACTCTTAGGTTACTCGGGGACTGAGCTTGTTTCCTGGGAAATTTTTCTGCAATTCTTGCTCTGGAGTGATTGGCAAAAGACTGAGACTCCCTTTTCTAAAGTTCCATAGGGCTTCATCGTTATTCTCTCTGCAAGGATTAAGGTGTGCAACGGTGTGTTGAGGTTGTGTATCCTTTTGCAGGGTTAGATTAGCTTTTAACCTCATGTACAAGTAGTACACATAGGCTTTATGGTTATCTACAACTTGAATACTCTTATTAAATCTTTCTGTTTTACTTGTAACTGCGTAAATTTAGAACATCCTAACTCACAAAAGTTAGGTCCATACACCTTAAGATTTAATGCTTTAGACGTGTTCTTTCAGGGTTATGCGTGATCATCAATACCAAAATCAAAGGAGGGCGAATACTTCGTTTCTATCCTGGTGACAATTTCTGTAATCCTTCCCAAGAAAAGATCAGAACTTCATCCTGCCCTTGCTTAGTTTGTTCTAGAATGGTACGAATAATATAGTTCAGTAAAAACAATGTCTGTAGGGTTTTTTTTTCCCCACCAGAACAAGCTGTGATAATTTAATGCATTTCACAGAAGAAATGCGTTCAGTAAGAAAGTGGTAATTTCAGAGTCATTCTTCTCTAAATATCATGGCTGAGGGGAAGGGCAGCTTGGGGGGAATGGGAAGACAAAAAGGTCAATGTACATACTTGAATTTTATGCATAAAATAGCGTTCCTGAATTCTAGATCATTGTGATTTTAATATGAAAATTTGCTCTTTAAATATCTTTATTTCTTTGTGCAAGTTGGCTGCATTGTGCCAGGCATAAACAGGGTTACCTTCTCATAATTGCTACTAAATGTTATCCTTGCTTGGTAGGTAAAGGTGGTGATTTAATGGCAGTGGAGATACTGCTGCCACTTTGCCTTCAGAGCATGTTCCCTTCAAGTCAAGGTGAAGGGAAATAGATATGTTAAAGTTCTCAGTCTGCGCGGAGTCTGTCTAGCAAAACTAATTCAGGCCTCGGGTAATCATTCTTGGTGATATGGCACTTTTCATGACCACTACATTATATAGTGGTTGAGGAAGGCCAGGTGGCTCATTCCACTGAATGAAATGCGTTCTCATTAAAATTTTGATTCAATGCAAAAAGACTTTTACTGAGACTTTGCAACAGAAAAAGGGAGAACGTATGTAAGGACAACTAAATTACTGTATTACAATGATATATTACATTTTCTTGTCATTTATTTATTTCCAATGTTGAAAGCAGTACTAACATATGTGGTAACTTCTTAGGATATTTGTCAGTTGATATTCACAACAAATGTTCTTAAAAAGAAATAGCATTCAGTTTCAAAGGCAGTTGATAAAAAGTGCTGGAGCCCAGGAGAAAAACTGCTTTAGTGTAGCTTGACCCTCCCCCATACTGCAGTCTGTAAGACTTGTTTGAAATAGTTGCTGTTTAAGATCAGATGTAAATTTTTTTCAGGAAAAGCATCAGCTTGCTTTGTTGCTTTGCTCCAGTGATTTATTGCCCTCATTGTTACAAACTGGTGCTTTGTAACTTGTCTAAATGTTTTCCATGTCAACTTCCAGCCTTTTCAGTTTATCAGTTTTCATCCATTACATTTGAATAGGCAGAGGTTTCATCTCAGAAATTGCAACTTTTTGTTGATAGCTTTGTTTGTATATCCTTTCTTCTTTCTTCTTACTTAAAAGTTGATAGGTCAGTGTGAATTCAAGCTGTGACATTTTCTGTTGCTTTTAGAGAGCAATGGTAACCATAGTTTTAGTGCATAAAAATAGAGCTTATACTTAAATAGCATTGTGTCATTATTTTGTAGAAGGCAGCATGTCATTTACTTTTAGTAAATAAAGGAGGAAAGCAATTGCTAAAATTGCATTTCTTACAACCCCCGTGCCAGTATTAAAAGTATGCTAAAATGTAATTAATGTGTACTGTCACTTCTTACTGACGCTGCCATGAAGGTTTAGTGCAGTTTCTTACAAACACCTTTACATCTTGATGGTCCTTCAAGGCTACTTTCCTTATTTCTTTCCCTTTATGGTGTTTTTCCCTTTTGTTCCGATGATCTTGCTAGGTCTTCAGTGAGATTTATTCGTCCTTTTCATAAAATGGGACTGGTTTGTTATGAACCCATGTGGAATGCATGTTATGCACTGACCTGCAGACTCCCATGCTTTTTCAGTTTGAAAACAAGCTCTGTATTGTCAGGTATAATATGAAAAGGAAAAAGAGACAGTTAAGGAAAGCCGGTAGCCTGACACTGCTAAGTGGAAGAAGTTTGCCGGGAACAGCTCTTCTGCTGGGGCTGTGGAATGTTCTCAGATTAAAAGCCAACAGTTTGTGAGACTTGGAGCGTGATTCTGCTCTTCTTCCTTCTTGCTGGTGTAAATCCTGACTTAAGCAGGCAGGGCACACAGTGTTTGCCCTTCTGCTCTGGGCCTGTTGAAGATAGTGCAGCTTTGCCAAGGCTGGTACTGGGAAAAGACTGCAGCAGCACCAGATGGGTCAATGGAAGTCACTTCCGTAGTTCCAAGCACAGCTAGGCACCTGTGAACAGCAAAAACGGTTAAAAAGAGTAAATAAAGCCCATCTTGGAAACACATGAAGAAGGGCTCTCATATTGTGTGGCAATTAATTCATGGTAGCATGGACTGCTTAGGATTCTCATTTGTCATATAAAAAATATAAAAGATGTCATATAAAAGCTACTCAGAAATGCAGTCTTTATAAATGAGAGTTATGCTGATGGGTGGCACAGAGGCAACTGTATGAAATAGAAAAGAGCAGTGGGCTTAGGTGAGGAGCGTTACTCAGGCTGCTCCACCAGTAAAGCTGATTAACCCTGTAACTCGCCCTGTGCCTCAGGCAAGAGGCTCTCCAGGCAGAGTCTTCGGATGATACTTCTCTCAAGTTGGGAAAGATCTTCCTGGATTGTGAACCTTGTGGAGACTGGATATCAGAAAATAGGAGTTACAGCAGTGAAGAGACTTGGATGTTGTAGGAGAAATAGATGATTGAGCGACAGTGTAAATGGTTTTTAACAGAAGCAGATATTTAGTTGTTTCTAACAGTCTGTGGCCTTCACTGTTCCCCTTCCTTACACTGCTTATGAAGCGCTAGCCCCAGGCTTGACAGAGCACACAGGTAGCATTGAGTTACATGACAGATGAGGAACTCATTGCGTGCAGTTTCAATCATTTATTTTCTACTTGCTCTGCAGGGAGGATTAGCCACAATGTCATAGGTGTTTATGTAGATGTAATTTATGTAAATTTTAATTGCTGGTTTTACTGTTTTGTCGTCTCCTGTGAGGCCTGTGAGTTGTACTGGGGAGGACAGTATACTATAATTTCAAACTAATAATACAAATAAAGAACTCGTTTGTTGTGGTTTTAATCTTATAGATTTCTACGCTTGTTTTGGAGGCTCTTGTGGAATTGCAAAATAGAAATAATTTAAAGATGGATTGTGTGCAGTTTTATGAAATCTCGTACTTGAATATAATAAAATATTTTAATGTGTTCATTTTTCAACTAGAAACGTCTGAAAGCAGCTGAAGCAGAAAGTAAATTGAAACAAGTATACATCCCCACCTAGTGAGTATAACAATAAAGTTTTTTTTATAATATATGGATAAAATTGAAACAGTGACATGCAGTAACATGCATGATATTTTCTTGGTTTTCTTTTTAATTGTTGCTTTCTAAATAGTTGTTATATACAAACAGAATATACAGAGGTATAATCAGAAAATGCCACAAACTCTTGTACTTTTTAAGTTAAACTGTTGTACTTCACTGAACCCATTGTCTTTGACCTGCAAACTACCTGTTGTGGAACGGCAGGGAGTTTTACAGAAAGTGCTAAGTGGACTGCTCACATGCATAAAGGGCCTTGTCGTTTAAAAAGCAGGTTTTCCAGAATAATAGATGCTGAATCCTTGTAGCACAACACTTCGTTACTTGTGTAAATGTGATAATTCAAAATAGAAGCAATTGTTAATGTACTTATATAAAATAAAACCAGATACGTTCCCATTACAGTTTTAATCTTGCTGATACAGTCAGTTCTTCTGCTAGAGACAAGAGATGTTCTGGCTGTAAATTAAAAGTAGCACAGAGCCCAAAATCTTTATTCTTTGAACAAGTCTTATCAATGAAATCTGGTTTGTTCTGAGGGGGGTTTAAATCTGTTTTTTTAGATTTAAACTCAATGCTATATCTGCTTTTGTTAACATGTAGTTTACAGAGAGAAGATGTAATCTGTGTCTCTCTTGTTTTCATAATTTCCTCAAGATTATGAGAACAGAAAGGGTTACAGATGACATTCTTCTAAGCTTTCTGTGGGTATATTCAGTTTATATATACGGGAATTTCCCATTGTTATGAGTGTTTGTATAACGTAAGACTGGAATATCAAATGAAATACTTTGAAAATCCCCTGTTGTCTTTTTGATGACTTGTGTAAATTGCATACAACAGAGCTTCATTTCCATATTTCATACAGGCTTTCTCTCCCGAAAATGTTTAATACTACAAACACTGTACAAATACTGTTAAATTCAGTCTTTTAATCTCATAAGAAATGTTGTGGGTTTTGAAACTAAAGTCTCTAATCATAGAATGGTTTGAGTTGGAAAGGGACCTTAAAGATAATATAGTTCCAAACCCCTGGCCATGGGCAGGGACACCTCCCACTAGACCAGGTTGCTCAAAGCCCTATCCAACCTGGCCTTGAGCACTGCTAAGGATGGGGCATCCACAACTTGTCTGGGCAACCTGTTTCAGTGCCTCACCACCCTTACAGAGATTTCTTCTTAATATGTAATCTAAATCTGTTCCTCTGATGATCTTCATGACCCTCCTCTGGAGCTGCTCTAACAGAGACATATTCTTTTTACATTGGGGAACCCAGAGCTGGACACAGCACTGCAGGTGGGGTCTCACCAGAATGGAGTAGAGGGACAGAATCGCCTCCCTCAACCTGCTGGCCACACTGCTTTGATGCAGTCCAGGATGTAGTTGTCCTGGGTTGCAAGTGCACATTGCTGGCTCACGTTGAGCTTAATAAGCTAATAAATGAGCTAATTAATGAGCTAATAAATGGTCTATTTTTAAAAAAGATGAAAACTCGAATATGTGTGTTCCCTAACCCTCTCAGAGAAGATGCTGCTTTAGGAAATCTGCAGTCTTTACATAATGCTGTTTTAATTTAATTTCCTTGGTCCATGTGGACAGTTCAGGATTTCTGCCAATATATTCACAGCAGGGAGTAGCTCTATTGGATGACAAAACCTGCTTGGAGGTGTAGGATGTTTGTGCTTTTTCTCTCTCTCTCTGTCTGTCTTTTGGCTCCACATCAAGACAAAATCCGTAGTCAATGGTAAGAGGGTGGTGGGACTTCTCAAGTCTTTGATAACTATGCAATCTAAGGCACTTGTGGGAAAATGGATTACTAACATGCTGTTTCAAGACTAGTTTATTGTATTTGAAATCTGAGTAGAATTCATTCTTGGAGCCTTTTTGAACTTGATCATATTTCCTGTAAAAGCAAGGTTCTGCCCTCAGTCCCTTTCAATTCATGGCTTCTCTGGAAGATAACTAAGCAACAGATCATAACACGGAAGATGTAATCATCTCTTGATCCCTTCTCTTGTACCTTGAACCCAACGTCCTTGATAAAGAGTATCTGGAAATTATAGAAGTGTCTTTCACTGGGTATAGTGAAAAGGAGAAGGCAGGAGAGACTCGATGGCATTTGGAGTAGAGGCTTGATACAGCGGCCGTTTCTTCAGTTAGTCATTTTAATTGATCTTGGATATATTTTATGCTACCAAAAGTAATGATTAATCATCTTGGGAATCAGCATATCCGGCCTTGCATTGCATTGATAGTACAGCTTGTCAAAGGGGTAATTAACACCCACCGAGCTGGAGCTTTGGAGATATTGTACTTAACCTATTGAGGAGTATATTAATTCTCTCTGAATTAACTGACCTTAAAGTCCCACTTCACTGAAGTGTTAGTAGGTGTAAAATAATCATCATCATAGAAAAATTCATCCAAGAGCAGTTCAGCCTTCTCAGAGTAAAAGGAGTCTAGGACACAATCCAGGCAGAACAGCCTGATATCTCTTTGCCAAGCTTATAGGACATTCGCGTTTACTGCAGTTGCCGGGGAAGAATTTAGTTCTGCTTGAGACTCGAAGCCGCAGACCCTCTTCTAGGGCGGACAGCCTGGTAGCATTATAATCAGTGTTACTACTAGTACTTCTAGTAATACTTCACCCAAAGCCCAGCCTCACCTTGTAAAGCTTCGTCTGTTGACTGGAATCCCCTTCTTCGGTTCGGTGCTGTGTCAGGCTTATGCCAGTGTTTGACCCTGAAACGTGGTCTTTTACTAGCTTAGACCACGTGAGAGCTTTTATAAAGATCTGTAAATTTGAATTTCCAAGCAGCTCTTCACACAGGAAATCTCGAACAGTGCTGAAAACGCTAGAGGAGTATAAAAATCAGTCATGTTGTTTACAGCAGTTTTTACAGATGTTGTCACCACACATCAGAATATCAGAATTAGATTATTGTTTGTTCTCATGTTGACTAACTGGTTTGTAAAATTTTTATTTTTTTTTTTACTTCAAGCAACAAACCGAATCCCAATCAAATATCCAGCAATAATGGGAAACCTGCTGCAGTCAATGGAGCAATGGGAGCCTCATACCAGGCACAGGCTTCGCTAATAGGGCGAGCTTGTGAAAGTTGCTATAGTAAGTACATTTTTAAAAATAACATTATTTTTTAATCTTAATATGCACTTTTTGAAACAAGCACATGTACTTTCATTTGCATGCTATAAGAGGAGGATAATTTTCAATTAATTGTGTGGCAGAAGTAAGAGCTGGCGTCAACATGCTGACTCAATGTCATTCAAATCCACTGGTCTTTTTTTTTTTAGCTAGTATAATATGATGGTGTTGATAATGTTTTTCCTTTACCTTCAGAACACTAGATTCAGATTTATTTTTGATTCCTCTGTAAGATTGAAGGGTTTTTTTGAGTTGTTGTTCTCTGCCCCCACTTCTGTTGTTGTTGAGGTGGTTTTTTTCTACTATTTTGTGTGCTTCTGGTGGTCCCTGGTAGACTTCTTGAAATAGCTGCTGCCGATATAGGTTATATGAGAGAAGATGTAATAAGATCCAGAACTGGAAAGAATTAAAAAGGCCTATCGTATGAGAGACCTTTACTTATTGCTATGGCCCCCTGTGTCTTAAACACTAATTCAATTACAATCATACTCTGTATCCAGTTATACAGTTTGTTGGATTTTGAATCCTACTTCTTAACAGTTTTCTTGTGAAAGATTAAAAAAATGAAAGAAAAACTGGTTAAATTAGTGTTTCCTGCTGAGTCTCCTTATGCAGAAGATGAAGGTACACGTGCATCTCCAGTTCTTGTCCTGTTATTATATGGCTCTTGAGTTACAAGTACTTGCTTTGCATGACTTGGGCCAAACCTCCAAATCTTTAACAATTCTGTTAAGTAGCAAGCAACTTACTAAATCTGCCTTCCAGGGTAAGATTAGAAATAATAGAGTGTGTATAGGGTTTGATTTTTGTGGTTTTTTTCATTCGGGCTGGTTTTGATTAGTTGCTTGTTAGTGGTTTTAGGGGTTTTTGTTGTGCCCTGGAAGAAAAATCTCATCTTGGCAATAAAAGGTCCCTTGTTTGAATTAAGTAGGGAAGTATTTTGAAATTTTTATTTGGAGTTGACTTTTGGGGTGCTCTTTCAAAAAATACACTAAAAATCATAGCATGGTTAGAGTTGGAAGGGACCTTAAAGATCGAGTTCCAGCCCCCTGGCCATGGTCAGGGGACACCTCCAGCTAGACCAGGTTGCTCAAAGCCCCATCGAACCTGGCCTTGAACACTTCCAGGGATGGCGCATCCACAGCTTCTCTGGGCAATATGTTCCAGTGCCTCACCACCCTCACAGTAAGGAGTTTCTTTCTGGTATCTAATCTAAATCTTCCCGCTTTCAACTTAAATCCGTTACCCCTTGTCCTGTCACTACACTTGACAAAGAGTCCCTCTCCAGCTCTCCTGTAGGCTCCCTTCGGGTACTGGAAGGCTGCTAGAAGGTCTCCCCAAGAGTTTTCTCTTCTCCAGGTCTTCTTTTCTCCATGTGAAATGTATTAAATGCTTACCTATATAACACTCTTAGGGAATGCCAGCTATTAGAGTATTTGGCTTTATTATACTGACTGTAGCATGCACCACTTCAGCTGTACTGTTTTTTCCTCCTTATTTAGCTCCACAGTCTCACCAGTGGTATTCGTGGGGGCCTCCTAATATGCAGTGTAGGTTGTGTGCATCTTGCTGGATTTATTGGAAGAAATACGGTGGCCTGAAAATGCCCACACAGACAGATGAAGATAAACTATCTTCCAGCCAACCTACAGAGGTAGGATTGCATAGATAGTTTCCTAAAAGGAAGAGGTGTTGCTTTTACAAGACTGCTGTGATTTGAGTATTTAATGAATGGTGTTTTCTGTATGTGTTCAATTTCACTCTTACAAAACGCGATTTATTAATCCTTTTCCTGTCTTAAGTAGAACTGAACAGTGTGCAGGTTCTGCCCTGTCTTTATGTGACCAAGTCTTCGATAACAAACTTCATGGAATTTTGGTGGAAAAAAATCATTTTATAATCAAATAGTGTTTTATCCATAAAATGTTGGTATAACTATACTGTGATTCCTATAGAATGGCATTATCTATCCATTCACAATAGAGCTCTCTGCTGTGTTATACAACTTCTTGCATAAGCCTCTTCCTTGTGTGTGTGGTGCTCACCCATATTATTCAATTAACATTGTGGATTTATCCAAACTGTGGATTTTTTTATAATGGTGTAATTCAGATGAATGTGTTATGATTTTTGTTTTGGTATTTTTTTTTATTTCTGTAGGAGTCCCATGTTAGAACTCATATGTCCCGGCAGGCCACACAGGGAACTCCAGTTCGTAACACTGGAAGTCCAAAGTCAGCAGTGAAAACACGTCAAGCTTTCTTTCTTCATACAACGTGCTGGACAAAACTGGCCCGTCAGGTCTGCAAAAATACCCTCCGGCTGCGGCAGGCAGCAAGACGTCCCTTTGTCCCTATTAACTGTGCTGCCATTAAGGCAGAATGTAAGATGTTTTTTTAATTCTTAGTTCTGTGTGCTGTGCTTCCCACCCATTTTTGTCTTTTAATTTTATTTTCTTTTTCAATAAACATTTCTTGTCTATTCGCTTTTGCTTTTCATTTTTTCATTTGTCCAGCTTATCACCAACACACTGGATAAAATCTGGCTGCTTTGAATGGATTTCAGGCTGGGGGAACATTTCAGTGAATTAGGAGAGAACTATTACTTCATTCACTTCAAAAAAATGTTATTAGAAAAAAATTGAGGACCAGGAGGGGAAACTGATGTCATGATGTAAAAGACATGCTTCCTAGTAGTCAGCGTGAAAGAAGTTCGCTTTTATATTGTTCATTTAAAAGAAAGTATAGATCTGCACTTTTTTTTCAGTGGGATTGGTCAAGGGATAAGGAGCTGAGGATGCCTAAGAATTTAAATCTGGCCTGTAACACAGCCCCTTAATACTGTTTATTATTATCAGATGGTGGTGATAGCCATGTTCATTATTTTATCAGTTGCTTATTTTTGTTTCTGTTGCAGTTCTAAATTTTAGTTTCAAATAAAATCCTTCATTATGCTTGTTTTTTTTAAAGCCAGAATATAAAGAACTGATAAACTCACTAGTAGTATGAGAGAAGGTTACGTGTTGCTTTGGATAGCAACAGCGAGACCCTTTGTGTGCCTACGTGTGTAAGCTCTGCTGCAAAGTCCCTGAACAGTCCGGCGGGTTTGGTACCTGCGCTGGGCACGCTGTTTTACCGCTCACGCCGTTTGGCTGCTTCCCAGCCCTTCCATGGAGGCAGTTCTCGGAGCAGACACTGGGTATTCCAAGATGTTCCGTGGCTGTCAATTGTATTAGAATTGAAGACACGTTTTTAGAATATTAGATGTTGGATTTCTAACCGTGTTTACTGCATTAACGCTAAATGTTTTCCCAGCATATTTAACTGTGGGATGCTGATGATGTCAGTGTTAATTGTAAGAAATTTACTCCATAGAGGCTTAAAATCTGGTTTAGGGTAATTCTTTTAATACCGGCCATTCTTCATATGCAAACCCTTCACCTACTTCTGCAGTCATCCCGAGCTTGGTAACTATTTCTGTATATTGTCTTTGTCTTATTTATTTAGTTGTCCTGTTGGCCATTTCGTTTCTTCTCCCAAAGCTGTGCAAGTCAGGAGCAGCTTCCAGATTTAAGGAAACCGTATGTCCAGTGTTTGAAAGAAATGGATTGCACTTTCATGGAAGAAATGTGTCTAAGGCTGGACTAGGATTATATTTTTAATAAGAAATACGGGGTTTTTTGGAGAGAGAAAAGTGTTTTAACTTTTAATTTATGTAATTGGCACGGGTTTCTAGAAGAAAACTAATTTTAGAACTTCGCTTGCATCTTTTTATCCTTATCCCTATTTCTTCTCACTCACTGTGGTAACTCTGTTTGAAAGAAGATGAATCTTTTGTTTAAGGAAGAAAAAAAATTAGAAGAAAAAAAAAATGTTTCATCTAACTGTTAATCATCATACTGGAAAAATGTTATATACACAGTTCAACTTTAAAACAAAGGAGTGAAAAGCTGAGCTTTTAAGCAGAAAATAGTCCTTCTTATATCAGACCAGCAGTGCTGTGAGTGCGTCCTCTTTGTTCCTTTGAATGGAAAAGTGCCACATCAGATTAACGTCAAGAGCAAAAAGATATTTTTTTTTCCTTTTAGTCTCTGTCTTTCATTATTCTTTTTACTTAAAGTAAAATTTGGACCATGCAATTTCAGCTTTTGAATGCTCATGCTTCCTGATTAGACCTAACGTAGATCTTAAAAACAAACAAACAGAAGTCAGTTGTCAATGCTTTTTGAACACAACATTAAATTATTTTATAGTAGTGGAAACCAGATTATACTTGAATTAATTTAAGTCATGTTTCTCTGCGTGTACATACACACAAGTATGTATACATACACACGCACACAGAGACACATATCCCATTTCCAACAATATCTCTCTCTGTGGAATCGTACAATGCTCTTACCTGCATTGTCCTTGTCATACTCTTACTGTAGTAAGTAAATAAACAACCCATTTTCTAGTTTTGTTCCTGTACTTACATCTGGTGACCTGTGTTCAGTGCACTCTGTAGTTTTTAATGTTATAACTAAGTAGGCTCTCGTCCTCGGTGCCTTGAGTCCTTTTCTATGGATAGCTTGATACAAATAATTTTTGAGATATTTAATTAACAGTAAAGTTTTGATATGTTGAATACTGCTGAGTAACTACCATGTTGTATGAGTATCTGTGTTGGTGTCACACAGGTTAACAATTGTGCTTAGATAACAACCTGGCCTGAGTGGCAGGTTGCCTGTGATGTGGCATGAAAATGAATTTGGTTTGGAATTTGTTACCCACACTGGTGTGCAGAAACGTGAATCTAATGAGTGCTTAGATGCTCTGACAGACCCACCTGACTCCCTGTGTGTGCCAATTTGCTACTTGAAAACACAACTCTCTTGCAGCAGGCACTGCACCAACACTCAGAAACCGTAAAATCTAAAGGCAGAAGGGCGGCAGAGCACTTACCCCGGCCCTGTGCCAGGTTTTATGCCTTCCTAGTTGTATGCAATTTGTTGAAAGGCCAGGTTGTAAATGAAAAATAATTCCCAGCTCTGAGAATGGAAGTCTGAACAAGCCAGTCAGAGCTTGCTCATAAAGTAAATTGATTCTTTGCGTTCCACCTGTCCTTCTCTGCCAATGGTTCTGTTGTCTTGGAGGGGCATGGAAGCCTCTGAGAATGCTAATCTCAGGCATTCTCAATCTCTAAGCAGATCTCAGACAGAATGTTTTTCTATTATAGTAATTCCTCCCACATACTATCCCTCGGCCCATTACATCTACTAGCAGAAAAAAATGTCCTACTTTATGTTCTTTATTCCTTCAGTTAGTGCAGAGAATTAGATTTTTCTCATTAACGAAGCAGATAACATGTCCCCTGCTCAGATGCCAGCAGGAGGTAGTGAAGAGGATGCGTTTATGTTCTGGTTGAATCTAGGGATGGTGACTGGGAGTCAGAGAAGGCATGGCATCTCCTGCTAGGAGCACAGTCCGGCATGGAAAGCTCAAACTTTGTTCAGCCTGGACATAATAGACTCGCTGTAGCTGTTGACAGTAAATTTGTCTGATGGATTTCCGGGTATAATGAGAATTAGTGACCTGTTTTGGTTAAGAGGAGATTCCCGTGCTCTAAATTAGACAAAATACCTTCTTTTTAGTTTGAATATATTGAAAGTTCAGCAATACTGTCCAGTCTATGGAAGGTCTCTTAATTAGAGGAAACCAAAGTGGGCATTTTTCTCCGGACAGTCACTTGCAAGATTGGATCTGTTTCCAACTTACGAGAATCTTGATACATGCCTGGCAGTGAGCCTGTTAGTTCAGCACAGGAAGGTTTTTGAGGTTTGGTTTTTTTGGTTGTGTTTTGGGGTTTTTTTTGTGTGTGTGTATTCATTTTTTTTTTCTGTTCAGATATAATTTTATCAATGTAACTATATATGTTAATTATAGTTATTTAAATTTGGGTAGTTACACTATCTACGTAGACATGGTTGTCAAAATTTTCAGTTGATGGCAATATATTATCTGTATAATATAGTTATCTGGAAATGGGTATATGGTTCGTGTTCAAAGCTTAACATCCCTTTAAATCTGCAGATTTAATAACAAGTTTGGTACATGGTACTTGCTTGTTGCAGTCTGGTTTGATTAAACAAAGGCAAGTGAAAATTAAGTAGAATATGCAAAATGTTACCGGTTTGCAAGCATACAGCCTGTGTTTAACTGACATAAAACTTCCCATTCATCTGAAGCGAGTAACATTGGGTGGGTATTGATTCACAAGCAATGTTTTGCATCCTTGATTTTGATAGCTACAGAACATCTTTTGGCTGCATCTAGGATGAAAAGATTTTTCTCTGCTGTTATCTTGGAATATAATCAGTTCCAGATTTTAGCAGCCAGTAAAATAATTAAAAGAACGTGCTATTTTTTCCCAAGATTTCTAAGAAGAATACAATTCAGGGAATACATAGTGCACAGTATATTTATTACATAATCGGAATTTTAATAGAGATATGGTAGAATGTCAAAGAGAAATAACTCTCCAGTGACAGTCTCTAAGCTTGAGGTCAAAAGATGCTAAAAAAAAAAAAGAATCATTAAACCCCCCTATCAAATCTTTAAGAACTTACCATAATTTCCATTTTTCCCATAGCATACTTGATTTCATTGACCTCTCATAAAAGAGTCATCACTTTTGTAGGTTAAGAACTTGGTCTCTTTAAAACCTCATAAAGAATCCATTTCACAATGTAGTTCGTAATGTTGTTCCTTGGAGTTTTTCTAATTGTACTGTATTCTCTTCTGCATTCTGCTGCCCCAAATGACATGCTTTTCACAATACAAGTTTCCCATCGTTTTAGAGTGTCACATGTTTTCTAGATTCCTATCATTGTAATTTCTAATATTCTGATCTCAATTTCTTTTTGAGTGACCACTCCTAGTATTGTCCAGGTATTTTTAGAAAGCTGTTGACACTGTGTTGAAGTCTCTTCTGTGTGGTGGTGGTGTAAAAGTCATTGTTATGTTTGTATATTACAGTCATTTTGCCCCTTAGCAATTAATTTTACACATATTGCTTGATGCTGCTGATATTCTTTACAATCAGTTTCAGCTTTGATTTTGCCTCAGTAATTTCTTACCAGGAAGCTTTAACTCTGATTACCTCTTTTCCTCATCTTCTATATGTTGAATAGCACGGATCCTTTGGGAATTACATAGACAATTAATTTTAATCAGATGTTGATCCATGAAAAAATCCTTCTCTTTTACCCTGTAAGAGCTGGGCAGCACCAGTCTGTGGTGACAGTTCATTAAAAGCTAATTCAAATGCCATGTTGGGTGCCAGACCAGCTGTGTGTGTACATGTCACAATTCCTTCAGAGGATCCCGGCACAGCTGTGCCACTCTCAATCTCTGGTTTATAGCACGTGGGGAGGGACCTCTGGAGGTCTCTTCCCACACCTGTGCAGAAAGCTCAAGTGCTCAGGGCCTTTTGTCCACATGAGATTTGTGTATCTCCAAGGATGGGGACTCCATGGCTTCTCTGGGCACCTGTTCCAGTGTTTGATCAGCCTCACAGCAAATAATCTTTTTGTTACATCTAATGAGAATTACCCATCTCCCAGCATGAGTCTGTGCCACAGGCAGCAACGGTGTGTTGTGCTATCCCTGCATACGTCCAAGATGGGTCTGACTTGGTCATCTCAATCACTAGGTAGTTTCAGGTGGCAATCAGGTCTCCCCTTGGACTTTCTTATCTCAAGGCTGACCAGGCTCAGTTCCCTCAGACCCTCTGTGTACATCCTATGCCCCAGGCCCAAACCAGGCTCTCCAATGTCTGGACTTTCTCCAGTACGTCCATATCTCATTTATAGATCCCAGAACTGGACCCAGGATCTGGACATGGTTTCACAAGGGCCGAGTTAGAAGGGAAGGATCACTTCCCTCACCCCACTGGCTGCAGTTGGCCCGGCAAGGCCCAGAATGTAGTTGTCCTTCTAGTTGCAAGGACAACACTGCTGAATAATGTGAACACATTAAACATGTTTTCCGTTTACAAGGTCTTTGTTGGCTCCCTTGATGTTTCTATATTTAACTGTGTGCCTCTGTTAATAGCTCAGCCCTTTTGCTGGTCTGCAGACCTGCTTACTGAAGAACATTATCACATTTGCTGTGTTTTGTGTTCTCTTGAGCCAAAATCAGTCTAAGCAGTAGTTAAATGCCAGTAGTGTACATGCTCAGCAGCTTGTTTGGATGAAATCCACCTGGTCCTGGTAACTTTTTTTTATTCATTAACCCGTTTGTTTTGAAGTATTTCCTATGGGCTCTTTGATGTGACTCAGTTCTCACACTTGCCTCATAAAAGCATTTTAGAAGTGACCTTGTTTAAGTTTCTCTGCATTGAGCATGGCTGCAAAGAATTAATTCAGCTTTTCTGCCATGCCTTTATCTTTTTTCTGTATTTTTCTTGCACCTCAATCATTTCCTATTACTGCAGGCGATACCACACTTCCTGCTTTTGATATCTTTGAAAAAATATACTATAAAATGTATACTCCGATTCTTTTTTTTTTTAAAATACATTTTTATTTCTCATAGCTTCCGCTATTTCACTGCTCTTGTTAAGATTTCTGGTGTCCATGTAGATGTCCATATTTGATTTTATGGCTTTTTCTCTATTTTGTTTTTGACCTGCCTAAATTTTATTCTAGGATTTTGCACTTGAAAGTGATGCATGATCTAACTTCGTGTTTTTCTGTCTGTAATGCATAAGGATCATAAACTATTATGTTTGTCACGGGAGTACCATATTGTAGATCTGCTGTTAAACATATTTAACTGTTCTGAAAGATGGGTATGCTTTGGAATACTCACCCAGTACCTCTGGTGAGCGTGCTTTGCCTCAAGCATGGAAGTTGTGCTTTCTTTATAATCTGTATTCTCCATCAGCGTATTAATATCTCACCATGATTCAATGGCTTTTTTTTTTTACAGTGAAGACAGGTAGATGGAAAATTTTCTTGCTAATTACTTCTTAGGCGATGCTTTGCTGTTCCCAAAGTAACTATAAAATACTCACTGTATAGTCTGTGCTTATTTTACTAAGGGAGACAGTGGAGACGCATCGTTCTACTCTGTCACTTAAAATATTTCAAGTGTTGTGGAATATTAAAAATATTCCAGGCACAAAGTTCAGTGCAAATTTTTCCCTGAGGACAGGGTATTTTATTATAAAGGTAAAAAAGGAAAGTACTTCATGGTTTCAACGTTGGAGCTCTGGAACCTTTGGGCTTCCCAAATGCCGGCTACCACTTATGCTTAGCACGTATAAGAATATCAAGTATTTTCCTTAACATATGGAACTAAGTTGTATATTGTCTGCTGCTTTCAAAATATCTGTGAACTGAAATACTGAACGTATGATATTGAAATACTTATTTTATTTTATTGAAATAATCTTTTTATTGAAATACTGAAAGTGATACTGAAATACTTATTTCAGTCATGGCTGTGGTATCATCACCTACAAGTTTTTTGCACACAGATAGATAGAATACCTAAAGGGAAAGTAAATTTGTGGGTTTTGTCACATGTAAGTTATTCTGTATAGTGTCTCATCCACTTCATGTGTCTGTACTCCAGAATCTTGTGCAGGAATGAAACAAGCAGGAACATTTTGGTAAAACAAGATGGGGATAAAGTGTTATTACAGTTATAATAATCTATTTATAACATCCAGCTTTTGTAAAGCTTGTTAGAAAATGCAGATCTGCACATGTGCATGTGAAACTTGTGCAAAGAAAGGTGTACACATAAGTGTGTATGTATTTGTGGGAAGTAGTTCCCTGTGAGGGAATTTTAGATCTACATAACAAACATACGAAGACAATTTTGTAGAAGGCAAAAAACCTGTGTTCTAGGGATCCCGGAAGCCATATTTGGGGATTAATTATGTGGTTTTGGAAGACAACCCAATATAGTTTAAAAATAATAGTTCAAACTGAATAGTTTAAAAACGATAGCGTCATTCCAGTAGTTTTGAAACTACTGAAACCTCTAGTGTCTTCTTAACTTTTTGCCTTGGGTTGATTGACTCTGCTATCTAAGCATGAACCTCTTCATAGTAACACTTATACGTTTAGGGCATTTAGACAGACTGTGTTTGTGTATTCATGGTGTCTTTTAAGTTGTGAGTTCATAGTGTTTTAATATCAAATCAATGTAGTTACTGAACTGCTTATTTTCATTTACTTTGCAGGAAGTTCCTTTGAGATTTTTGAGCTTGTCATGCTTGGTTACAATTGATTACTTTGTATGTGACCAAAATCAGTACTCCCAAATTTAAATCCTCCTTACCTTTGTATTACTTCATTTAAGAAGCAGACAAGGTTATGGAAAACAATGAAGAATTTAATGTAAATTCTATTTAATAGCCAGAGCTGCTTTTATTTTCGTGCTCATGTTTTCATCTGTGTTTCATTTGCATAGCTGACTGTCTCCAAAAAGACTTTGTAGGTAAAAAGTGCAATTAGATTTGTGTTAGAACTAATGTTAACTTTAAAATAAAAACAACCAAAACCCAAAGCATAACACTGCCTGCATGAATGAGGATGTGACCTGGCTTTACATATCTATCATTATTAGTTGATCGATAAAAAGAAGAATATGTGCTAAAAAGAAATTTGTGGTAAAAATGTAAGTCATAAATTGGTTGGTGCATCCTAATTGTATTTGTAATGGTAGGATATTTAAACTGAGTTTCGTTCTTTAAAATTCTCAGATGCAGATCGACATTATGAAGTTGCTGGAAATCCTCTGAAGATCAAAAGCACCAGAAAACCACTGTCATGTATCATTGGGTATTTAGGTGGGTATCTGCCTCTGGAGGAAAAAGTGACTCAAATGAACATTCAGTATTTACTGATACTTAAAAATCTTGTGTGCATAAAATGAGTTTGATGCTCAAAGAAAACTATGAATTTACTAAATTAATATAAATTCTGGTCTGCTGTCAGTTGCAAAATTGGATGAATGAGCTTGCAGGATGAAGGCAGAAAGCCTTCTGATACTGGTTTAAAATGGTGAAAGTGAAACCTGGTGTAATTTAGAATGTGAAAAATATTCCGGTGGTCTAAATAAATAAGCACTCAAAGGGGAGATGAGATACTCAGCGTGCCCAGTGCTACTCTGCTGTGTCCCTTGAATCCACTTGTAATGCTCCCATGTACGTTGAAAGGAGGAGACTTGAGCCACAATGAGATAATTTGATGACATAACTTGCAATGAAATCTGTACTGATAACATTGTCAGGAGATCACGGTTGGGATACTTGCAGGGATAAGATAAGAGGGAGAGGAAGATATTCTGGTAATTGTGATTCCTTATTTATAAGATGAAAGTAGTCCTCTTTGCAAAAAAACACCATTGGCTATTAAAATCTTTACATAATCATATGTGACATGGAATACCGCTGAGACTTCATATTAATCCTCAAATGAATACAGAAATCAATCCATTGATCAGAGCAGCAGTGAGTAATTCTGCAGTGTGTTAATCCCATTTTACAGAAGTAAAACTGAGGGGAGAACCTCAGGGTAAATGTTTGTCAGAAAATTTCAATTAACAGGAGGGTTTGTTTGTACTTGGACAAAGTAAACAATAACAGTCTCTGGGCTTACTGAAATAGAAATCAGCTATTAATGCAGTTAAAACTGTTGCTCCAGAACACTGATTTTAACAAAATCCAAGCTTCGGGAAACTGCATAATGAAGAACCTATGCCCACTCTCACTGAATTTTGATTCTTCCTGTCTTGGAGTTTAAGAAAAAAGCCAGTGATACTTTCCTGCTGGCACCCCAGCTGTGTGTGTTATGTGTCTTATCACCGAATCCAACGAGGAAAGGGCTGCTTGGAAATGACGAGGAGGTGAATCCAGCAGGGGATGGTGGTTCATCTGGCTGAACCCCTTTGGGTCATAGGAAGAAGAAAGGGCACTGTGTGTCATCTTAGGAGATGCTGCATGTTTTTGGTGCCACGTTATGTAGTCAGTGAGGGGATGACTTGATACATCTGGGAGCATAAGCCTGTAAGTTTAATGGGAGTGAATGAATGGACAGCATCAGGCAGCATTATGTGTACTTAGGTGAGGGTTTTGCAGAAGATGAACAGCGCTAAAATACTCCAGAATAACTGCAGAGTCTGCTCAGCATTTGACTGCGAAGTGAAGATACCTCACAACAATTGAAGGTAGTGTGTGTTGCAGGGATATGATATTTACCCAGTGTAGTCATGATCATGTATCTGAATTAACTGTGTAAGGATGTCAGAAAACGTCTTTGTGTTTGTCATTTAGCCTGGGGCAAGGGGGAAGGGTTGGTTTAGTTTGTGATGGGTTTTTGTTTGCTTGGGACATATGCATGTTCTAGTGAATAAGTAATGCTTGCATTATTTTTCTCATAAAATTTAGCATTTAACTGTCATGTCATAGCTTATACACGAGATATGTATTTTCTTTTTAAAACTCCTTGTATGCCATTCCCAGAGACAATATTCTATTGGAATACAGTTAGCTGTGTCTCTCAGGGTCCTACTGTTTTCGGTCCTCCTGGTAAGGCAGAGAGGATATCCATGTCCTGCTCCATCACTTCCATTTATCCCTGTTCTGCTTCTTGGCTGCCAGTTCCTCAGGTGAGGTAGGTTAAGCATTAAAAGTAGGCCTTATCCTCTGGAGAGCTGGGACTAATCCCTGTAATCTCTTCGTCCCCTAAGGGGAAACCCCTGCCTAATTAAATGTCCTATATTACCTCCTAGTTATGAAGAAACCAGGCTAATGTTTCCAGCTGGAATACATGCTGTGGAGATGCGAGAGAGGTGTAGCTGCTTAAGCACCACTGGAATCCAGAATCCTTATTTATGTGACTCAGTAGGAGACTTTTCTTTGTTTGCTTTGGAATTTATTTATTTCTCTCACCCTAGTGATATTAGTGGAAATAAAAGTTTTTAGAGTTGGTGTTGCTAATTATTTGTTTGAGGCTACAACCTGGTCATATAATAAAAGCCCCAAATAGTTTGCTTAAGTGTTGTTTCTTATTCCTGTTCTATTTTTATTTCAGAAATGATCATACAGACTGAATCTGGCCAACTGGTTATTTGTTGTGGGGCTAAAGGGATAATTTGGATTAGTTGGTTGTTACAGTTAGTTCTCTGAGCTAGCGGAAGGTGCAAGTGGCTAGGAGATTCTCAGTGAAGTACTAGGCAATAGAACAATGATAATAGCAGTAGAGATTAAAAGATCCCTAATTACTATTATTCCACAAGGTAATAGTATAATGGGATAATATAATTCAGACAAAATCCCTGAAATGCCTCTTACCTCTCTCAGGGGAGATGAAGCAGCCAGTTAGAAAGTGCTGATCTAAAGCATGCAAATCCTTGAAGGAAGTTGATATGCAGAGAATAAGTGAGAGTGCAGTGTAAAGATCCCACAGGAAGGACTCAATCCATTGGGAAGTGGTCCTGGCTGTTTAATTAAGTTCCTTTCTAGAACTTAAAAGGAGAGCCTGGTCTTGCTGCCTTCCTCTACTGCAGGAAGAGAAAGGACAGCCTTTGTGGTAAACTAATGAAGTGTTAGTGACCTCCAGATTGAAGAGAAGTGGAAGGAAGGAAATGCTTCCTTGTTCAACTCTTTGCTCACCCAGAAAATATAAAATTCCATCCCCTGTACAATGTAGACAGAAGCCATTTTATATGTTTTCATATGTTGATTCAGCTGTTGGGATTTTTGTAGATGCTGCTGAAGCTGATTGGCAAATAAGATAATATTTTAGGAAAATTAATAATTTCCTTCAGAAAATTAAAAAAGATTGCCAAATGAGGATTTTAGAATCCAAATTCAGGTCATCTTCAACAAGCAGTGCAAACCTTTCTGTTTTAGTTGAAAGTTTGGCTTTAGCCATCAGCAGGCTTCATAATAAGCACGCCTCTGTTCCCAGTTCACCAACACAAAGTTGGTGCTGCTTCTCCACAGCATGAAAAATGAGCTGTGCCGTGAAACCTGCTGGGGGCTTGCTGTGCCTAAACTCTCATGGCTGCTAAACCAGTGTCGCTAAACTGAAGCCCATGAAGGCTTGCTGTGGGAACGAGAGCATGCGGTCGGGCAGGCGAGTGCTTGGATATCAGATTTCCTTGGTGTTTGTCAAAGAGGAAAAATCTGCTGTCACAGTGGACTTTGACCCGGTGCAACAGTCTCTGTTTCTCCTGCATGATAGCTGTGAATAGCAGAGGCTGGAGGGCCTCCTTCTTCGATACCTGGCCTTCAGTACCTGGCCTTTGTAAATTCCCAGATTCTACGCTTTATTTTATATATATATATAAAAAAAAAAAAGGGCAGAAAGGAGTGTTCTTGCTTCAGGGCATGCAAAATTATTTTTTTTCATCTTTTCGTACTCCCCTTGGACAGCTGACTCTCCTGATCCATCTCCCAGCCCTTCTGCTCCCACATTCTCAGTCCAGAGGTAATTTTTGCTCAATGGCTGGCCAAAATCAGGCAGCCAGTGCCTCATAGCCTGCCCTGTGCCAGCAGCTGGTGCCCCATGGCCATGTCACAGGGACAGGGAGCTGCCCTTGGCCCATCTGACTTCCCTTGCAAATCCAGGTCTGCCAAAGGACTTATACAATGGTGGCTTTTTGAACCCAAATTTGTGATGGAATACGTTAACTGCTTCAAGCAAATTCCTGGTGAAGGGCAAGCATTTGGCAAGTGCAGCAGCTGCCACCCTGAGGTCTGCTGGCCAGATGTCACTGCCTCTCACCTATCTTTCGTCTTCCTTCTCCAAAATAATCCCGCTCCCCAAACTGCATTGGATACTCTGGGCTGTTTGGAGATCCGTAATAATGACACTGTGTGGGAGTCCAGCAATGCCTGGGGAAGGCAGTGTAGACAATGATTTTTGTGTTCCTGATGCAGTTTTGGGGTAGTTTTAGCTTCAGAGCCCTGCTGTGGCTGGCTCACTGACTGCTTGCACCTGGTGGCTCGTGTTTGGAAAAATGCTTTGAAACTTGTTATTGTGACAGAAAATATTGAATAGCTTGAGGTGATTTCAGTATAGTAAAATGCTTTTATTTGCTTGCTGGAAAAGCTGTAGGTGTGTAGCTCCAATACAAACCTCAAAACTGTAGGAAAGTGTAAAGACAGACCAGTTTCAGATTGATTTCAGAGATTGAAGAGATAGTATTATCTCATTGTATTATCTCTTCAGTCTCTGAAATCATTAGGCATGTACACGGTAGCACTGAACTGGGGCAATCTACAGTGAAATAGATTTATCTCATTTGGAAGAAGTGTAGGTATAAAGAACTGTGTTTGAATTGTTACTCAAAGTCTCGCAAACACACTCATGCTGAAGAAGCTTCCTTTCATTAGAAATTGAAATGTAAATTTACGTTGAATAGACTATTTGTATTTAGTTGGTTTTGAAATCAAATATGTACGGGCTTGCTTTCTCTCTCTTTTGTCTCAAACAGAGATTCATCCTGCGGTGAAACCCAATGTTATCAGGTCAACACCAAGCCTTCAAAGTCCAAGTGCAAAACGACTGCTTGCACCCTCCAGTCACTCTTCACTAAGTATTTTGGGAAAAAGAAACTACAGCCATCATAATGGTCTTGATGGTATGTGAAGTAGTATAAAAAAGAAAAATGTTCTTAAGTCTCTGAAATGCAAAACTTTGTGTACCTGAGATGATGTTAAATAAAGGGAGTACAGACCAACAGAAATGTAAGATACAGATAGCATATTTATAGCATTCATTCTTAATGCAATGAATTAATGCAATTATTAATGCATTAATTCTTAATGCAGTTAAGTGCTTATTCATTGAACATGGATGCATTAATTCCATCTCTTTAAAAAACTTCTCTTACCATCTTTCTTACTGATCTTGATAAAAGGACAAGGAAAAAATAAAATAAATTTGGTGAAGGCAGAGATGCGGCAGATGCTTTATTTTGGTTTATTGCATCGCATTTTTATTTGAAGAAATATTTTGCAGTGATATGCAAGATCTTTTGAATTACTATCTGAGAAATTACTTACTATGTAATTATATTGCTGAATACTGGCCCTGCTAGTTTACAGCCAACCTCTTTGCTAGAATGTGAATTCGAAATACTGCTTAGCCTGGATTCTTAACACTGTGATTGATAATAGATGGAAAATAGCTTTTGGCATCTTACATCCCAAGACCGATGTCACGGGGTCATGTAAAACAATAAGTAGTCCCAGCAGCAAGGACTGGTGGGACGTGGTAGCTCCTTAGAAAGACACTGTCCCTGCTTTTATACCACTTGCAGGGGAGGAAGGACAAGGGATGCCACAGAGGTGCAGGAGAGGCTTTTCCTGTAGGCTGTGCAGTGTCAGAGGTGATCACAGAATTAATCACAGAATGATATGGGGTTGGAATGCACTTCTGGAGATCATCTGGTCCAACCTCCCAGTCCAAGCAGGTCCTCCTAGAGCAGGTTGCACAGGAATGTGTCGAGGCTGGTTTTGAATGTCTCCAGAGACAGAGACTCCACCACCTCTCTGGGCAGCCAGTTCCAGTGCTTTGCTACCCTCAAAATGCAGAAGTTCCTCCTCACATTTAGATAGAACTAGTTTGTGCCCATTACCTCTTGTCCTCAAATCTTTAAGCCCGGTGTGTTCATTGCAATATAGTGCAAATGGAGAGCAGATAGGAAACTGTACCAAGAAAAAAAAAAAAAAAGATGGAAATTAGTGAGTAAGGCTAACCTTTCTCAAATAATCTATTTTTTTATACTGAAAGTGATCGTCTATCTTTATTATTACCAAAAAAAAAAAAAAAAATTTTTTTTCAACTGGAACTGTTGGAACTGTGAGCAGTTGTTTCACCTCACGTCCAGACTAGAGGAAAGCACAGCAGGGTATTATTTGTCTGGACTGGAAAGAAATGCATGCATTTCTTGAACTCTCTTTTTGTGAGATGTAACTACTGTAAGCCATTAGTTTATTTGTCCTGTAATTGAATATGGTTGTTGAGATTAGAAATGTGAAGAAAGTTAGACTTTGAAATAGACTGTTCAGGACAGAATCTGCACAAAAGAGGTGACAGTCTGTTTTCTTGCTTCACAGAATAGGTCAAGGTAAATGTGAGAGCGACTTTTTAGACAAGCTAATAGAAATAGTCTTCCAAATACAGGAGGAAAAACTTATCAATTATCCATTATCTTCCTATAATGATCGTGTTTTTCTTTCATTGCCAACACTCTTTGTATCTTGCAGTGAAAATACCTAACGGACCTTTAATAATACCTAGATAGAAATCACTGCATACTTTGATTAAAAAAAAGTGGTTATTTAGTATACAGAAGAGAGAATCACTTGGACCTCTGGTCACTGTGCACGCAGCCATTCCATGGTAGGCATGCTTGGCAACGCAAGCTATTTGGTGGACTGAGATGGCAACCTTGTGACTTGTACTTGGATAAAAAAAAGATGATGCCATTAACCGTCATAGCCATAAATGATGTTTTTTCACTGCAGACTTTGAGTGTGAAGTTATGTGGTCATGGTCATGGTAGTTCCTGCATGGGAATACAAAGGCTTCTTTCCCCATCCCCTAACGCTGGCCATTTCACTGGAGCTTTTAAGGGAGGAAGGACTTTCACCTGAAAATAAAGATAATCTTACATTTGTACTGCAGAGAAGGCCATAGTAATGAATTAAAAGAAAACTTTATTTTGGTGATGGGGGGGTGTTTTGTTATCAGGAGGTGTGTTTGGAAGTCTGTAAAATTTTTCTTCTGCATAGTTTGGATGTTCTCTTCAAAGTAACAGGTTTAATAAATTAGCCACACTGATTGGTTTGTATCAAACAGCTAACTGCGTTAAGGCAATTTGCACAACATAACATCTGATTTGGAAAATTGGTATTGAGAACTGTAAATCATTGCTTTAGGAGATAATTGTTTCTGTTTATCTATTTTTCCTGAAAACATGGCACTGGAAAACCTATAGCTTAAATAACAGAATTCTGTATTTTGTTAGTGTAAAAATGGCTATTTTAGTGTCTAAAACCAGCTGTTTCAGTTCTTATCCTAGCTCCTCTCTTCAATTAACAGTCTGAGATATGTAAATAAAATGCAAAGGAAAACCAAACTCTGAAACAAACAGACCAGCAGTAATGATTCTCAACAGCTTGGGTCCTCTATTCCTGTTGACTTAAAAACACTTAGCTTTCACACTTGCCATTTCACCTCTTCTCTGGTTATTGGTAAATATCAAATACATTTGGGGGGCTATAGTGTATCCAGCTTCTCTTCAGCACACAGCAAAAACTCAGTGACCACATCAACTTGGGAAATAGTGGTTTCTGTGTAATTGCACAGACAGCGGTGTGCTATCTGTGCAATGAAAGGTTTTGCCAACCTCCAGAGTTTTTATGTTACTATAAATATCCTAAAAAGCTTTTTTTTGGTTACAAAATGCCATGGATTGTTGTTGGGTTTATTGCATTGTGTTAATTAACAGTATCCAGAAAGCCAATCATGGAGACGATGATATATTCTGTCTTTCAGAGCATGCTTGGATGAAATGAACAGACAAAAGGAACACAGTGGGCTTATATTAAGTCTTATCTCTTGATGTTTTCATAATGTTATTGACGTAGAAATGTCTTCATGTTCTGGTTTGCTTTTTTTCAATAGTATTAGAAATTTGTTGTAAGAAGCCATATAAATATGTTTACTTAAGATATATTATAATTTATAGCATTCAAACAAATATCACTTAGACTTGTGTAAATATATACTTGGATTGGCGTATTTAAAATCAGTCTCACTGCCTAAGTCAGTTGAGTGGTGTATTTTGACAGAATTTTTTAATTAACAAAATACTGATTATTGGCTCAGAAATAAAGCGATGTAATATGGAAATGGCACTTCTTTATGCAGTATGAAGGAGTTTGGGGAGATGATGAGAAACATCATTAGTTTGGGTTTAATGATTTTAAGAGTAATAAAGAAGAATATGATTAGCATTTCTTCTGGAAGCCTTATGTTGATTTTGGCCAATGCAGCACAAGTTTCCCTGTTGTTTTTCCACGGATGCAGCTCCAGCAAGAGTCTGGTGCAACTGGTAGGGATGAGAGAGTCTATAATTTCTGACTATACGCTCAGTCTTTACTGAGAATGTTGTGGGAGCACATCTAGCTCTCCATAAGTGGTGGAGTCTGTGCCCTGGCATCTTGCCTTTAAGGTGATCTGAGTGTCAGTCAGAGTTGGTGAGCCCACAGATAAAGCATAGACCTAAATAAAATTTCACTGCTTAAGTATCGTATATTGTAACTAAACAGAAGATCGTGTAACTGTTTGTGTCCTTTCTTGAAGGAGAAAGATTTTTTTTTTTTTTATATATATATA